>VXBU01018903.1:1558339-1682674 GCA_013400315.1 Bombycilla garrulus | reverse complement strand
TGTTTTGTTGTTTTGTTGTTGTTACAAACACAATAAAAATAAATATAGAAATAAAAATTATAAAAATAAAAATAAAAATAAAAAGTAAATAAAAAGCAATGTTGGTAATTACTAGGAAAGAAATAGAGAAGAAAAATGGAAACCATCTTTATGCTGCTATAAATTACAACTTAGATTTTGGATATGGTGAGTGGTTCCTGCCCCTGCTTTTTTTATTTTCCCCACGATTGATACGGTAAAAGGTGATCAGAAATCTGGAAGCATCACTGCAGTTTTCTGGATGAATCAGCTTTGACACCTCAGCTTTGAAAAGACATGACTCTGGGTGACATGACTGGAGTCTCTAAAATTATGTGTGCCCGGTGAATACAAACTGCACCGTTGCTTCTGTCATAACAGCACAGTTGCAACAAATCAAATCTGGGGAGGAAAGGATGATGAAAACAAACAGAAAGAGATGTTTTTTCACCAAACAACTAGCTAACTTTTGTACAGTTGCCACTGTATTGAGGCTGCTAAAATATTACACGGTTGCTAAAAGCAGCTCATGATTTTTGCAGAGGAAAAATACATCAGTGGTTCTTAGGTGCAGAGTCAGCATGTTTATGTCCAGAAGTCATTTACTTACAAATCATTGAAGACTGGGAGGGTTTTCTGGGAAAATATTGTTGTATACCTGCTTAGTTCTTTTATTCTTCCCTACTAGCTGGTATCAGAAATTGGTTACAGAACAAGAAAGATGTTTGACTTGACCCATTCTAGCTAAATTTTTCCATTGCCTCTTGCTGCCCAAAGAAATATAATTTAACTGTGATCACTGATTTTAGTCACTGTAGTAACTGTGTTCTGCCTGTCATTAAGTTAGAATAACCACCAGCTCTGACAACCTGCCCTAGTTGTTCATTGCCATTCTTTCTCCACTGTTTACAGTGCCCTTACCCTGGGATAACTGAGGACAAATGCAGGTGTAGCCATTGCCCATCCTCCTTCTGTCAAAAAATCCAGATTTAAAAGAAGCTATTTATTTTCTTATCTTGCATTACTTGTGCTGAACTAAGTTAGGAGAAGGAGTAAAAGAACAGCCTGGTTCTGAGTGAGCCATGCAATTGTTTAGCATGCTAATTATGCAGGCTAATGCAAATTAAGCTCTCTGAGTTGAACATTCTTTTGCTCCCCGCTGCCTGCTGTGCCTTTGCCATCAAGATCAGGTCCCCTGTGGCAGGTCTGACTAATGCACATGCAGAACAGCACCACATTCCACACGTGAGAATTGACTGGGATCCATTACTGGTTACCTCTGACTTCAATTGAGTTGACTTGGCATATGCTGCAGAAATACACCCACACAGAGGTTTAAACCGCAGCTGGGCTGAGAAATTATGCATGAATTTCGGGGCAATAGGATGGAACAACAGCCTTTGTTCAGATAGCCTTGGACAGAAAACCACACCGTGTAAGAGACAGAGTCAAGCTAGGAGATATGTGACATACATTGTGGGAGCTGGTATCCCAAATTAATGCAAAAAAAGGTGTTTTGTTAGCAGTAAGTCTCAGCGCACTGCGGGTGCTTGCATAATACAATGAAAATAAATATTCATGGTCTTGAAAGAGATTATCTTCTGCATCAAGCAACTTCCTTCAAACAGTCAAAGTTTAAAACCACAAATCAGGTTGTTTTATAAAATGAAAAACATTTTTTTTCTTTTTTCTCTTATAAGCTCAAGATTTACGAATTCCAATTAGGAAGTATGTAATTTCCAGTTTTAAATGTCCTTTTTTTTCTTTTTTTTTTTCAGAGGCACTCCACCCCATAGTTTCCACTAAAAATAATTTAGAAATTTGTCTCTTGAAATCAATTTTATTCTGATTTTATACTTTAAAACTCAATTCTACTTAAATTGTCACACCAGTTTTACTGCTCCATGTCAGAATCTGAATGCCTTGGAAAAAAGCATTTTCAACCCCAAAGTCATAATTTTTTATCAGATTTGCTTTTCTGCTACTATTTTATTGCCTTTCTAAAGATGTAACTGTAATTTATACAATAAGAGATATTATTTTTTTTAGAATTTTCTATGGTTTATGTCTTGGTAATAAAATGTGAGTTTTATTCTAATAAATGTGTTTGAAAGAGTTCCCCATATCTTTAACAAACACCTGAATAAAGCTCCAGAACTCCTGATTAAGCAAACATGAAGCACTTAGTAATGAAATGCCAAAAATGAGATGCTTGATCAGAGTGAAAGTCCCACCTGCTCAGGGAACTCAGAGCTGACATAAGTATCCCACAGGTCACATGTAAGTGCTTTTTTGTCCATGACAGTGCCACATGTGGGAATGGACATCATCTGTCTGCCTTTCCCAAATCTGCCCTCAGTGTCCTTTAGTCTTTTAAAAGTCACCTTAACACATGGCTGGACCACATGGTGGTTGATTTATATGATGTCACCTCTCAATTCATACAGCTTTGCATTTTTTTCTCACATCTTTGTTTCATGGTTCATATTCTTTTTCAAACAAAATGATGCATTTAGAATATTTACCTCTAAAAATACTCAGCATCTGCAAATTGCTGTTGACATTTATATTTTCAACATCCTTAGTGCCCCATCTGAAAGATGCATAAAATGATGTTCAGTACTTTCTTCCATGAGAGACAATATTCCTGAGGAAAAAAATGTCTTCAAGAAGATGTATTTATATTTTCTTTTCCATATATCTATTCTGAATCTCAACACATTATAGAAGAAAATTTATTAATGGTGGAACCAGGAGTAGTCTTTGTATAGAGCTTTATTTTCATATTCAAAATGCTAAGGTTTCTGAAGAAGTGCTTTATCTCATCCTGGCTTTCCGGCAGTAAAATCCTTGTTCCTTTTAAATCTCTTTCAGTTAGGTTTCACAGAACTGTAAAACAATCCAGCCAAAAATGGAACTCAAAAGATCATCTGGTCCAAAATTTTGTGGGAAAGGGAGTCTCCATGAGATTATCTAGTACACTGTACCATTGCACCCTGGATAACTCCAAATTTGTGTTTTAAAAATAGCAAAACAAATTTTTAAAAATTCAGTTTGTGCATTGCTGGAAGACCCAGCTGCAGAGGCTTTGGGTCAGTCTAACAGATGTTTTAGCACACATCTATCACAGATGTGTGCTAAGCATTTTAAAAGATAGGTAAAACAGAGTGTCTTTTTATTGCTTGGATTGCACTGATGAGGTGAGAGGATATCCTGGAGGGGTGACCCCTATAAACACCTTTTTTAAATGCACAACAAGGCAACTTAGTAACAATATCTGAAAAAAATATAACTGTAAACTGTATTAGTAGTTTTACTGACCTTAAGTTGGCCGATGTCAGTAGCATTGAAGTAATTATTATATAAGCAAAAAAACCAGGCAAAGTTAAAATCATCGAAGGATTGGTTTTGTTTGGTGACAAAATTATAAAAGTGAAGAGCAGTAAACATAAACCTTAAATCAAGCAACAGTTTCTCAGTGCACAGCATGAAGCGAAGTCTTTTAGACTGGCTTGTGGAAGAATTAATTAGGAAATGTATTTAATGAATCTAGAGTGCTTTGAGGAATATGAAGTGCTTTATAACTGCTAAGAATTTTATTTCTTAATTTCTTAATTGTGTATTTATTTCTTTTTAAATTATGTAAATTCCAAAGCAAATGTAACAAACATCAATACCTTACTACTTTGGAAATTCAGGAGCTCAGTTTCAGAACTTCTCATGAAATATCTGGGGCGGGGGGGAGGGGGCAACGTTATTTCAATAATTTTAATTTTGATAGTCCTGTACAAATTGAAGCACTTTAGTTCTATCCTTAAATGATATGTTGTAATGAACCACTGGGAAAGTTTGCTGCAAAAAATACATAACGCTTAATGTCAGAACCCCACAGACACTTGCATGCTAAAAGGACCAAGTTCTCTTGCTTTTCACTTTTGTGTATCACTCAGTAAAGATCCATACAGCAGCACAGAAACTATCTGGGGAAACAGTCTGCCTACCAGTCTATAGACTCATTAATTAGGTAATTTTCTTTCATTCTCTCATTTTCTTTCTTCTTTTAGCATTCATCATGGGCACATGATATACAGAGAAAAGGAAAACCTTTGACGTGTGGCTTAATACAACTCTGCAGGATACATGTGTATTTTAGGAGTTGTTTCTTGCTACGGCTGGTGCTGTCTCTGAGATCATAGTGCTGAGGTTGTGGAAAATGGAACTCTCATGGAATGTTGTTGCCACTTGGGTGATTTCAGTTAGCAGAACAATTTAATTATCTGGGGACTAAATGCAGTTTTAATTCTCAAACTCTTATTTTGAAATTCTAATTTCACTAATTGTAGTATCAGCTGCTTCTGGTAAACGCTGAAAATTATCCCAGACTAATATGAATTGTAACAAAAAAGCTTCTCCTAAATATTGTCTAGAGTTCACAGTTATCTCAAAAGTCAAGGTTTTTGAATTTTTATGGAAAGGTCCATTAAAATTTTCCATGGAATTTTTCAATGGAAAGTGACTTTTCCAGTGTATTTTGCTCTTGTAATAATATTTTCCTTTTTGTTCTTCTTTCTCCCACTTGCATATTAATTTGCTTCTTCTCACATTACCCTGCTGACTTTTCCATTCCTCCCTGTGTGTTTCAATCACTTTTATACAACCCAGCTGCCTGGCAAGCTCCTTCAAGCCCATTTTCTTGTGCAGCGCAGAACAGATTTTGACAATAAATTGCTCATGGCTGGGCATGTATTCTGTGTGAACTAATGCATGAACTGCTCAGATACTGCATGAACTGTTCAGTTATTTTAAATTTTTCTCAGAGTAATGAAACACAGAACATGCAACCTTTTTGATCATGTAACCTTGTGTTCCCCTTGAGGCAATTGTCTTTACCCTCTGTTCTGCTGGCTGAACCTTCCATCATGTTTGTGTGCATCTAGATTTTAGGAGCTTTTGCTTGGTCAGGGAAGACTGGATTAGAGAATACCTGGGCCAATTCAGCATCCACAAGTCCCTGAGCCCTGAAGAGATGCAGCCACAAGTGCCAAGAGTTGATGGACACCAGAGCAAGGCAGCTCATCAGCACATTGAAAGGCTGTGGCAGTCAGGAGAGATGCCTGAGGGCTGGAAAAAAGGAAATGTCACTCATGTCTTCAAAATAGGGCAAGAAGGATGACCCAGGGAGCTACTAGCCAGTCAGCCTTGCCTCAATCCCTGCAAAGCTGATGAAGCACCTTTTTCTGGAATTCTTATCCATTCTCTATCCGCATGGATGACAAGAATGTCATCAGGGCAGTCAGCATGAATTCATTAAAAGTAAATCATGCCCGACCAACCTGGTTGCCTTTCATGATGAAAAAACTACCTTCATGGGTGGGGGCAGAGCAGTGGATATTGTCTACCTCGACTTCAGCAAGGCTTTCGACAATGTCTCTCACAACACCCTCACAGGCAAGCTCAGCAAGCGTGGGCTGGGTGAGTGGGCAGTGAGCTGGACTGAGAACTGACTGACCAGCAGATCCCAGAGGGTGGCAATCAGTGACACAGGGTCCAGTTGGAGGTAATTGCATAGCCTTGGGATCCTATTATCAACCTGTATCACCTTGCTTAAGAACTCTTCTTGGGAGCCAGAAGTTTACCTTTGGCTCCTTCAGTTATTGTACATATAATATTTGTAAAACATGAACAATGAAAGTAAAATTAATTCACTCATAAACCAAGCATTTACAGACAAACAGCTGATCCATCTCAATTGATCCATTGTTTTTCTTCATACCAATAGCTAAATTACGATATCATATTCTCTGATTTACTGCTTTTTATAGACTGCTTCACTTTCTACTGCTGACGGGGAATTTCTTTTTATAATAAACTTTTTTTTTCTTACTGAGAAATTACGATGTGTTGCATGGGAATGGGGCAGGTTTTGAAAGATTGGAAAGCATTTAGAAGTTGACTAAAGATCCTCTTTGACATTTTCAGGATGAAAACAAAAAGCTTTTTTTTAATATTTGCACCTACTTTCCTCCTGTGATGCTGTCATTTTTGTTTCAAAGAATAAAAAGTTCAAACCAAAATGCTGCAGTTTAAAATTAAATATTTGAAATTATTAAGTTGTAACCTAACAAAGACTTCATGAAAAAATTCTCTTTCTTGTATTTCGTCCCAATGACAAAAAAAAAAATTCATAGCCTGATTAATGTTTCTTATTTGGGAAAATCCATTTTTTCACCATGTTTCTTTGGTTTTCATACTCACTTTTATCCAAATCTATTATATTTGCCTTCTTTTCAAATACGAGCTAAAAAGTGTCTTGAAAGTGTCTGGTAGCAAAAGTTACATCACAACAAAATATAAATTTTCCTTTTCCTCCTTAACCATATAACTACTAAACACCTTGCTTCGAAAAATTAAAACAAATATTTCTATTTTGAGATACTTTCTCATGCAGAAGGAAAATGGCTGTGGATCACGAACTTTACTCAGCCTCCTCTTTATTCTGATCATTTTTGATCAGGAAACTCTTCACTTCTAATGACTAAGTAAAGCTAATATGCTCTGGTGGTTTAATTAAGTAGATTTTACTCCATCCTAGTGGGAATGCTGTACTCTGGGTTATTGGTTTGCCTCTCACAGGAATTGCAGGTCATACAAGTGTGCTATCACACAATACACAGGCCCAGTTCTGCTTTTGGGTATTGCAGCAGGTTTGCAAGGCTGAGTACCAAGTGAAGCAATTGAGTACCAAGGGGAAATCAAATCAAGTGGTTTTACACTTCCACTGACATGAAGAAAGGATTACTCTTGTTCTGTTCATACTAAAAAGCAATTATTTTGTAATGATGATCACAAATTATCCTCATAATAATGAATCTTTGCTATGGTTTTAAATACTTCTAATTTTTTACACATATTTGTCATATTATTGAGAATCATTATATTGGATGGTACTACTGATCACCCCTGCAGTTTTCTCAAATTGGAAACTGATTTATAACCTCAACAGTTACACATGATCACATAGATGCTTTTATTGAACAAACATATTAAAAGGAAAAAAAATCCCTAAAGGTATTAGGAGGGAATGCGTGTCCTTGAGGACAGGTAAACCTGAGCTATTGTTGGGAAAATCCCTACAGTACTAAGGTGCACCCCACAGCACACAGAGATCATGGTGTACAGGGATATTTCCTGAGCCAAGAAAACCCCTGAGTAATGACAGATTCTTTAGGAGGGCATGTAGGGATCAGACAAGGAAGAATTTTAAACTAGAAGAGAGTAAGTTCAAATCATATACAAGGAAGAATTTATTTACAGTGAGTGCATTGTAAAACTGGAACAGGTTGCCCAGAGAGGTTGTAGATAACTCATCCCTGGAAATATTCAATGTTATGTTGGACTTCTGTTATGTTAACATAACAGATCTATGTTAACTAGATCTGGTCTGAGCAACCAGATCTAGTTAACCATGTCCCTGCTCACTACAGGACTAGATGACCTTTAAAGGTCCCTTCCAACCCAAAACATGCTATGATTCTGTGATTCTGTGTGTTCTGAAGCCACAGGTGGTTGTCCCCTGTCCCAGAGGTGGCCCTGCTTCTTTGGCTTACCAGAAGGTCAGCAAGGTCAAACAGGGCTCACTGCTGAGTGGGTGACCCTGTCAGGGCAATGAGGGCAGCAGCTGCAATGAACAGCATGGTATTTGCAGGAGTGGCCTGCAGATCAGGTATTCGCAGTTGTGAATGTGCTACTGAAGCACAGGAGGTGCTACCAGTTCCCTTTCTCAGCACTCAGGAGACTAGCCTAGAACTAAACCAAAAACACCTTTTTAAGGGGAATTCTCATTGCACTGCTGCAAGCATCCTGCTGTGCAGCAAGAGTGAGTCATCCGGGGAGATCATGACAGGCAGAGGTAGGAGCAGGACAACAACTGAGATGACAAACTATGTACTGTGACACTCTGAAATGGCCTCTGAGTGGCTCTCTGGGGGAACTGACAGGCTTCGTGCTACTGTCAGCTCCCTTTGCCCCCTGTTCACAGATGGCAAGCTGACAAGAAGGGAAATAGCTGCACTTATCAATGCAGTAAAAGATTTATATCAGGAGATGGGATGCCTCCACAGTGTAGGAAGTCTTGGTGTAGAAGCACTAAGTAGTTTTAAGCAGCTGCAATTACACGATCTCAGCTAATTATTAGTGTTATAAATAAAAGAGCTGAACAGTAATAAAATACAAAGAGCTAGGCTCATGTCAAACGTTGCATGAGTGAACACTGAAGAAAAAAGCATTTTCATTGTCCTTCCCAGAGTCTGGAAAGAATAATGTCCCCATATTTAGTGGAGATAATGTGTAGAAGTCAGCTCGCCATGGAGCAGGAGCCCTGCTGCTGCCTCCTCATGGTTGGTGGAAGCACCATGGAGACAAACGTCCTGATCCTTCAGAGAACACAGGCCTAACAGGGAGCTTACTTCTTGCTGGAGACACATCTTGCTGCATGTCTCGGCTGTTTTCAGGTTTTGGAATCTTAGACAATCAATATGGGCCTTATGTTTTCTGAGTTCTTATTTGTGATGAGAATATACTTCATTGTTGGTACAAGAGCAAGAATCTACATCTGTTGGTTTCAAGAACACAATGGCATCCTGACCTCAAAATAATTCTTCTCCTGCTCTGAACATCACAATCCTGATCTCAGTTCCATCACTGAATTGGGTCATAAAAAGGATTCAAATCCAGATCCTTTACATGCCTACAAGCATGTCCTTATAAATCAAAGCTGTTCTTCAGAGACAAAATACAATAAAAATTTAGAAAAATAAATTACTAAAACTGCTTGTTCTTCAGACTCTAGCCTGAAGTGCCAAATTTCCTGTCTTCGCCAAAGATATCTCCAAACCACTTTTTTTTCCCAAACCTCAATGTCATATGGAATTTGCGATTTTCCCAGAACAGATATTTGGTGTATGTTCAAATACTAATAAGTCATGGAAAAGGTACTTGGAAAAAAATATAGATAACATAAGGATATTTTACCTGTACCCTACACAACAATACCTTTCAGGATCAGCAAGCCTATTATCATCTGCTGCTCTTTTACTGATGTGAAGATTTTCTCTTTCCTCAGCAACTTTCTCAATGAAAATAGAGCAAGACCTCAGATGCACCTCGGGATTATACTCATCCTTCTTTCTTTCTTCACCTTTTTCACTGGCAGCAGGTATGCCACAGGCAACAATAAGTCCTCTCTTACACAAATTCAGAGGCAACACCACTCTGCAGAGACATCACAGCAGTATGGAGAGAGCAAGTGATACATTTTACAAGCTGGTTGCAGATAAAGTGTGTAAAGTGCAGAGAAATTATTTAACAAAATAAATGCATAATGGATGTAAAGCAGTTTCAGTAGATACTTAGAAGTGTGCTCTCTGAAAATGTTACTGTAATCCTAAGATTGCTTGAAATAATACTTTTATAAAAATAGTGAAAGTGCTGTTTATAAATTGATTTGTAGAGTATTAGCTGTACTTTGTCATGCTATTGAAAGATGATCAGCTTCAAGGCACAGATAGAAACCTCACTGATCTTTCAATACTATATCACAGTTACAGCTCAATTATTTAGATGAAGAAACTTTAAGTACTCCCATATGAATCCTCATGTTCGAAATATGGGACAATGTGGTCCTTATAATTCCCTTACCATAATCAATATTAGCATGGCCCCAGTATTAAGATAGGGATTCACTGCTATGGAGCCAATGTAGAAACTGTACCCTACTGGTTCACAGATTCCTCCGATTTCAAGGATTTTGCTGTCATGATGATAAATGGAGACGTGTCATGATGCATGAAAGACATGACACATTTACAAAGTTATGCAAAATGAAACAACAACAATGTTGGGAGGCAATAACTTCTTGAGTATCTTTGTGGCTGGCTTTCATCCTCCTATTGTTGTGCTTCTGCTTTGCTCTTCTCCCTGCTCATTTCAGCAGGGAACTGTCACTTATCAGGAAAACATAGGATATTTTGGGTTGGACATTTAAAGGTCATCTAGTCCAACATCCTGCAATGAGTAGGGACACCATCAACTGGGTCTGTTGATCAGAGTCTTGTGCAACATAACACTGACTATTTCCAGGGGTGAGTGACCTACATTCTTTCTGAGCAGCCTGTTCCAACCTCTCAACTCCCTTATTGTAAAAAAGTTCTTCCTCATATATAACCTGAATCTATATTGTTCTAGTTTAAAACTATTCTTCCCTGTCCTATCCCTAAAGGGATGGTTAAAAAATCTGCCCATCTGTTACTTCTAAGTTTCTTTAAGCTGCAATAAGGAATTCCTGCGGCCTTTTCCTCTCCAGGCTGAACCCCAACTCTCTCTCTGCCTTTCCTTAGAGAAGAGGTATTCCATCCCTCTCGCATGACCTCTCATCCCTGACATGATGGGAGAGTATTGGAATGGAGCTGGATGCTTATGAGGGGGTGAGACAGACCCTTGCTTTCAGCCATAACCCTACAAAGCCTTAAATATGCACCAAAGTATATCATAGTACATGGTGATACTATGAAGGTGTTTCCAGAGCTGGTTTCCTTGGAAACTTCATACAGATCTGGGGGAAAAGGCAGGAAATGGCTTTTATCTGCCATTAAAGGGAAATGAACACTTTCTCTTAGGAGAGTTTTCCTTATTGATGGCCGGCTGTGCTTTCATGCTTTGTTGCTTTAACTCCTGGATTGTTGCTTAGACCCATGCAAGAAGAAGCACAAACAGCATCAAATTCCAGTAGGGTTGAAAATTTAAATGGTGTTGAGGGAAATTACTATTCAGTGTGCTGGTTGTTTTGCACAGGCCTTTAACCCTGAATGAAAACAAACCAACCAAGAAAAAACCCCCAAAACTATTCTGCTCACCTCGCTACTCAGTTGTATGTTGGATTTTATCTACTGACTCCTATAAAAAAATCATTACTTCAGTTAAATTAATGGGAAAGTTCCATGTACTCATTAAAAGGTAAGATTTGTCCCCGGAATTTTCCAAACTAAGTGTTGGTTTCAAAATCTGTTTTAAAAAGTTCTGGTTAGCCATTTCTTCAGATGATTTAATGCCCAGAGAGACCATTCTTAAACTTCTATCTGATCTCCAAAGCTAAAACCCTATAATTTCTTTCTGAAATCCTTTTAAATTTTTGGATCTGGAAACTATTTCTAGGCTGGTTTTACAAGTTTCAAGTGAATGCACCAGTTTGTGGCTTGTTGCAAGAATTAACCAGTCGTCTTTACAAACATTTGTCCAGACGAACGGAAACCTCCAGAGACTCACATTTATCTTAGTGAACTGGTGCTAGATGAAAAGGCTGATAGGTACACGGTGTTTTCCTGGTACCAGCCTATTACCAGCGTGTTTGGCTGAAGAAGTCAACTGCAGCATTCTCAAACACAATGAGAACCTCTCGCCTTTGCCAGTGATAGTTAGCTTCATTGCAGCATCAACAGTGATTTTGTTAACAGAGGATTTTTCAAAGGCTTTGCCAAATATCTTGCTTCAGATTCCTAAACCTTAGAAGCAGTTCAATTTAAATAAAAGTTGGTGTAATAAGTTAAAAAAAAATCAAATAAAATGAATTGCTCAAGTGATGTATGAAAATAATATGGCAGAAAAATCAAACAAATCAAACTGTACTTTCCTCTCCTTGCCTTTATATTGATTTCAAGGAAAAGCAGCAGTATGTTTTTCCTGGCTTTCTTGCTCATAACTTCTCAATTTTACTCAATGATTATAGCCTTGTTCCATTGCAGACTTATTTTATGTATGGAAAATTTAAACACACTGATTTTTCCCAACACTTAACTTTTATTTAAGAACGCACATTTTCTGTGCTAATACATCCAAAGTATCTTTGCCAGTCACTAGCTCTGATGCACAAAAGAGCACATACTCTTTGCCTGTAGTGCCCACAGCAAAGAAAATATTTACATGGCATCACATAAAAACCTAAATAACTCACCAGCAAAAGTCCTAGCCTTGTGTCAGTTTGCAATCAGTAGTTGCACTGATCCTGAAATAGGAGGGACAAGAGATTGCTTATGTCCCTGCTGCTAGGAAGAAGGAGAGCATGCAAAGGACTCACATGGAAAGGAACATGTTCAATCAGCCTTAGTTCTCTAAAGAACTGGGACCGAACATAGAAATATATACAAAATTATACCCCCTTTTCTGCCTAGTTGCTCCATCTTTGAATGCTTTGTTGGGCTATTTACAATAGTGGCAGGCAGCTTTAATTAAGATATCTGATGTTCAAAATTACTGTGTTCAAGTGTTCCTCTTGTAGCAATCCACATATTTACCCATTGAACAAGTACTTTGTCACTAGTGTTTTATCCCATCCATTCACTAAGAGACTGCTGAAGTGCTCTCTAAATTGTACAGATTTACTCCAACCATAATTGCTTGAAATCTGGAGCAACATGGATTTATGTCACATTCTTTACTAGAAACATGTTTACCTTATCACCCCGGAAATGCATTTGGGCATTTTTGATAAAAGGCTGGGGTGTAGCTGAAGCCTTTTTCATAGTTAATCTCTGGTGAATCCTAACGAGATTTTAAACAAGGAGTTTAATCCATGCTAATTCAGCATGGTATTTGTCATGATCTTGTAACAGGTCTGTATAACAGACTTATAGCTAATCTATAACTACTTGTCCCAGCCTTGAATGTACATGTTACCCCTTGCTAGAAAGGAAGAACTCTTTGTGATGAATTCTCCATGTACACAAGAAAAGTTTTAAGCTGCTTTCTACATAAGTTCAGTCATTGTTTTGATTAATGAATATTCATATCAAAATCTATGTCAAAAAGATTCTGACAGCATGGGACTCCCTTGTCCCAGTATGGTCTGAATGTGAAGGTAGACAAGACACACACTTGTATGTATAATGTATGTTTTTGGAAGATCAGTCTGCAAAAAGATCTACAAAAAAAAGCCATGCTGGAGGAGAGAGATGAATTAATATGTGTGATGTGCCAACTAGAAACATCTGTGAGTAAGGTTAGATGATGGACAACAGCCCTTCTGGGGAAACAAGGCTGAGAGACCAGAACACAAACTCCTAAATTGCAATGAGACCTGCACTGCTAAATCACAAAAGATCTATGTGTTTGCACAATTACAAATAGCTGCTGTTCAATATCTGTTTCCAACCTTTTCCTGGCAATTATAAAGCTTCTTGAATGCAGAGATTAAGTGTGATGATCATTTTGCAGTAATCAATTTCTTTTAATATCTGAACAGGATTTTCAAACTGAATGTAATCTGAGCATTTTAAAGCTTTTCCTCTGGAACATGCTGTCATTACATTCATTAAAATATCTCCCGTGGAGTCAGCTTTTATCAAGTAAATTATAGGACTTATCATCCATTTGGCATTTTACAACTTTTGATCATACATTTCTCCATGTCAGAAAAAGTTTATAGGTGTTACATAATATTGTGCTTCACCAATCTGCTGTTTGATAAAACAGATTGAGTGTAGCACCAAAGAAAAATAAATTGTGCTCAAGTTAAAGAAAAGATAGATGAGAATTTTAGAAATTCCATTGTGATCTTAGAAAACAGTACACACTGTCTGCTTTCTAGTTGCCCAACATAAGAGAATAAAGTTTTGTGAAGAGCTTGTGTAGATGTATGATGAGAAAAACTACTAGAGATTTTGTTCATCTTTAAAAGTCTTCATTGTTTATGATAGATTCATCTGTGTTGAAACAAAGTGATCTCTTCCACCCTTTTCTGCAAACTGGTGATATCATTGTAGCCAAGTTCACCAGCCTGTCTCAAAAATCTTTCACTCAATAATATTTTCCCCTCAGATTATTTATCCAGCCATTGACTGATGGCTTTGTGATATTTGACCTTATATGAACACATGTAGGAATTTAATCCTTTGATATCTTGAAAGTCAGACAGAATCCTGAATATTTCCATATAAATTTTTCCATGGTCAAATTTAGATTGCTTGATTCTACATCTTACTAAAGCCTGAGAATATATGATATAATATACCACTCACACCTGAGTAGCAGTTTGTATTTGTGGATGAATAAAATATGAGCTTTGGCCTCTGCACTATAAGGACAAATTCTTATATTTGTGTACTTTGCTACATGCATGTGTATGTTCACTATTTACAAGAGTCGGGACTACAACTGAGAATGATTTCTTGTTATGTGACCAAAACACATTGTGTACAGGTGAAGCATAAGCTTACTGAATCGCATAACCTCTGGCAATTTTATTTCACAAATAACCAGTTAATAGGGAATGAGAGAAAATGAGGTGTTACACTATTATGTGAAGCCTAACCTTGCAACCCTGACTTCTGGAGACAGGGAAACATTAATAAAGTCATTCCATTTCTCCCTATTGGATTGCCAAGAGAGGGAGTATTGCCATTAAAACCTATTTGAAGTTAGCTGCAGGTTTATGTGAAACTGAAAACCAGTGTTCTGGGAGAATGCAGCACAAATATGTTATTTTTCTACCTTTCTTCTCTGACTTTTCTCAGACAACATTAGGACAATTGTAGCACTCCTCCATCCCCCAAAGATCTACTTCCAATAGGAATAGGAAATCTTTTAATATTAACCTCCAATTCAAATATACATCACCAAGTGAGAGGTACGAGGCAGGTGGACAGAAGGAGGCTGCAGAAGCAGCAAATTAACTCCAAAGAATATGGATTCTGTTTTCATGTAAATGTTTCTAGTAATAATGAATGAAGAAGAAAATCATAATTTATATAAAGGGTCTCTAAATAAAATATTTTTCTTCCATGAAATGCCAGCAACTCTTCTGTGCTTAATGCCTCCAAGTTTGGGTATCTGAGTATTATATATATCCACATGTATTTATAATACCATAATAATTGATCCTTCTGACTGCAGTGTGCTTTCATATAATTTGCTGAGACAGGCACAAAAACATGCTTGATTGCAAACAATGCTTTGAAGACTCAATTATTGACCATTAAGTCTAGGATTAACCAGAAGATCATAAAATGGTGTGATAACATATTCTGAGGGATTGCGAAGATATTTGAAGAGGTAATTTTTAATTGCTTTGACAATCTTCTGGACCAGTTCTGCCATCCTTAGTCATGACAAGTAGCATTTGATTCTACTAATAACCCTAATCTGACAAGTGGGGCTCTTTGCAAATTAAGATACAGCTCAATATGAGCCAATGTGGCAAAAGTGTATTCATGCTTTGCTGTGTTTATATGTTTGTATGCTTATCTGTAGTTACGTAGTGAGATGGTTTGCTGCTACTGATTTCATGATACAGAAATAAAATGTGAGTGTATTTTTCTGAATGTATTTTTCAAGAACCTGCTTTTTCCACTGGGATTTCTCTGTATCACAAGCAAAAGGATTGCAGTCTGACTAGATATCCATGTGATTTTCACCAGTTTAGTGTTTAAGGACTGAATAAACATAAATTCTTTGGAAAGAAAGGAGTAATGTGCAGACATGATAGCCAAGAAGTTGAGGTAAGGGGTGAGGCTAGTGCCCTAGAATCCAAGTGGAAGCAATTTCCTTTTCAGCTAGAGTCAGCTTCTATTGTCTTTCCCCTTATTAAGGAGGACTCCAATGTTTTTCTGGGAGTTACAGCTTTGCTGTACAATCCATGCATTTGTAAATTACCTTGATTTCTCTTTTGTAGTTTATTCTGAAAACTAATGATGACAATCTAATGCTCTCTCCATTGAGCTGTCACTCTAGGCCATTTCATCTGGCAGAGTTTCTTTATATGTTTATTCATAAGTATTTGTTCAAATAGTGCTTTTGAAGAGACAGAAAAGATTTTTTAGTGTGAGAGGAGATAGAGGAAAAAAGTGCCACACGGGAGGAAGGTGTTACCTTGGCTATTTTTATTAATGCATTTGGCTTTTTCACTTAGAAGACCACTTAAAATGAATGCAATGCTATATGTTATGAAAAAAAAACAGTATCTTGAGAAATATTCTGTATAAAACTGCATAAAAATATGGAAAAAAGTTTTAAAGTATTGGATTACTTACACAATGTGACATTGTCTGTGTCGATTTTAATAAATATTAATGTGAAATACATGTCACATAGTTCTAATGTGACATGTAAACACATGGGTGGTTATTAATTCTGCCATTCACATTCTGGAGGACTGCAAACAGCCTCTTCAGAGTCTGCAGGTCTTCTTGAAATCCATCCGCAGACTTCTGAAGACATCTGTATACTTAAAAATTATCAAAACCATATTACATGCTTGTTTAGTCACTCCCAAAATATTCTGGCTGTGCTGTACATGCCTCAGATCCTTTTCTTTCATCAAATACCTCTCTCTCCTCCAAAAGTCATCCAAGTTCAAACTGCTGCTTGGACTCCTTATGAAAAACATTTGAGTCATCCTGTCAGGAGACAGGACCAGCACAGCATGATTTCAGATCCTACCAGTGGCTCTGCAGCTGGTGGGCAAACACCTTGTCAAAGAGGATAGTCTGCAGGTTGTTTACAAGCCAGTGTTTATCAGAGAGATCAGACCACTGCACAACTCCGGGCAAGTCCTGATTTGTTTCTAAAAAATTTACCCTGAAAATAGATGCTAAGCTTGATGAATTAGAAAGAGAATGGGTTCCATGCTAAGCACAATAATGTGGCTAATTCACTCTCAATGTTTTGACAGATGCTATTGTGAAGTATCTCGGAGGTTTTCTCTGGGCTAATACATATCCACTGGAGGAATGTCATGTAGATAATTCAAATTACCTCCTTTTATTGCAGAGTGTCTTGAACAGGGTTTACTAACAGTGCCCTGCCAGACATTTAATCAACATGTGCTGACCAGAGTTAGGTGTTTAAAATGGTCAGTCCTGAAAAGGCATAATTATCCTGCTGAGTTATAAGCATGTCATGATAGCACACACCCTCTCTCTTCTGGGTAAGGAAATGAGACCTCCAAAGGATCTTTAAGCATCATTAAGTCCAATTACATTCTTAACAGCACAGACTGTTAAAAGAGTCTCTTATTAAGCTTTTCCCCCTTTACTCATCCACACAAGGATGTGTTATGTCCCAGTTCTCCAGATCCAAAACAGGTTATTTTTATACACGGGTGGAGAAGTAAAGAGGTTTTTTTGCATAATACATGGTTATATCAGTTTATTAATTATTAAAGTGTATTAATACTTTAAATGGCATTTAAATTAGTAAGCAAGCTGAATAATTAAAAAAAATTAAACTTGGACTCTTAGAAGCAGTAACTTCAACTATAAGTTATATGATAAACATTTTAATTTTTTATTTATGAAGTGGTGGCAGTTACAATGAGCAAATTTTAGTGGCAAGTTGTAAGAGGTAGCCTACAGTAATTTTTTTTTCTAAGTTAACTTGAATGTGGTGACAACTTTTGTAAAATAGTAAAATTGCATTTAGGTCTCTTTGTCGTTAAGATATAGGTTGAACTTTTATCAGTAGCAGACTGAAATTTGAATTGCTTCCATAACCAGAGAATATAGATGATAATAGTGCTGTAAGCAGGTCCTTACATGTATAAGATGTCTTCTGCATGGCACAGAGTTGATACAGAAGTGGCACAATTGCCTCAATGTGAATTTAAAACCAGGCTGAGCTGCTTGTGCAAACTTCAGCTGGCTGCATTCTTGGGCTTCAGAGAAAGTCTAAGATGGGATTAATAAGGATGGGAAGAAGAGCAAGAAAAGATCCAAAGGCCTGAGGAAAATGTATTGAACATTTTCTCTTCAGCAATAGAACTGAAACTTGTATAGGGCACTTCTGAAACATTTGGTGTGCTCCATGGAATTTGTATCAATACTGCTCTCTTTCTATCTTAGAGAGTGCTTAAGTTTAATTCCCTTGTGCTTGGGAGTCAGCAGGATGTTTGCCAGCCCCACTGCAGTGACCTGAAAGGGGAAGAGTTCCTGTGCTCTGTGCATGAAGGAGGCAGCTGATGTTGGTCTGAACAGGATGGCTTCAAGTGTGGATGTTTGCTAAGAACCTGCCAGACTTCTCTGCTGGCTTTTTGTCTGTCACACTGGCTGACAGAGACGTTCCAGGCCAACAACCTGAAATTCAGTTCAACTTTCATATCAAATGCAGTATGTCACTTTCAGTGGAATCTGCTCTAGAGGTCCTCATGTTATTGATAATGTTCTTTCTGCCCCTCTGCTCCACTCTGGTGAGACCCCATCCGCAGACTGCATCCAGCTCTGGGGTCCCCAGCGCAGAAAGGACATGGATCTGTCAGAGAAAGTCCATAGGAGAGCCACCAACATGATTTGAGGAATGGAACACCCCTCCCACAAGAAAGGCCTGAGAGAATTGAGTCTGTTGATTCTGGAGAAGATAAGGCTTTGGGATGACCTAGTTGTGGCCTTCCAGTGCATCAGGGAGCCTGCAAGGAAGAAGAAGGAATTGTTACAGTGGCATGCAGTGATAAGACAAGAAGGAATGGCTTCAGACTGAAAGAGAGTATTATTTAGGAGACATTAGGAAGAAATTCTTTGTTCTGAAGGTGAGTAGACTATGGAACAGGTTGCCCAGAAAAATCTGTTGATGTGTCATCCCTGGAAGTGTTTAAGGCCGGGTTGGGTAGAATCCTGAGCAACCTGGTCTAGTGGGAGGTGTCCCTTCCCATGGCAACGGGGGTGGAACTGGATGATCTTTAAGGTCCTTTCCAACCCAGGCTGGGACCAGCCTGTGATTCTGTGGTACTATGCTTGGATCCCAATGGGAACTCAGCCTGATGGGGAGCTGAGAAAGGTTTTACACACTTCATTTCTTCCAAAGCAAACACACAAACCCAACTAGTTTCCACTTGGAGCTGGGCTCCTCTGGGGCGTGGAGCCACTCTCTGGTAGTGCAGCTCTGATAAAAGTGGGCTCTGCTGTTACTTTTAGTCTTTGGTTTGCATTTTTTTTCTCTTGGAGTTTAGGAGTTTAACTCAATGTGAAATAGACTGAAATTTCCAGTAATTGAAAGCATTCCTGAACACACAAGGCTATCCCTGTAAGGGGGTGAGACAACCCCTTGAGACAGATTTAATTATTGCCACCATTCCTAGGAGGCAAGATGCTTTAATGAGAGAGGGGGGAAAGTACTGTGCAATATTCTCCCAGAAGAAGAAAAGTAATACTCTGCACAGTTTTATGGCTTTTCCAAAGATGACATATTACCTGGATGATCCTTCAAGAATACTAAAAGATTATGTGCTGCATTATGAGTTTTCAGGTTCTTTTGGCTTCACATTATCAAAGACACATCAATTGCATGACAGCCAGGATGAAAATTACTATTTTATTTCTGCTTTTAAATCTCTCTCATCTTTCTCCTGGAGACACTTGATCATTTGAGGCCAGCTGTATGCAGTATGTTTGAAAAATATGTTCCTTTACATGTGGTAATGAAGACCACAAGATCACACAGACTGTGTCTAACTGTCCTTGTGTACATATTAAAACCTGAGAAGTATTTTTTTTATCAAATAAGACAGAATTCTTGAAGTATGTATGCATAGTAAGATGCAATCAGATACAAGGTACAAAAAAAAAGCAAAAAGCAAAACAGAGAATTATTATGGTTGTTTAGGAGACATTTTTCTGCAAATCTGTCATGTAAATGAAAAAATGAAAGGAAAAACAATTTGCATATAGGGTAGGGGAACAATCTCTTTGTATTGGATGAAGCAGAGCAGAAACAAATGTTGGTGAAAGAAGAATACATATTATTTTTGTTTTAAGAAGAGACATAATTTTTAGTGCGGATTTTTACATGGTGTTTCTGAGTTCTTCAGTACTGTCATATCAATGCAGTCAAAGTAAGCTCCAGAAGCTGCTCCCTCAGAAGGAGAATAAGGTGATAACTTTGAGGAAAACTTCAGAGAAGTAAAGGATTGCTTTGCAGCTGGATACCTCAGCTTGTTATCTAACCCAAATGGGAGCAGCATTTCAGGAAAGGACAGTAATGACCAGCAGGGCAGTCACCACTGGGATTGTGTGAGTTTAACACCATTAGCAGTGTTCTCATAATTTGAGTTTTTTGCTTTGACATGTGCTTGCCACATTTTGGACTCAAGGAGCTTTGCAACTGGGGAAGAAATACCTGTTAGAGAGTTCAAAGAAAGTTATTTTATATTTCTCAGAGGTAATATCAAATAGTTTCTGGCAATGGCCTTGAGCTGTTCTTTTTGTGATTTTCCCTGAAAGGACCCTTAGACATTTTGATCCTACCATTGGTTACTGCTGTTAAGACTTGCCTGAGGAGCTCTACCCAAAATAAAACATTGTTACCTCATAGTAGATATGTGCAAATTAGTGTTCAAAAATGCTTGCAGCGCTGTGTATGAGAAGACTGGTGTGAGCCTGAAGTATTATTGATATTCTCTCTACAGAGGGCTTTGCACTCTTGGCAATTATTGACTATTGATGTCTGGTCTGGCTCTTCCAGTTTTGCATTTTTGATTATCACTCTTCTTTTCATAGCACCCTAGTTAGAATGCCATTACCCAGACTCTAAATAACTGACCATTTACCTGCATTTCAAAGCACAGACTTTGTTTCCTACCTGGGAACACAGTGCATATCATTGGATACCTTCTGTAACATATCAGCACTATATTACACAGTCTTTTGTTTTAATAAATCAGTCCCCAGATCAGCCAGGAAAAAAGCTGGCATCTGGAATTTATCTTCTGCGAGCCTTCTTAAAAGCAGGGAGAAAATGGCAGGAACATATAGAAGGCTAAGTGGGAGAAGAAACAGTATGAACAAGTGAATTCAACAACTCAGTTTTTTCTCCCCCTGGACAGGCCTAAATATATCTTTTCAAAAGCAATTTAACCCATGAAAAGAATCCTTTGCCCATTTGAGCAGTCTTCCCACTAGTACATAATGCCTGAGCACCCACCACTTGCAGCTCCATATTACCTGCTTGCTGTTACTTATAGAATGAAGTTTTCTGAAGTTTTAACATACAATTCAACTTACATCCTTAATAGTGGACATTGGACTCCAATTAAGTCCTGCCAAAATCAGCAGGTACTGGTGGAGTGAAGATACCTTAAGCACATGCATAGATTTTAGCATGTGAATTAAAGCACTGATCTTAAAGGGGTCAAAAATGGCAGAGAAAGTCTTCTAGCTGATAAAGAGGCTAGAGAGGAAGGGCTAATTTTAGGGTTAGTTCAGAAAAAAAAGCAATTCTGGGGTATTGGTATGACAAACTGTAATTAGCATCTGTGAGGAATTAGAGGAGATTTGTAGAATAACAGTTCATGCACTGTTCAAACTTTAAATAGCAATTTGGTCTGAGTGTAATTATAAATAAGCTTTTGCTTCTCATTAATTTTCTACTTACTTACTTCAGCTATTGTTCGAGTGCAGAGCAGAAAGAAAGCATTAGAGGCTGTTTACACCCGGCAGATGATAGCAGAAATTATAAAGGAGATGTACAGTAATGAATAAAAGGACATCAATCCATGTGTAAAAATGTTGTGCCTGAGTGAGATTAGATTGGTCTGATTATTTTAATGCATCACCAGGAATAAATAAGTAAACCAATGAGCAGGGTGGCACAACTTCTTATTGATGTTTTTGCAAGTTGTTTTTTTTCTGTTCGCCTTGTCTTTTTCATCTGTAATACTTGCTAAAATGCCTCTTTTGCAAATCTGTACTTTAGCCTCGGTAATAACAAATTATGTAAAACTGCTAAATATATAATTATTAAACTTCTTATGTGAAAGTATTTAAACATACTTTAAATCCAAAGAAGATTTTTTTTCTTGCAAACTTTGAAGATAAACCCTTGAAAAAACTCACGAATTATAAGATTTCTCATCAGCCTTTACTGTTGCCTCAGTATGTGGAGGAGGACCAAAGTGTTTATTTTACATCTTTTGTCGGCTGTAAATTTTGATCCAAAGTAGCACTAAACCGCATTAACATATTAATTTGCACACCCCTTGGGATGCAAATGAAGAAAAATTTGTGTGGTATAATGCATGCATTACCAAAGTTGCAAAACCCCATCTTTTCAATGATAGAACATCCACAACTTCCGTGGGCAACCTCTTCCGGTGTCTCACTGGTGTCTTGTAAAGAATTTCCATGTTATAACAAATGTAAACCTGCCCTCCTTCAGTTTAAACCCATTTCTCCTTCTTCTGTCACTACAGGCCCTGGTAAATGTCTGTATTTCTTATAAGCTCCCTTTAGGTATTGAATGGACACAATAAGGAGCCCCCAGAGCCTTCTCTTCTGCAGACTGAACAACTCCAATTCTCTCAGCCTTCCTTCATAGGACTTGTTTGTTTTCATTCCATGTCTGATGTTTTCCTCATATTTCTGGGTTGAGTGATTTTTTTGAAGGCCAAGTGGAGATTTTGAAAATCAGAGGGTTTTTAAGGAAATACAAGAGTTTTGTTGCCAAAATTATAAGGACACTCTATTATTTTGAAATATTGTGGCCATTAATTGCTATCCAGGATGTACAGATAGCATATATTTCCATCTCATGTTTATCAGAAGGCATTGACAATGCCTGAGAAATATGCCTACACTGACTAAAAAAATGAAGCCAGTCATGACTCATGGTAGCATCACTGGCACGATGGTTCTCAGGGTTAAATCTTGTCACACCTAGAATTTTAAAAGGGCTAAAAAGATGATTGAGTACAAAGCCATATCCTCTTCAGAATAAAATGTATGGGTCCATTTTAGCATGTAAGGCTTTTTAAGCAGTTATTTCTTTTTAACTCAGCACAAAATCCTGGCAGCCCACCTCTTTCATGTAGCATATCTCCTGTTATATCTCAGAGATAACTGCACTTATGCACAAATGCGTGTAATGCCTGATAAGGAGGTTGAGGTCAGTGCTGGAGGAGTCATCTTCTGTGGTATTTTGGGACAGAAAGATGTGTTAGCTGTTCCACTGATGTAGACTTGCATGAATGGAAATGATTTCTTTCTCTTAGACCAAGGGGCGAGTGAACAGCGGCTTAACCCAGTCTTGCAATAATCTACAGCCCAAAGGAAAAGGGGAGAAGATGAGAAGGGCTTGATTTATATACTCTGTGTGCTGTTTGCAGAGAAGGGCAAGTGCAGTCAGACCCACATCCTAACAGTGTTTGCATGAATACTGATTTGACTGGCCTGTCAGGAGAAATGAAGGTTCTGACAAACTGCTTTTAGCTATATACTGCATATAGGAATACCATTCATTACACTACAGACTAAAATACTGTGCTCAATATATCTTATACAGTATGTTCTTTCAGAAGACTAGAACAATGGGTCTTGAATATCTTAAAACCACTTATATCCCTGAAGTGGGGTTTAACAAAGGTTTCAAACTCACCCCTAATTGCAGTACTTCTAATACAGCTTTCAAAGTTAAGAGGGTTTAAATTTTTGGAGTTCCTGAAGCTCCAAAATCTGAAGTCAAACTAATTTTGTGAGACACATTAATACCTAAATGCCAATCTCAGATTTGAAAAAATAACTTCTGCTCAAATTGGCAATTTGGTCCTTCACATCCCTTGGTGACTGGGATGTGAAGTGAACGATTTCTTTCTCCATGAATAGTGTGTGCTGCACAATGCATTATCTGAAAACATCAGTTTGAAGTATTACTCTTATGTTCTTTTTTGTCTAGTCATTTGTTCCCCTGGATTTTAAGCAGGTGCAATGTATAATTACAAACAAAAGAAAAAATTGCTTAAAATATGCTAAGTAACTTTGAATTCTTCCTGCTCATAAGAGAAGCTGGTGAAATATCAAATTAGTTGTACCAGAAAAATGCAGTTGTCTATATGCACAAATTATCTAAGGGGAAAAAATGGAGGGGTTTAATTACAGCAAAATTATAGCAAGCTGAAATGTCACTGCAAACAAAATGTCTAAGGGCTACATTGGGAAACATCAATATTTAACAATATTCTTCAGAACATTTCCAGCAGCTCAATATAAAACATCTTTGTCTACTTAACACATAAATATTATAACATGTTGATACTTTGCACACAGAGAAAAACACCTTAATTTACCACGGGGAAATGAGGTGTAAATGTCCTTCCATGCTCACCATACTGCCAAACTATTGGAATTTTAGGAGATATTTCAGGCATAGAAAAACTCACAGTTGTGTTTAAAAACATTTCAGGTTCTAATGTAGCCTTGCCTTCTAACAAAATCACTTTAGAAAGTCAGCAGCTATAATTCAGTAGCAAAATTTACAAACCTAATACCACAAAACTAAATAAAACTAAAGAGGAAAAAAAATGTTCAGACAATGAGGTCCAGATATTTTGTTTCTTTGACCATTAATTAATTTTTTTTCAAGAGTAATGTTTGACTTTGCTGGGACAGAGAATTTGAAGCAACTTGGGGCATAAAACCTCTGTCCCAAAGCTTCTTTGCATCCTAAGCTGCCCTTCTTCCCTCTCTTTTACCCAGGAGCAAAGGGATGATTGGGCCATTTATTTGACAATCTGGTTCTGTGTGCTTATTCCATGGATTTCTTCCTATGAGTTTCTTTGTGACATTAATACAAATTATTGAGATAGCCTTGGCCAAAGGATGGGTAACATCTGGAAAGCTCATCCAGACTTTTTTTTTTTTTTTTTTTTTTTGTTTTTCATGACCTGGAAATTCAGAATTGAACCCAAGGTCTGTTCTTTTCACTTGTGTGCACTATTAATGCTCTGTGGGGGCTGTTTCCACAGCTGGAAGTATCCTGAGCTTGGTCAGAGTAAACCCTTAATATTGTACAGCTTCCATTTGATCAGTATCAACAAAGAAACTTCTGCAAGTAGCAGGTCAGGTTACCAATATTTAGATCAATGGAATGCCTGGAGGATTTCTTCAGGGCAGAAATAACATTCATCAGATTTAGTGGAATTTCCCTGAGATACAGGTGGATATTTGACATCTCCCCATATGTAATGGAACTAATCTGAACAAGATGTTTACCAGCAGTACTCCAGATAATTGCTTCAGCTTGACATAGGAGTTCACAAGAAATAAATTTTATCCCTTTTTCAAAAAAAAAAAACAAATCCAAAAAAACAAAACAAAACAAAAACAAAAAAAAACCTTTAAATTTATCTATTTAGTTTTGAGCCTGTTTTCTCTATTTCATCACCTGAAAGACAAGTGTCTACATCACTTTTATTGCATCCGAATGGGTTATTATGGGATGTGCCACTGAAAGGCTCTATAAATAATAAACCACAACTGTGCCGTCTCATGTTGGGGTGGAGGCTCATTCTTGGCACCTCAGGAGAAATGACAAAGCTATGGAAAGTGATGCATATGCCTGTGAAATTACTGCAGAAACTAAGAGTAACCATGTATCTCAGTAGGAAAATTCAGTCCAGGCTAAAATTTTTTTTTATATCAGTTCAGCTATGTCAGCGTCACTCTAAGAAAAAAATTATTGTGGCCACCGTCACATGTGACAGTCATGAATTCCATCTTAGGGCAGCAGAAAGAAAAAGAATGGCCAAACTATCCACTGAGATCACTGAAGCTTCTCTGGACTGTCTATCCAGAGAGTCTTACCGCATTTGAAGTCCTGCTGGTTAACAGCAGTGGAAATGGGGCTTGAAAAGAACAGAAGTATCAAGACTTTGCTATTTTACAGATGTCATTGCACCACTTTCTCAGGTATTTAATGCATTTTGAAATTTTTACCCTGAGTAGAGGAAAAGGACAAACTTTCCTGCAGTCATGGATGCTATCAGACATCTTTCAGCAGAATGAATTGTGAACACTTGTTCCTTCACTCTCACTTGAATCTTCAAAGTTTGGGTTGATTTGGTTCAGCTCATGTTATGTATGGGAGATGGTGAAACTCCTAAGGGATGTTCTCATAAAACCTCATTCTTTAATGGCCAGAATTTAACTCACCAAAGATCATTAAAGGATGCAATTTTGAACACCTGTATTTAGTTTCTATTTAGTTGTAATGGAGCCAGTGTTGTTGACATTGTTTGTTTTATGCTGTGGACACTAATTTGATTTAATACCACCAACCTCAATTAGAAGCAATTAATTCTGACTATTATTTGCATAATGGAACCATATGAGTGTAATGAGAATATACTGAGAAGCTCTGGAAACCTGGGTAGCCATTATCAGTAAAGTGCATGTTAGTGTGGCAATAACCATCTGGATTTCCCCAGTTACCCCTGTATGGTTTGCCTAAGTGTTCTAGAAAGACTCATATCCTTGATTAGTTTGGAAGCACAGATAATTAATTACGCTCAAACAGACAGAAAATATTTAAATGCTTTTAATAGCTCTCATAAAAAGAAGAATAAATTTAGAAGCCACCATGAAAACATTGAATATGTGACCAGCATACTCCTAAAAGTGGAGTTTCCAGAATTGTATATTGTCAGGGAATATTAACAACAACTGGACTAAGTTTCCTTTTCATGGACTGCATAGGGTATTGCATGGAAAATGCCGCTGATCATGTTAGAATGTTACAAGGTGAAGCTGATTTCCACAAAAATTGCCAAGACATCTCAAAAATATTAAAAAGAGTTATCTAAAAGGTTATTTACATTTTGTTTACACATATGATGAGTGTCTCCAATGTCTAATTTAGATAGAATATTTGATTTTGTTTTGTTCTACCTAATCTAGGATTTGCTCAGTCTTTCATCGTGGCCATGCTGTTTCTCCCTGAGCTAGCCTAAAGTACCTTGAAGATAATAAATCTCTAAAAATTACCTTTTCTTCAGACTTCATATATTTTCCTAGTAATGAGATGCAGGAAGAACTTGTTCCAGGTTTTGAGACCTGTGTGCGGGACATATGTATGGTAATGTCAGGCAGCCTTATGTGACCCTCCTGGTTCTTTATTTCCTATAAGAACCATGAAGGGAAAAATCAAAGAGTGTGAGATGTTGCTGTGTAGGGAAAAAGCAGGTAGAATTGGTTGCCCAAATTAATCTGTATGAGGATGAGGAGGGCCTCTCCTGGTTGGTCAGTCCATGAGGATCTGAAATAGCTTTTAACAAAGGCGCAGGATTGGTAGGACCTCTGTTTGGAGATGGACATATAGAGCTACACAATTAAGTCTTCTTTAATGTTCAGCAGAAGGGAATTTTTAGAAACTGGACCAGTGAAGATGCTATATAATTTCTGTCAGCCTCCCTCTAGATAGCTGTTCTGCCATCTCACTCTTTTTCCTTCCCTTTTTTGATCCTTTTTCATGCAATGGAGAAGATGGGGACTGAGGGAACAGGGAAATGATGTTTTCTCAAGATGCTGAAGTTATGGAAAGGTGCACCACAGATGAGATGGATGAGGAGAACAAAATGTCCTCACAATTTTAGAAAGTTCTTTTCAGGTTTTGGCATGCCCATTGAATCCATTCATGATGCTAGAAGTCATCTCTTAGTTTTTCTCTATGTGTTGCCAAAAAATCTTGACTACTTCCAAAATAGAGGCATCTCCAATGATGGTTCATGCTGCTGTATAAAATAGCCAAAGAATTGGCAGGAAACTGTAATGAAATGGCTCTGGACAAACCTAAAAGGATCCAGGATATTTCAGAAGATAAGTGAAAGCAGGTCTTTCTTCATTGAATTCAGAGTGTCCCTCTGATACCACTGTGGAATTCCTCATTTTTGAGTAGAGGAAAACTTTATTTCTTTTGCAAGTGATGCTGTCTTTGATCCCATTTTCCTAACTGTAATCAAATGTCCTTGTTCTTAATGCTGAAAGAGGAGACACTGGGTGAACCCACTGCATCCTCTTAAATATTGTGCAGTGTGCTGGATATGCAGAACAAGAGTAGTTTAAATAAATTAAAGTTCCAGGCTTATAAATGGTTGAGGAAATTCCCTCAGGGCTTCTTAGAGGTTTCTTTAGTGTATTTTGCCATCAGCACACTGCAGCTGTACCATTTTTTGGACAAAAATATGGATGCATGATGGAGATGGAGTTGCACTGCAGTTAAAGGAAAGAACAAAAGAAGATGTATTTGCTCCTACGTTTTTAGTCCCAGGATTGTTCAGATTTTAGACTACACTCATGTTCAGGCTGCTATAGGGTGCTGCCTACATAATGAAATCTTCTTACATTAAAATTTTGTTTATAGTGCCCAATTCATTGTTAATTGAGGAGCTGGGATTCTTCCTGTTGACTTGAGTGGCATTATGTACATGGGCAAAAAAATGTGCAGTCCAGGAGCAGTGATATAATGGAGAAGCAGGGGAGTAGGTGAAATTCCTGTGAAGATAACTATAGCCAAAGGAGAAGGAACAGAGAAGGAGTTGGTGTCAGGAATTCTGTGGGTTATTAATTATGTGTTACAAACAGTAATGCAATTTATGTAAAAAGCCCAAAAGAGGACATTTCCACTGCATAGTTAACCAATATGCATAAAACTTAACTCAGGACAGATATCCACTGTCCGGAGTAACAGGTAGTCACAAATAATTTTTCAAAGAAAACAATGTAACATAAGAGATCTTTTTTCCTACCTTCTGCTAGTGAGTCCTATTATGGGAATGGCAGGCAAGCAGTCTTTCAAAGTAATTTTTATGTCAGCTATGAATTGAATGAGCCAAAACTGTGAAATTAATTAAAACTTGTTTTGCAGCTGATCAGTCTTTCATTTATCATGTCCCCCTTTGGGATAAAAGGCATGGAGTGAAATAGCAAAGGAGGGAGATAATTTTAAAAGTCTAAGCAGAGAATTGCCCTGGCTTGTGACATCTATCAGCCCTCTAACTGGCCCCATCACTGGGACAACGCATAACTCAGCAATGCTGTAGGAACACAGTTTGGAAATTGGGGTGCTTGCAATTGTTTTATAGACAAAGAACAAAACTTGTCCCTACAGCTTAAAGTAAATGGAAATTAGTGTAGGGCTGATGTTCTAAGAGTGAATGAGAGTGTTCTTTTGCATTGTACTTTAGATGTGAAACTGAAGTGTGCAAGACCTTGTGTTATACTCCTAGGCCTGAGATTACCTGATGTCATAAAACATGA
Source organism: Bombycilla garrulus (assembly GCA_013400315.1). Lineage (NCBI taxonomy): Eukaryota > Metazoa > Chordata > Aves > Passeriformes > Bombycillidae > Bombycilla > Bombycilla garrulus. The sequence continues at coordinate 1,653,599 of VXBU01018903.1, read as the reverse complement.
TGACACAAATATTGCACATTTATGTCACTATAAAGATAAGTTTATAGTGGTACGATCAGTACTACCATTTATGCTATCTAAGTTCAGCATTACTAATTGTATCACTATAAAGCTATTTTATAGTCATATAAACAGTACAGATAATGCTGTCAGGCATCAGCATTAATGTTTCAAATAAACCTACAAACACTTTATCCAGATATCTGTTATGGTGCTGATATGCACGCGTTAGGGACAAGCTCAACATTGTAGTCTGTGATACTGTAGCCAGTTATAAGCCAAGAATGAGACAAGGGAATGCCCTTGCACTTTTCTCTACCTGAAATATTTATTGCCACATTTGCTTTTCATAAATGTCTGACTGGTACATCTCCAACTGGGGATGTGCAGCAAATACAGCTTTAAGTGCAGGTCATGCTCTGGGGACCTGCAAGCAGAAGTTCAGTTTCTGGGTGAATATAATTCTGTAACTCCTCTTTATACTGGAAGAAATAGTGTAAGTTAGATGGGAAGGTAATATTTTTTTACTAGAGGGTACATTGTTATTTTTGCTGCCTCTTGAGCACAGCAGAAAGAAAAGAATTAAAGACCCTCTCTGTGAGAATTAGTATTGGGTCTTGTTGCCAGATTCCTGTCTCTTCCATTTCTTCCACTGAGTTTCTTTCTCAGATATGTAAGAGAAAAATAAAAGGAGAAAATCTTATGTCTCATACACTTTTACTGCTAATTTGCAACTCTAGGTCATAAAGCTGAAAGCATCCAAAAAACAATGATAGGTTTTATGTATTCAGCAGCAAAGGCAGTGACAGAATGCAGGGGTGCATATGATTATTTTATGGTTTAAGGGCTATTAAGCTCAAAAATGGATGACACAGTTCCACATGCAATGTGATCTCATAAACTTTTTTTTCTGTAGAACGTCAGGTTTAATGAGGTTACAGGAAAATGAGCAAGGAAACAAACAAACAAACAAACAAAGACTAATACAGGGAAGTCTGCTACAGTTGTTGATTAACCTTTCAGGCTGCAGAGAGACATTGGCTTAGTGCAGTGAGGATGCATTGACACTCATGTTACGATACTTCATTGCTGCTGGTTCTGGCTAGCAGCAGGAAGAGCAGGTTGAAGCCAGGAAAAAAGTGCTCCAAGGTGCCAAAACAGGTGGGGAAGCTCAGCAGACATGATTGTCTCTTGGCATGGACTATGTGAAGTTAGAGTAGCAGCTTAGATAAGATGCTTCATTTCCCACTTGGTTAAAAAGAGAGAATAATTTTTCCCTTGTATCTGAATGGTTTTAAAAATTGCACAAGTAGAACCTAGAAGAGATTTGCGGCATTCATCCCATCATAGTGGTGCACGTCAGCCTGAGGAGGAGTTTCCCAGCACTCCCAGGACACGTGGAAAGCAAGGAAAAAGGCATTACAACTTCAAATTTTTCAAGTGACAGTACAGCCTCTGTCCACTTCAGTAATGTAATTGAACTCTCAAACTTTGTTTTAGAAAACTCATAAAAATTCAAACATATCTGCAGTTTTCCTGTCTGCAGTTCTGTCCTGGTCTGCCAGATCCTTTTTGAAACTCTCTCCTAGAAAAGCTTGTAAAGGGCTTTTCAAATGGATGGCTAAGAGCTGCTGCAAAGGAAACAGAGATCTCTACATCCAGTACCACTTCTGTTTGATATTTTTCATAAAAAGTGAGATGATAAAATGACTTTTTCTAATTCTCCCCAGTATACTGATTTTGTGTTCTGCTTTATACCAGAGATACTTGGCGGTGTTCAAATTAGAGAATTTAAAATTTTATAAAACAGGCCCTGCATAAAAGCAGAATTCCTAGAGTGAAATCTCCAAATGGTGAGGGTAGAAAGCTTAAGATTTTCAGACCCAAAATTTTGAAGCAGTGAAATGCAATGTATTAACCTCCTGCTCAAAATTTAACCAAAAGGGGAAATGTCCTACTTAGGTTAGCCTTGGTCAAAATGTGATTCAGTTAAAACATTACACAGGCTGCAAGATAAAAGCAGGAAAACTTGCTCAAGTGCCCGAAGTGCGTGCTTCCACGTGTGCAGCCCTGCTGAAAATTCAAGGTGTTTGTTTCCACATTGTAAATAGGATGCTTCAGAGACACAGTAGTATGCTTCCCACAGTGCTCCTTCCAGGGCTGTGACCCTCTGGATAGGTCAAGAAAAAGTGAGGATCTGTAATGTCATTTGGGATTCTCTATGAAGCCTATTCTAAGGGATATGCATTTTGTGATTACAAGCATGAAAGAGGAGCCTCTCATTGGAAAACAAGACTTTTATTCTAGACTTATTTACCACATTTTTATATGGTATGATTCTAAATTTGATGAATGTAAAAAAGGAAAAAGCAATATCTTTTAATACTTCTCATCAAGTCAATTTATTTTTATAGTTGACTTTCTTTAAAGTAAGACCTCGCACAGAGAAGGAATTTATGTAATCTCTTGATTTAAAAACAAACTGACAGACACAACATAAAACTTGCCTTAGGACTTATATTTTTGCTTTAGCCACCTTGATTATTCCTTCTAACCAAGCAGAGTTAATTAAAAGAAGCTCTCTGTGTAGAATTTAGTCACTTACAAGATCGTGAAGTACTTTCAATTTAGAGTTCACTTTGCTCTTCTGAAATGAGTAGCGATGCTTTAATATGACATGGTTGTGCCATGACTCTGTGTCAAAGAGTTTTTATATGGTTTGAATGAAAGGAGTTCTCCAGACTGAGACCTTTCCAAAACAGATGAGGAGAAAATGCTACTGAATTTTCCATAAAATTAAGAGTTTTGTATGTCATTTAGAAAAATTATAAATAGAAAAAGGAAAAAGCGTATGTATGTATAATGAAAATAGCTGTACCTGGTTGGGTGGTTCTTATACTTGAATTTTGGTAGAAAAGCCTTTTATATGGCTTGTAAAAGGAACATGTATGTTAAAAGAGTCAGTTCCTTGGTTTTCCAAATATTTAGTTGTGTTTTACTTTTTTTTGTTGCTGCTATAATTGTAAACAAATCCTTGGAAATATGATCTGAGGGTTTCCATCCAGTTACAGATGCTTGAGTATGCCAAGAGCTTGAAGCACTATAAACAAGAACAGCTCCTTTCAGCTTTATCTCAGACACCACTGATGACTTCCTAATGTCACCATTAACTGCTTATCTGTTCATTGACACATGGAAAGGAGACAATGGAAGTAAAGATCTGTGTGATCTACTCCAAGTGAAAAATCTCACTGGAATGCAGCAGGAGAGCAGTTCTTAATGCACAATTAATATCTGCCCTGTCAGGAGTAGATAGGATTTAAATGCTCAGTAAGACATGAAATCTATTGAAGGAAAGGCAGAAATGAAAGAGCACCCAGAGATATTTTCTTGCATCTTGAATATTCAAGCAGTCTATGCAGAAAAATCTTAGTTTGATTGCTTTGTAGACATCCCATTTACTTACTGTGATTAAGTAGGCAAAGATAAAGCTGTACAGTATTTTGTAATTCATCCCCTTGTCAACTGTCACTGATATCTCAATTTATGATTTCCACAGATTGAGACATAGGAGGGCACTGAGCAAGAACATGGTTACAGAGGCCAATCAAATGGTTTCCCAGAACTTGATATTCTCCTTCATTCTTTTTCAGATCCTTTAGTGAGTCAGAGATGTGAATAAGGATCCCAGGATGAGGTTAATTAAGGAGCAGGCAGAACTAGCAGACACAACAGTCTGCCGAGGGCATAAATCCATTTTTAGTGGAGTATTCTGAGGGAGGCAGATCAGGAGCTGAAGTTACACAGGGTTGGGCAGTTGTGTAAGATTTTAGCTGGCCCACCATGCTGTTTGGTCAGTATTTGTGAAACACATTGGAGTTTGTATTACTGTATTAAAATATTCAAGACTTTCTTCTCTGCTGAAGAGGGTACATTTCAGTTTTCAGACAAAAGATGATGAACTTCATTGAAGGCCTTGTTTTTAATGTTGTATGCACTTCCAAGAGTTACATTTAAAAAGTGGGGAGCGGGGGGGAAGAGATTAATTAGAAATCCCACAAACTATAGCAACCTCTGCAAACAAAACCTATGGTTTTCCCTCAGCTCTATGGTATATTTTCCTCAAAACAGTGGACAAACCCCTTCACACCAGCGAGCAAAGTGGACCAGAAAATACTTTATCAGCTTGGCATTCCTTTCTCTGTCTCAGTTGAATTATTTTTTCAAATTGCCAGGTAGTGCAAGGCAGGTGGCCCTGACCCCACACTGTCACACTGAGAAGTCAGGTCCTTTCTTTTGCGTGGTCAGCTCTAGGCTGACTGTTACCTTTCTGCCTTGGGGATCAGCTGTGGCACAGGCACCGGAGATGTTCAGCACGGCACATTTAATCCTTCATGCTGACTCAGCTGCCTTGGTTTCCTCCTGCTGTTCCATTAGTCTCCTGCTCTATGTAGCTATTGATTAGAGTGATACTTGACCGTCTTCCCAGCACTCTCTTAAAGGCTACATCTTCACTTTTCTCTTGTTCACTCACTGTCTCGGTTGTTTTACTCTGTCCTGTAAGCAGTGTTGCTGGGGGATATTTGCAGCTGCTCCCCAGAGCCAAGTATTGGTTTGTGTCTAATTACTCCTCTAATGCACTGTGGTGAATCAGTCTTTTTTCCCAGTCACTCCAGGCAGTAAGAAATAATTCACAATGGGAGCAGAGCTGCTTCACAGGCAGCTGGAAAGAGGTAGCCAGGAGCTGAGTTTACTCAAGATAACTGAAGAAACAAGAGGGGCAGATTCAGGTGCAGGGGTTTGGAGCCCTGCAGCACATGGCCTAAAGTCACATATTTTGTATGTGGTATTGAAAAGTCTGATTTCAAGGGATAGATCCATCACAGTTTTTCATTATAGCTCCTTCATATTAGGGTTGGTATTTGCCATTCACAATAACCATGCACCTCCTACACTTATGGAGTGAAGGAATTAGGCAATAAAAAGTCAAAAGTAAACAAAAAACAAAAGTAACATTAAGTTAAGGAATTATTGAGACAAATGAGCCTGTAGTCTATTCTTAAGAATAAGAGGTGTAGGGGCGCTGGACACCTTATATATGAGACATGCATCCCTAAAGACCTCCAGTGGCATCTAAAATAAGTTTTTCATTGCAACTTACTAGTGTTTTCTTTTGAAACTCATGGTAAACCACAGGTGCGATTCAAGGCTCACATATTTAGGTATGAAATACACGGACTAAATTATTTTTTAATTATTCCCTCAGACATAGTGGTGAAACTGCTGATAAGGGGGGAAGAAAAGTACCTGTTCAAGTTGTGATGTGGGGATTTCTGTGGTCCCTCCCATTGTAAAATGGACAGTACTGGGGAGGCTGGGTTAAGAAGCAGAAGATTGGTGAGCAGGATTGCTCAGGTGACCTTGCAACTGGAAATAATTCTTGACAAGCCTGTGTGAATAGCAGGCTGGTGATCTTCTAGCCTGGACTGAGTTTAATGGTGCCTGCATCTCTGATTTTGTACCTTTGATGGGTGTTCGTTGGTGATCCCCCAGTTAGCAAGGTAATGGAAATAAATTTCCTCTTCGCATTCAAGCTATGAGTCTGTGGTTGTTCCAGCTGCCTGACAGTGTCAACTCACTGAGCCAGACAGAGTGTTCAGGAGCAGGCACTTTTTGCAAAATGGACAAAATACCCATTTCACTGTGTTGTGCATACCTGGCTTTCCACATACTAACCACCCAATACAACACACACAGTGTATGAGCCAAAGTAATCAATAGGAATTCTTTTCAGGGCTGGAAATATAGATTTCACTGGCAAAATACAACACATTTACCAGTCTGTTCAATATAGCAGGTTTGCTTCTGTAACTTTATCTGAATGTTCCCTTTTTTATATTTAGAACAATGCAACAGTGATATGAGACCATAAACTTTAGAAAGGTGATGCTGCCTTTTGCACCTGGAATTGGAAACTTTCCTTTCCATGCCAAATCTCCAAGGTCACAGCATTTGATCACTGCTGAGAAGTGTTTTCTAAAACTCCAGTAGCATCAGTCATTGTGCTTCTCAACTTTTCTATTTCTGGGATTTCATTGATTTCCACAGATCTGAGTTACAGCCATGTAAAACTACACTAAAGCAGGAGATAATTGAGCTGCTTGCAAGGATACTTCCTTAATTACAGAAAACAATATTTGCCTGACCTTAAGACAAACTTTCCAGGGTATTTTTTTTCAATTCTTCTATCCAAGTTATGTTGCTTCCTCACCTTTTAGAGCATTTAAACTTTTTTATTATACTTTTTTTTCTGCAAACTTATAAGAGAGACCTTATTTCTCTCTACATCTACCTGAAAGGTGGTTGTAGTGATGTGGTTGTCAGTCTTTTTTCCCAGTTCATCCTGGACAAACAGTGGGAAATGGGGAGGACTGGCATTTCCTTGGTAACCAGCATATTTCGGTCTGACTCCTTTGCAAGCATTCCTAGTTCAGTACTTACGTCAATGACATCTGAGATAGAAAGTTCTTTGCTGGCAAGGTCATTAAAATTTCAGTGTATTGTTTAAGAATCAATAGAGGAGTATTTAGAGCAGCTTTCTGAGGCTGAATGCTCAGCAGGCTTAAGAATGGAACTGCATCCTTAAATATTTTTGAGATCAAGGCCCTTTCCTTCTCCTTGAATAAATCTATTCAATTAGTTTATGGGATTTTGATTTCTTTCTTCTGCAGATTTCTTTTAATAACAGTTTACCGTTGGACTATTCAAACAGTAACTAGAATCCTGTCTGCTCCCATCAAATAAATCTGTAGTGATTTATCCCATGAATACTAAGGAATAAACTGTAAGAGTTTGCATGTGATTTTTTTAGGAGTATTAACATAACTGGTTTTCTCTTGGATTTTGCTTCTTCTGGCTTTACTGTCATGCTAACAAAGCTGAGCGGCATATGAGAAAATAACTTTATCTTCCTCAAATACCAATCTCTTACAAGTGTTCCTCCAAAAGAATGGCTTTTGGAACATCTCCCAAACCAACAGATTTCAACTCTGTCAGTTTTCAATGGAAAGTAATTTTAGATGTAAATTCCTTTCACTGCAAACAGAAAGAGAATTCCTGAAGATCATTACAAAGGATAAACCCCAAAAAAAAGGATTATGGACAGGATTTTGTCCTTGAGCCCACCTAGCTCAGGAGTCAGGCTGCTAGGACCTGCTGAGTTACAGGACTTTGCAAAATGTAGAGAACCCAATGCATGGCCTTAAGTCATGTGGTAATTTTTGCAGTCATGCATTCAATCTCCATTCAGGATTGGAGACCCATTCCTGCCTTGATCCAGACAGAGCATGAGATACAGATGAATGCGTTTTCTGAAGAACAGAACCCATCTCAAGGATTCCAGCATAGGGAGAATGGAAACTTTTCACTCCAGTTTTTCAGCAGTTTAATCTGCCCTTGTCCTAGCATGTTGTGCTGAATGAGACCCTTCTGCTGCCCCCAGGCTATGTCAAATTATCATTATTATATATAATATAATTATATATTATATACATATTGTATATACAATATTATATATATAATTATTACATATGGCATATATAATTATGTCATAATTATGGATCCCACTAATCTCGCTCCATAGTAAACTTGTGAAGCAGGGGGTTGCAGTCTGTTACAGAATATCTTTTTCATTTATTTAAGTATGCTCTCTTTCCCTTTGGCTTGATGTTTTTCTCATTCCTTTGTCCTTTTCCTCCACTGAGGGAAAGATTTCCCTTATTTGATATTCTCAGAAGTTAGGAAAAAAAAGCTCAACTGAAGACGGCTACTTCCTGTGTACGAACATAACGCTTTCAAGTATTGCAGGTGAATTTGACATGGCCACAGAGTTCATGGAGAAGTAAACAGCACTAAGCACATCAAATTTAGTGTTTTGTTGAAATAAGAGGGGAAGATCCAGTTTCCCATACCCGGAAAGCTTCAGCTTTCTTTAAGAAGTAGAGAGGTTAGTATTTACTGGGGAAAAATTAAAACACAATCTATATGAAAGCTTTGTTGAAGAGAGTCAGGAAAGAGCAGAGCTCAATGGACCAGTTCTTGCTTTCATTTGACACCAATTTCAGAAAAATTGAAATTTCACCCCTGAGAGTTGGAAGGTCACGTAGTCCATGCCACATCTGTGGCAGAATTAGCTCAGTTTTAATGGCTTCATGGGAAAGTTCATATCAAAACAGGCAGAGTGACTGTCAGCTTCAGAAAAAATATTTTCATCTACCTAATATATACCTCAATGATTGTCCACAGCTAAAATTAATTTAAATTAAATCTGCATGAAGGTGGGCACATAAACTAGGTTGAGGAGTGATGACATGTATATTCCTAAACCACCGCAGCAGAATGACAGGAACAAATATTGCTGTAATTCAGTTTTGTATATTATAGAGACAAAGAAAAAAAAAACAATCCTTTTTTTCAGTAACTCTGCAATAACTCTTCACACATATACAAAGGCAATATACTGAGAAGTTTACTTTTGAGCCTTCTCCCACCATTAACTTCTGCTAACTCAAATTTCCCTCTTCATCTGCCACTGCCATTTGCCTTTCCTGACTTTGTGTGGAACATCTGAGGTGGTGGTTATACTTGAGAAATTATGAGCATGTTGGTGATTCCATAACCACATGACAGCTGTGTCCTTTCCTTATCATCTGATGTAACATGTAGGTTTTTTGGAGGATATAAAAAGCAAAATTCAGATGTTACTTCCTTTTGAAACTAATGAGCCATGTTGACTTGGTATCTGGAAAATTTACAGGTGAAAAAGTACTGGGAATGTAAATGGAAATCAAGATATTTCAGTTGGAGATAAATCAGAAAAGATGTATAAGAAATTTATAAATTACTGTCTCAGAGAAAGGGACCAGACATTTAAACTTGCCCTTTTTAAACAACCAGAAAAAATAAATTGCCAACCCACCTATTTAAAGCTACTTGAATGATTTGAACTTTAGAAAGGCAAGTAGAGGAACAAGAAATTATTGAACCAATAACATTAGGATTTGATGTTTTGTGGGAGTTTAATATATTCACAGTGATTGCAGATAGGGTACAAAATAAGAAGTGGACTTAAATATGCTTAAAAGAGTTTAATCATCTATAAGTAACCTAGAGACAGAAGGAAATATCACTTTATAGGCAGGGTACTTAATGAATTTTTAGAGAACTTTTCCCTCCTGTTTTTATAGCAGCCAGCACTAGCCTTTTTAAGAGGCAATGTAGTTCATTAAATATCTCTCAGCACTGAGCAAAAATTGTATTTTCTCTATTCCTCACTTCTCCTCAAATATTCATACAGGGCCATATTGACCAGCTGCTGGAGCAATTCATGGAAAATTTGCAGCAGAATGCTCCACATACTCCTAAAAACTGCCAGCAAAATGCTCTGTAAGTAGAGGTAAGTAAATAGTCTCTGAAAAGATAAAGGAAAAGACAGTGGCTTGTGGAACTGGATGAATCCTTGGGCTGTATGCTAGCCAAAATGTAAAAATTTAAATATAATCCAGCTGGGGTTACTATATAGTTTTCTATTTTTACAGACTCTTTTTACAAATGTTATTAATAGTGATATTAATTTAATTTCATTTCATTACTAGTGGTATTAGCATTACAGCTCAGATGGTTTCAGCACCACTTGTGCTCATTATTGTGCAAAATTATTGTGAAGAGTAACAACTTTTCCAACCAATCTGCAAGATAAGACCCTCTAGACTCATTTCACATTTTACCAAAGTTTCTCTTTCTCTGTCCACATTTATGCCCTCATTTATCTATTGTGCCTGTCTTTTCTCATGTTTTTCTCATTTTTGATGCTGCATGTTCTTTGGGGTGAAAAAGTCTCAGGCTGCTTTCCCAACAGTTTCTAGCAAAAACAGCAAAATCTGCAACAGAGTTAAACAGCAGGGTGTTTTGTGGTGAAAAGAGGACTGGGGGATAATTTAAAGATTGTCTGCTGCTCAATCATCCCAGTGCCATTCCCTGTAGGACCTTTTCATACCGAGAGATGGAGAGAAATGCAGTTCCAGAGGCACGCTTTCCATGTCAGAGGGAGGCCATTACTTGTATCTGATACCCACAGTTGTGTATCCCTCATTAGACTAATCACCCCTCTCTGCTGAGAAGGATCAATTTCTCTGTTTTCCCTCTTGTCTGAGTTTAGCAGCAGAGCATTGCAACTGCCTCCTGTGCTTCCAAGTGAAGACGTAAAAGTCCTCTTTAAGGCCTATTTCCCACAGTGACAGAAATGACAGAAATTGGCAGGGAATTTGTAACAGTGATTACCTTTTGCCTAATTGGAATCATTACAACTAATAACTTGGCAAGTCGTTCATCCTGCCTGTGATGAACAGTGGTCAATAGCTTCTATATCTTCAGAGACTGCTGTCAAATGAGAGTTCTGTAAGTCTGGAGCAGTGTGGAGATCAAGGAACAATGAAACATTAACAGATAGTTCTCTCTGTGAAACACATAGTTTATTTCCATTGTTTCAAAGCGAAGGGACAAGTCTACACAGTCTGTCTGCAGAAGATTTTCAGTAGGAGTTGCATCTCTAGGCTGACAGGTTCCCATGCTAGATTTGCATGAGGTGAGAGCCAGCCAGCCTTGGCTGAGGAAGGTGAGGTTTTAGTGGTGGAAGAGAAAAAGAAAGTTTAGATAGATATTAGGAAGAAAGTATTTACAGTGGCAGTGGAGAGACCCTGTAGCAGGCTGCCCAGGGAAGTTGTAGATGCCTCTTTCCTGGAAGCACTCAAGGCCAGGTTGGATGGCACTTTGAGCAACCTGATCCAGTGGGGAGGTGGCCCTGCCCATGGTGAGGGGGTTGAATCCAGCTGGTCTTTTAGATCACATCCAACCCAAACCATTCTATGATTCTGTGATTTGCAGCCTGACTTTATCGTGCTTCACTTATGCTAGATAACCTACCACGGGCTTTCCTCTGGTCAGTACCACTCTTGCTTGGGTCCTAATTCTGGGCTAAGATCAACTTAAATATCAGGTCAGATGAAAAGTCAGAGAGATCTCTGTTAAATCAGGGAATTGAGCATGGCTGCTCCTGTCAGGACAGAAACCATCAGGTCAAAAGGCTCTACATGTTTGCAGAGAATATCATCAAAGCCAATCCCAGCTACTGTCTGCTTTCTACTGGAGAAAAGTTGCAACTCAACAAATAGACTGATCTGGGGATTTGGGAAGCAGCCAAGGTTGTGCACAACTGGAGATTCAGGAAGCCTACCAGTCTTTTGTGCCCACCTCTGTACAAGCTGACAGGAAACCTTAGAGAATTGTTTTCCTCTTCCTGTGTCTCAGTATCTCCATTTGAAAATAATATCAGTCTTCCTTATAGTATTTGAAATGCATGAGGAGCTGAATATCATTACACTTACTGGCTTTTACACTAGAACTTCACATGGCAGCAAACAGGCACAAAAAGTCATCAATAATCTTGCAACTTTGCCATTACACACTTAACCTGTGTTAAAAAATTCCAGCTTTCCTGAGTTCATATAGTGAAGTGCATTTGAAATTTTTCACAGGAAAGCCTTTAAAATCAAAACTCTCAGTAATAAAGAGAAACAAAGACAGAGAGTATTACTGTTTTTTCAACAACCACATTTACATCCAAATATTTTATGCATGCAAAAATATGCATCCACGCCCTTTTTTTTTTTAGATTTGTTTAAAATGCAGACAGCTAGAAAAGCAGTTGCTTATTACATTTCTCATATAGATTTTCAAGGGTGAGTTACAGCGACTCCTTTTATTCCAGATGGTAACTAATATCCTTTTCTCTTTTGTTTATTGTGTAACTTGTGACCAGAGATTTACAAATACCTGACTATTTATTATGCTGAAAGAATTATTCCTTATTAAATGTCTGCCTTTAATATTAATTTCCTCCATCAGTTAGGCATCAATATTAGACTCGGTGATTAAATTTATGGCTTCCAGCATTTGCTTTTAACTCTGGGAAAATACTATTTTATATTTTTTGGTTAATCTATTTTTCATTTTTTGAGTAATCTATTTTTCAAGCCCACCTTTTTTTGTCTCTTCTGGTTCCTGTTTTTTATTATGTTATATTTAAAGATTACTAAAAATGGTCATCTGTTGCAAATAGCAAATATGATCAGATATACTTCCTAATTGTTGTATAACTAGGATAAAATTTACAGGCAAAAGTAACCCCCTTAGGAAGTGCTGTGCTTTGATCTTTCTAAATTATAAAATCTGTATTACCATCAAGTGAAAAAGGCTGCGTAGCAGTGTGAGTTGGTGTTTAATGGGTAGATAAACTTCTGCCATTCCTAATATATTGCTTTTATCTGAGATCACCTTATATTAAATGTGATGCAGACTTTTCATCCAGAAATAGGTTGTGTTGGATTAGTATGCCAAAGAATGGCTGTTCTATCCCACCAACCCACCTAATTACCTGTGCTGGAGATATTGATGAGAGTTTGGTCACTTAGTTTCAGTGTCATGCCCAGTGCTGTCTCTGGAGTTAATTCTAAGGGGAATGCTCTTCATTTCTGTTATCGTTAATGAGAACTAGGAGAGAAAGCTCTGCATTTACTTAATGAGAATGTCACGGTTTGAGGAGAGCTGGAGAAGTGAATTTGAAAGGCTGATCTTTATAATGAACCAGAACATTGTCAAATCACATCAGCCATGATATGGAATTGGGTTTAACAGCTCTGTGTCTTACATGAGGTTGAATAACTGTGTGCACACGAATTTTGCATGCCCAAACATATAACCTTTTGTCTCTTAAGAAAAAAAGTTATTAATGATATACCTTTACACGCGATATTAATCAAGCAAAGTATGTAGTGGGTTGGCAAATGCTGGTCAGGGAGAACAAGAAAAAGAAAAAATTAATACTGCCACATACTTTATGCTCTATTAGGAACTAATTCTTAGAGACAAAACAGAGTAGGAGCTGACGTGGCTTAGTCAGTAGTGTACTAAAATGATTTTGTGAGACCTTCCTGATGAAGGTTATATTACTTCTAGGCATGATGGAAATCCACAGAGGTGACATTGTAAGTGAGGCAAGATCCCTCTGAAACAGAGAAGGACGGTGCTTGGTTTGTATCTCAGGTCCAGCTGACAGCAGAAAGGATGCACAATGTACATATGGATCAGAAGTCCAAGACAATAAACTGCTTCCTCGGTCTTTCAGTTTTTCACCAATTCTAGATTTTGCTGTTGAGTGGTGAGAATATCTGCAATTTTTCTTATATAGCAAAGCCATAGGAAGATAAATGAAATTATGTTCTTTATTATTAATCATAGGTATGATGGGAGCCTTTCAGAAACCTGAAACGCCTGAAAATTGCAGAATACTCAAATAATTATCTTATGACTAAACACTCCCTCTCTCCCGTCTCTCCAGAAAGTTTCCTACTTAGTGTGGTCTAATCTATGTGGAAGAATGATTTAGCATATCCAACTAGCATTTTCTTTGTTGTTTACATGTTGGGGGATCTTCTCAGGAATTAAGTGGGATTGTTTCAGCTCAAGTGAGATATGGAGACAACTTAACTCTACTCAGAACATAACCACCGAGGTATTAACTAGGCCTGATCCCCCTCTCCTGAAATTGTTGGCTGCTCTTAAAGACCACAGTAATATGCCCCTTATTTGCTACTGCACAAAAATTCTGTGGTAGATATCAATATTGTTTCTCAGTTGAAGTAATTTTTCAGGCCTGCACCCAGCAGATGCAGAAAGTCTACAATACCCTTGCTACTTCAGTTCCTATTTTTGGTCCTACAGTTCACACAGAGCCCAAGGAAATTACTGAATTCATCCCCACTGATGCAGCTAATACTGAAACTGCTGGAACGCTGGTATAGACAATGCTCAGGCAGTGTGGACTGGGTTTAGCTGCACCACATGGCCCTCTTGAGCATTCCAGCTTCCTTTCTGGTTCATTTAACCAAGTAAAAGCAGCTGAACTGATCAGCCCAGGCCTCCCAGGGAAGCTGGAACTTGCAGAAGAAAGCTGTGTAGCTCTCCAGCACAGAAACAACCATCAGTTGCTAACAAAGCAAGGGATATTGCCAGCAATTCAGAGTGCCAGTCAGTCTGTGAGCAGTCTGATTGTGTGTATCTGGAATTCAGGTGAAACCTCAGGTGACTTTCATGTGCTCAGTGATGCCCTGACTTGTGCATATTCAGGTAAAGTCAGATACAATGGCACGTAACTTCTGGTATTGAAGCTAAACTTCTGGGACTGTTTGAACAAAGTGATTGCACAATGGAGTTAAACAAGTGAGGTGATGATGCCTTATCCAAGTTATAAAAATAGTAGCAGCTACTATTTAAAAAGCCATGTGATCTCAAAGACTACCCATATTATTTACACACAGCACAGATTATCACTCCAAACTCTGCCGAAAATGCAGCTATTGTTGGAGGCCTGATATTTTACCATGTTTTTCCAAATAATCTGTTACAATAGATAGACCAGCTCCTACTAATTTTTCTTATCCTTCCTGATTACATAGATAGTCCAGAGCCAAAGATTTGGGTTGCTATTTTCACTCTACTTTTTTATCGTCCACACTTTATCTTCATTGCAGATTGGAATCTGAAATACAAGTGCTTAACAGTAATATATTGCTGTATTTGGACATGTTGTCTAGCTAGGACAATGTCTGACAATTATCCAGTCCAACTGCCTGGCAACTAATTTCGTCCACTTCAAAGGTTATTTAAAGAAATGCTGCCTATATTCTTAGAGAACTCACTTCATTGCTGTACTGAGGGAATAATTTATGCCTTAAACCAGATTTTCCTGCCCCTTCCCAAATCCTGAGTAGTATCAAAGGCTATAACTCAGGTTCCTTTGGAAGTTTTATTTGAATCTGGAAGTCAGTGTGATCCTGTACCAGAGACTTGCCTGTCTCATTGTACATTGAGATGCTTCTGCTCCACAACTGCATTTTAGACTAATTTCTGTGAGCTCCAGGGACATGAGTGGAATTAAACTGGGAAGTCAAGGCTAGATTAGGGGGACCCACAGATAGACTTGAGGCCAAAGCAGAAGCAGTCAATTTGAGAACTAGTTCCAGGAACAAGCTTGTCATCTCACTTCAAGTCCTCTCAGGAATGACAACCCATCACCCATTACCCACACCTTTCTGCACTGCCTGTTCCTGACTGGACATTGCCCAAGGGCTGAATTCATGAAATGGTGACCAAAACCCCGTGTTCTCCCTCTCACATCTTCTCTTCCTTTGGAAGAGCTGAAGTAATGGCCACCCAGTTTTGGTCCCATCATATAAACTCTTATAGGAATATAGGAGAGATGTGACCTCTGGAAAAGATGTCACCATGTCAGCTTCAGGGTCCTCTGTCCCTCTCAGCATTTCCTTACTTCCTTATGCAAAGCTTCCAGGACCCTGGGTTTTATTAGGCTCAGCTCTGAATCTTGATCCCCACTGCTTTGCTGGCATTGAGAATCCACCCTCACTTTCCTTTGTAAAGGTCAGAATTCCCTGTCCCTGGTCTCAGGGTGTCAAGAGACATTGTGGGCAAGTCTCCCTGCTTCTCTGCATCTGAACATGACTCGTGCTGCCTTTCAGAGCAGCAGATCTCTGTGAGTTTGCTCCCGCTTAAGGCAGTGAGGAGAGCACCTGCAAATGCAGCTGCTTCAGCTGGAGGTGACAAGCAATAACAAGGCCTTTGGGGAGATAGGTTCTGAGCAGGGAAGGTCAAAATAAATGAGACATAGGAGTGGATTTTTTGCCCTGTACCTCAAAACCTACTGCTGTATGTATGCCATAGATCTAAGCTCTGTGTGTGCATTGGCACAGAGCTGGGTGCTGGTATGGAGCAGCAGGGTATATAAAACCTTATTTCTCCAAGGCTTTTAAATCCTGCCAGGCTGCCTGCATGATTTGGGGCCATATGCATATCAGCAGCCTGGGTATGCAGTCCTGGCACTGAGTTCTTAGCTGAGTCCTTGCAGAGGCATTTGACATATTTGTTGCTGCGAAATGCTCAGCCTGTTTCCTGCAGAAATACACTCCTGCCGCAGTTAAATACAGCGGCAGTGATAACGGTGAGGTATGATTGAAGGTTCTGCAGGAAAAGCCAGGTGGTTTTTGTCCAGCTGAAAAATACGTACGTGATGAAGACACCTTCATCACTCAGAACAAGTGCTAATTTTAGTGTATAGGAAGCAGATTTGGCTCCACCTGCTGGTTTCAGGCTGGTTGCAGGCCAAGCTGATGTTTTCTGGGGAAAATTCTGAAATATGTAATTTAAATTTAAATAAAAACGAGAACAGATAAAAATTCTGCTCTTTGGGGTGAGATAGCAGCTTTCTGGACACAAATTTTAAGTTAAAAAATAAATAAATAAATAAAAAGAAAGGAAAGAGAGATAAGTGGGTTTTTTTCCATAATGTTGAATGAAATTCTTCCAGAGGTATTACTAACCTCAGGGACTTTAGGAAGAATTGCAAGGAGAATTTTCTCTGAACAAGTGTCTGTTTTGAATAGTCTGTTTATCTGTAGTCAAACTCCCTGTTAAAGATTCAGTGACATTCTAGCTTTTGGGTGCATAAGCTAAAGATAACCATTCTCAATTATGTTGTAAAGTCAACTGCTCTCTAAAAGCTTATTACAATTTCTAGGGCTTGTGAAAATGATGATTATGGTGATTACTACCCAAATGCCTTTCAATTTACTAATAAAAAAGTGTGATGAGTTTCTTGTGCTGCAGCCATCTGCTCAACACTGAGGTGTTCAACACTGACAGATGAGAGTTCTACTTCTGTTGGATTTGGATTTTTTTTTATAATAACTTTCAAGATCTGTGTAAATTTTAATGATGTATTTTCCATCAGTTTTTGTTTTCCTTGCTTCTATGGGATAAAGGAAGATATGCAAAGAAGACACATCTTACACATAAAGAAGACTGTAGATGCAGGTCCTGGGCCTGTCACACATTTCTTGTGGTATTTTATTGAGGAATTGAGGACTGCCATATTTGCTGCTGGTAGGGAACCATGTTTGCTTTAGAAGTTTCTGGGAAGCATTTCCTATTATTTTGTATGTCTGTATTTGTTTTCAGGAGAGATTTTGGTATTAGTGAATGTTGCAAGCAGAGTAAGGTTGACAGCAGCAACAGCACACTTCTATTCTTTGCACAATGATGAAGTAACTTCAGGCAGTAATTTCAGAAAAAGAGCAACAGCTTTGCAGGAATGAACATTTCCTTATTTGTTAAGCCTGGATATGACCTTGCTGCTACTGCCTGGAGGACAGGCTCTGTCTCTCCAAACAATCCCTTCCTTTCATTTCTGCTTTTAGACCTTCTTTCAAACAAGAACTGCCAAATCATTCCTGTATATGTCCTCAACGTGACACCTGTCTATACAATTAGTACCATTTAAATTTTATTTGAACAAATTTGAGTGCGATCCTTGTGAATGTATGGGATAGCAGAGTATTGAGCTTATTTATTTTAAAGGCCCGTGGTAGAAACTGTCAGAGGTAGTTGGATCATTTTAGTCTTAACTTTGATATACCATCCTGGAAAGAAAGATACAGATGAACCAGGTAGCTATAAGGCTTCTGACTCTTATCCCAGTGCTTTGGCTCTGTGCTTTTGAGGCTTACATTTGTGTGGCTCCTATTACTATATGACCCTTCTGTTTTGACTGTGCCTGCATCTGACTGGAGAGAAGCCCTGCAAACCCTTGCTGTTAGAGATCCATGACCCCCTTCCCAAAATCTATTCAGTGGTGCATCTGCAGAGAGTCACCCTCTCTAACAGCAGGCTTGCCCTTGCTTCCAAACCCCAGCTGCCCCAGACCTGCATGATTTGATGTCCTTTCTTCTTAAAAGAACTTCAAGATGATTTCTCTCCCTGGCAGCACTTGGGACACTGCAGTCCCAAATAATTCCAGAGACATCTAAGTCACTACCATAAATACAGGTTACAGTCTGGAAGAAAAAAATTACATTAAACTATCCATGAAATAGAGTAGTCTTTAGGGAAGAATCTCCAGCAAGAAAAGGTTCCCGTGCTGCCTTAGCACATTGCAGGAGTGTCCCGTGTCCCTGTGATGTTCTGCAGCCCCCAGCCATCTCTGCTGCAGCTGACTCCAGCCTCAGGTCAGCACCAGGCAAAGATGTGACCAGCATCAGCAGGAGACCAATGGCAATTTAATGCAGAAACAAGGAAGAAATAATTTGTTCTGATGTTTTGACTGAAGTAACAGGTCTTAGAGGCAAAATAATAGATTATCATATTGGAAGTTGCTAACTGGTGACCAGTGAGAGATACTGGAGAAAGGAGAAGACAAAGGTGTGAAATGTCATGTCTCCCCAAAATTTTCTCCTGCATCCTTGTCAATGTCTGAGGTGCATCCTGGAGGAAATTATGTCTTTGCATTTAATGGCTTTTATGGGCTTTGCTTCCCTGGCTATATCTAATCACTTCTTAAATCCACATACATTTCTAGCTTCTGCAACATTCTTTGGCAAGCTGTATTTCCCAGTTTAACTCATGCCATGGAGCCACAGAACCATAGAATGGTTCGGGTTGGAAGGGACTTTAAAGATCATCTAGCTCCAAATCCCCTGCCATGGGCAGGGACATCTTCCACTGGAGCGGGTTGCTCAAAGCCCCATCCAATCTGGCCTCGAGCACTTCAAGGCATGGAGCATCCAAATTTTTGTGGGCAGCCTGTTCCACTGTCTCACCATGTTCATAGTAAAAAATTTATTCCCAATCTAAATCTACACTTTTTTTTTTAGTTTAAATCTGTTACTCCTCATCACTATAATTCCTAATAGAACCTCCCTCCCCATCCTTCCTGTAAGGTCCTCTTTAAGGCTGGAACGTTGCTATGAGGTCCCCCCACAGCCCTCTTTTCTCTAGGCTAAAGATCTCAATTGGTTTTGTGGTTTTTTTTTTTTCCTTTGCTCAAATGATGTAAGCATAATTGTCTTTACTCATATAAATGCACGATGTAATATTTATATGCAGTGTGTTTGTTATTAATAACAACAATAGTTTTAGAGCGCAGATTTGGATATTCTCTTACTTCATTTCCAATATATAAACAACTAAGAGTAAGTGATGATGATAGGTGGAAGACAGGTTTGGGAAGGCTTACTTTGCCATGACTTGGAGCTGCAGAGCTGTGTGAATTCTGCAAATTTCCCAGGGCTATGTCAGTGAAATAACTTGTATTGACTTTCCCTGTAACACAAAACAACACTTTTTAAGCAGCACCCACAAATTCTCTGTAGCACTCTCTGTGTTTTGTTTTAATCACATGATACATGCCAGACATTGAGTCATCATTTGCCAAAGCACATAAAATGGTATTCAATCTTTATGCTTCCCTAGCTGTACAGCTTTGCAGATTATTGTTTTATTGGTTCTTAGGTGATTATCTTACCCATACAATATTACACTGCATAAAACTGTTTCTCTTCATAGGAAATTGAGTTTGCATTGTGATTCATTCTTGCAATTATTGTCTAATTCCTTTCAATGACTCAAAATGACACAGTCAGTAAAAAAATCCAAACCAATCTCCATGGCTAACATATCTGCCCCTTGCCTTGAATTTTTGATAATCTGCTCTGGCATGGTAGTCTTGTGAGTATAATCTTTCTGGAGCTTGTTCACTTCTCTCTTCTCCATGGTCATATAAATAGTGACCATAAGTTCAGATGGGAAAGACCTCCACAAAATACCAACTGATGCAGAGACAGCTGTGGTATTCAGCATAGCTGGAATTTAGTGCACTAAGATTTCACCTCAAGGACTTTTGTCACATTCCTTTAGAGTCTCAGTCAAGTTTCTTAGTAGGCAGATTTCTGAAGACTGGAGATACTCATCTGTCACACAGTTTGAGTCACAGTCTGGTATTTAACATGAAGGCCTTGTTCTAGAGCTTGGTTGATCAGTCTGGCACTCTTCCAGCTTTTTTGTTATCACAAACATTTCAGAGAGCTTGAATACTGTTCTATCAGAAAAGCTGTCCCAACTGGAGCTTTAAAAGAGGGTTTTCCTTCCAGAAAAAGGAGGACCTCTGCTGGTCTTGTTGACGTCACAAGGCAAGAAAACTTTTGATCAGTAAGTGCTTCTCCATGGGAAACCATTTCATTTCATCATAGAGAGAAAATTAAAAGCCTGGGCACTGATTTGATTTGGTCTGCTATTATTCTCCCTTTGCATGGATCAGCATAGCACAGCTGTGGTGTGGCTCTATTAAGTTTCAAACACATCTGTGAGCTTGGTTTAGTGTTTAAAAGCATTGGAGCTCTGTTCTTCCAGTGAATGAAGTATAAATGGAGAATGACATTTTCCTTTGGCAGGAGAGATGACACAGGAGGACTGTGCTAGATCCTGAGAACTCAATCAAACTGCTTCTGAATACAGGCCCGTGACGTATTGGAACATCTTCACAAAAGGAAATCCAGTCCTGAAATAAAGGTTTCAGTGGTTTAAATCATCATCTTTCCTCTTCATAATTTGATCCAGTGCAGTGAACTTGTTCTTGGGGAGAAAAAATAATGTCATAAATCTCACTGGGACAGAATGACCTTAGGCTTGTAGGTGGTGAACTTTTTCAGTGGGAGGATTTGGAAGCAGCTCTTCCAGATAGTGTGAATATATTAAAAAAATACTATGTCTTACTGGATATAAAATTTTTAATGACTGCAACTTGGGTGAAAATCTATCTCAGTTTCAGATGAAACTGTGGAATTAAGATTGCACCTTCATTTGATTCTTATTTATTTCCATACATTTTCCTTGCTTCCACTCCCCCAGAGTGAAGATGTAAAACTTTTGCCAGTTACAGATCAATCTCACTAAACCTTTCTCCAATGCTGTGGCTGTTTCTATGTAGAAATAGGCTCTGATCACTGACAAATATTCACTTTTAAGCTCGGAGGAACACATCACAGTTCTAGCAGTAATGTGACTATTAAAATTTGTGATAGTTTTATGGTACAGATGACATTGAATATACAAAGTCAATATTTTGAACGAGGCACAACAATCAATACCTGAGCTCCAAAGGGGTTTATAAAATAAGTCAATATCACAGGTCTGCCCAAGAGGTTTTAATTTGCTTGCATGGAATGCTACTCTTTAAGAAAAAAAGAAACACAAAAGCAAAGTTTAAAGTGCAGAGCAACTAACTGAGAAAATAGCAAGTATAATAATTTTTTTTAATAAAGTTCATTGACCTCCATTCATATTTAGCATGATTTAATTATAGGTTTTATGCTTTGGTAGCAGTTCCTTGTAATGTGAAACAATGGCTCTACTGGGTCATGCAGTAGTGGGGTCCCACACGTGCCACTCCTTTCTTCCACTCTACCATGCTTAGCGTATGCATGACTTGGTGTCTGAACTGTCTAAATCATGGTGTCTTTAATACTTGTGGTCTAACAGGATGAGTGGCAGCTTTCCTGAACTCAACCTGCATGAGTGACAGCTTTACTTCACAAGGTGACACATACCTAATCTGATTTCTTTTGTAGCTGGGTGTTCGTAGCTATTTTCCCCTGGTGTGTTGGGTTTTTTTTCAGCTTCCCATAAAATAACTTTTACACATGCTGTCCTGCCGTAATGGAGATGTGTGAATGGATAAGGGTGTTGGGAGAAGTCTCCATCGTTCACTCCATGCTCTGAGCATATGCAAGGTAACCAGCTGTGGGAATCCACCCTAAGGCTATTGATTACCCTGTCACTGTTACAAACTGTTTACACATTATCTCAAGTGGCTCAGTCCTCAGTCTCAGGTTGTTCCTGCTACTCAACCAAGCACAAAGAAAGACTCTTCTGCCAACTGCTCCTGCATTCCATGGTGGATTTCAGAAATCCATCAACAGCTATAGCACCTGGTGTTTCTTGGGCTTGGCCCACTGCTCTGGGCTGTCCTACAAGTTTCATAAGTAGAAATGTTAATATCTGTAGAAAATGTGCATGGTTTGTGCATATATGGCTTATAATAAACAAGACAGAGCAAGCAATGCATTACAGTGCAATAGCAGCTGGTTTCACTGCTGTGCATTGTCAAGATGACAGACTGCAAGTTATCTATCACACAATCTCATCTGTCAATCTGTTAGTCCTCATTATCATTACTGGATGCAACTCAAACACAAAATGAAATACAGCCAGGACTGGGAAAGCTCTCAGTGCCTGATCTGATGTCAGTCATTGGGCTTATGCGTATTTTAGGTTTCAGTATCTTTTCTGTAACACAGACGAATTTTTTCCACAGAAAAGACTGTAAGAATGCAGAAATTCATATATTGGATATCTGGAAAAGGGATGGTGCAGTGGAGCCCTTTTTTCAATTTTCAGATAAAATAAACTTATTTTAAATGAATAAATCAAACCATC
This sequence comes from Bombycilla garrulus, assembly GCA_013400315.1. Classification (NCBI taxonomy): domain Eukaryota; kingdom Metazoa; phylum Chordata; class Aves; order Passeriformes; family Bombycillidae; genus Bombycilla; species Bombycilla garrulus. The sequence continues at coordinate 1,631,144 of VXBU01018903.1, read as the reverse complement.
TCATGTAAATACATAACTTATATTTTTCCCTTGCTTATCTCAAAACTCATAATGAGGAATAGGTAAGTATTTTACTATGACAGATCCTATCACTGGTGATCTTTACCCATTTGGGTGTATAAAGAATCAGACCCTCACTCAAGGATACAGGTACACAGGTTGAGTGCTTGAAAGTTTATACACCAGATAGCAAAAAAATCTCTGTTCCTTTAGTTTTATCAGTGATGTAGGAAAATTTGTTAATGCATTGTTCTGCATACAATTTTCCATGTCCCCATTTGAAGATTAGACAAAACAGGGCATGCGACAAACTTCTGGCCTTCCCTCAACATTATCCTGTTGCCTTGGACTAGGAAAGCATAGATTGTCTGATGCTGAGAGATGAGTTAACTCTGGGAGTTGAAAATGTTCAGCATCTGTAACCATTCAGGAATGTTACTCTGACACACATGATTTAAGCATTTCTAACCTATTGCCATGTAGACTTCTGTAATTGCTAGCACTATAAGGCCTTTCTTCAGATGAGTTATGAGGTCTTTATCTCTTCCAAGAGGAAAAAAAGGAAAAAAAATTATACTATTTGTCAATTAAATAGTGCCATATTTGTCATAAAACGAATCATTACCATTTAATTAAAAGAAAAGGGAATGACACTGCAAATTTTGGAGCTAAAATAGGATTTCTTCTGCCTGAAATTGTTCATAAATCAGTCTACTATAACTAATTGCAAAATCAACTTATCACTAAAATGCAAAAAAGCTTTATCCACCACCTTCCCTTCATCCACCAGGTGGGTGCCTCCCTCAGTGTCATCGTTAGTACTCATGTGAAAGAGTAGGAATTAATAATAGTCTGAAGGTCGTGATAGGCTCTTCAGTCTTGTGATGAAACACCTAATTTGTAAACCTCCCTGGAAAGAGGGTCCTGCCTGTTCCACACAAGAGAAAACCAGCAATGACTACAACTCACTGTTGTTTCTCCTGGGAGCTGGTTTGTTGCGGTGGTTTTTGCAAGGGGTTGGTCTGTTGGTCTCTCTGACCTTGGCAAGATTTCTTGCATAGGTTCCTCCTCTACCTCGTGTGCTTTGTCTAAGGTACCCAGAGCCTCCCACCTACTCTGTAACAGTATCTTAGAAGATGAGGAGTGCTTTCCCTCTCTGCCCCATGCTGCAGCCTTCTTCCACCTCTCTTGACCCCTTGTAAAGCTGCCTCTCTCCTGGCACAAAGCAGATCCTGAACTTTTTTCCATAGTGGCCACACTGAGTTGGCTTCCATGCATCAGAGATGGCAGAATACAGCTGCATCAAACAATCTCTTTCTGGCAGATTCTGGAATTCTCCTTGGTTTGCTACCTCCTTCTTCAGCTCAGCCACCAAACAGAGCAGGTCATCAATCTGGTCACACTTTCCCACAGGCTTGCATGGAATCACTTTCCACCTCTTCAGAATATCCCTTCATACATCCCACAGTCAGAAGCCTGGGTGATCACATGCTTGAGCAGCAGCTCCATCTGTGTAGCTGCATTGTTTCTAGGCGGTGCTAAAAGCTCAGGAAAAGCAGAGGATGCTGCCTTTTCCTGGGTGGTCTTGATGCTGCCAACAACTGCTTTCCACTGCTGGGCACCTCCCCACTGCAAAATGCAAATACTTGCCTGTTGCAGTCTCCTGGGCTGATGGATTTGGCCTGCTTAAATATCCTGCACTGCCAGTGCAGGCTCTGCCTCTTGCTGTTTCTTCCCATCCATAGGTCTCTGCTTTTCAAGGAATAATTCCCCTGTTCACTCAAGTCTCTGCTTCTCCATGAGTTTCCTCTTGCTGCTGCTTTTTTGCCTCTGCTGATGTGACTATTGTGGTGCCTCTTGCAATCTGCTGAGCTGACAGTTTTAGGGGACTGTATTCTTTCCTTGCATAGGTATACTCAATTTCTCAGTTCCACAGATTTACTTGATATTTGGGACCAGAAATTCAAAGCAAACACGGAACCAAGTCCACTGTTCTTTCCCAAATGACTCAAAAGATTCTGTACTTGTATGTAGCACAATCTAAATTTCCCTTAGTGATAGCCCTTTCTGAAAACTGTACCAAGACTGACTTCAGCAGCATCAATAATTTTGCTTCAGCCTGCAGTTTGCTCAGAGCTGTATCACTTCCCCAGGTAGAAAAAGCCTAATGCCACACACAATCTATTTCACCCAGGTTAATGAGTCCTAAATGATCAAAGTAGTGATGATAATGGTGTGATTGTAATCATCAAATTAATATGCTGGGTGACGATTGTATAAGGCTCAAAAGAATTTAATACACTTTTAAAACTAGCAAAGACAACAAAGCCATCTTGTTAAGATTCTTGTATCTTTACAATGTGTATTTGCTCTGATGAGATGTCTAAGTCTATGTACATGCAAAAGAAGGGATAATTCAGCAATAATTGCATCTTATGCAGAATATATAGTGGGTGGTAGGGGATAAACAGCTTGTGAATCAATAAACCATGAGGTTGCAGGATGACTTATTTATTGATTTATGACCCACAGCTCCAAGTTTACTTCACATCTAATGCAATTATACCTTCTGGATTATGCTTCATTTAAGAGGCAAGGAAAATATATCATTTCATACCAGGAAACAGGCTGTCTGCATGTTAATAATACTTCTAAGAGATACAATTTTGCAGCTGGATACATTTTGGTGAGGTGTGACATTCAAAATCTAATGTGCTGTCTGCTTCACTTTATTTTTAAAAGCCACAACTAGACACATTGCAAAAGATTTGCAGAACAAATCTTTTAGGCTCCATCAAACCATGTTACCAGCCTTGACCTGTGCCGTTTTAAAACACTGTGGAACAACATTCCCCCTTCAAACAGCCACCATGAGTTCTGCATGAGTTAGCAGCCTGTTCTGTGAGAGACAAGAGGGACAAAAGGCAGGACTTCCAAAGAGGACACAACACAATCATGTGGCAAGCATCCTGTTTTCTGAGATGTATCTGAAGCAGATGTGCTCTAGAGCACTTCTCAGATTATTTGTACCCGAGAGTTTCTAGTGGATTCTTCAGGTCTGGCAAGACCACACTGGATGAGAAAATGGTTGTGTGAGAAGGGGAAATCTTCCAACCAGCTCCACGGAACAGTAAATTGTTGGGAATGTTGGTTTGTTGGGTTTTTTCCCTTTTAATCTTTTTTTTTTCTTTTTTTTTTTCACAATAATAGATGTCCAAGAGCACACAGGAGACAGTTCTCTTGTGCACACTGATGGCTTGCTTTGGGATTTACTATCCTGCAGGAAAAGCATGTCTCTGCTACAGGAGGGTGTAAAGAGTGGTGGTGTAAAAGCTTGTGTCCACCCAGGGACAGAGCCTCACAGTGGCACCTGCTCACATTCCTTCTCTGCTTTGCCCTGTGCAGCTCCTGTGTCACAGTCATCTCATCTGGAGCCAGAGGCCATGGAACATTTATTCTTAATACTGTAAGAAAAAATCATCAGTGGAGTACTCAAATTCTTAGCTAAATCCCTCTGAATCTCATGACAGTAATTCATTTCAGTGAAAATGTTTCCTCAAAGCAATAAAAAAATTATTCTTCTTCCTTCACAAGTACAACCCTTCAGCCATGTCTCTATAAATCTTTCAATTGTTTTGTGACCTGTCAGAAGTATAATTTCCCTCACCAACCTGAACCTACCAGGTGCAAAAAGTCTCTTTACAAAGTTCTAAAAGCCACACACAGCTTCATTGTGAATGTCTTCTCCTGACCCTGTAGAGTCCACAAGCTGTCCAAAAGAATGATAAACTCTTTAGAGTACATCAAGATGTGAACATTGTCCAGTGGAAATCGTGCCAGCATATGCCAGTGTTTTGGCCACACGTTATGAGGAAGAGCAAGTCTGTTTATTTATTCGTAGAAGAGAGAAGGAAAGAGTTAGCAATGGGACCTGAGTATGGTCTGTGTGAATTAACATAGCCTACCACAAATGCTCCCCCTTGTTTTGGGCCCATGACACCAGTCAGTGCAGCCTGGCTTCACCAAGAAACTTTACAGCCCTGTACTGCTTGTCAATGCCTTTAAACTTCTGTTTGTATTGAAAATAACATTTTTGTTCCCTTTGCTTCAGATTCTAAACTGTGTTATAAATACACAGTAAGAACACAGTAGTCACATTTTCAGCAAATATGCAGGAAGATATACCAGGATTTTGCATCTGTATATTTCTTTACAGATTACATTACTTATAGTCAACCATTATATTTGCAAAATAATGGTAAGATGCAGCCACACTATACTAAGGAATGGCAAACATTTAGTTAATGTGGAAGGCAGCTCTTGTGCCTCTCTCCAAGTCGTTTCACTAATGCTACCCTACAAGGAGCAGTAAGGTGCCTTTTTTCTTAAACATTTGGACTGCAAATACTGGGGAGGAAAAGGAAAGTATCTAAAATGGATAACTTCACTCTCTCACCTGAGTCATCTGTTCTGTATCTTGCTGGATTCCCAAGCAGGGAAGACATTTGGTGAGATTAGACCCATCTAGATCACTTTTTATGAATCAGGTAAAATGAATTTATCCTCGGGTCTGCAGAGGAAGATACAAAGCATTTTATCCCCTGACACTCAGTGTACAGGACAGCCTGTGCTGCCACTGAAGCCATGCACTTCTCCATTGCTGCCTTGTTGCTGTAGCAATGTCTCTAGCCCTGCTGCAGGTTTTCATTTCAAACTCTCATTTTGAAAAGATATAGAGTCAGAGCCGTTAGTGATGTGCCCTTGTTGCTATGAAGATTTTGTAGTTATATTTTTCTATTTTTATTTTGCTTTTACTCTGTGCAGGGCAGAGGAGTCTTTACCACCTTAATTACAATACAAGACTATAACCCTGCATTTTTGGCATGACATAATTATATTAAGTTTAGTGCCACTATTACAGTTAAATTATTTAGTTCAATGCCTGAAGTCAACATTGTCTACTCATTGCCATTAAAAATGGAGAATAACTCAAGAACAGCTTCATGGTGCCACAAGTAAATAAAGTCATTTGCCACAAGTTATTTTTTATCTCAGCAAAGAGAGTAGTCTGAGAGCAGCAGATTTTTAAGGGCAGAGGGCAATATGAATACATAGAGATGAAAATAAATTCTATCAGGCTTAAAGAATTATTTGCTGCAAATAAAATGCATTTCTCTGTCCCTAATACATTCAATATCTCTCACTCCAGCTCACTGGGTTCAAAGTAACTGTGTTCAAATGCAAGTATTTACTTCACATAGCATAATTCAGGGTGTCAGCTGTAGCATATATTTGTTTCTCCTTTTGATCACCATTTTGAAGGTATGAAAACTACTGTGCTACAGCTACATCTGAAGAAGTGCACTTTTCTCTGATATACATCACCTGGTGGGAAGTTGCAGGCAAAGCTGAGTGACTATCATTAGTATTTCAAAAGCACCAAAATAGCTCAGAAATAAATTTTAGTTTGTGGACAGGATACGAGTTCATACATTGTGTTGGCAGTTTTATCCATTGGTTAATAATTACTTGCAGCAGCCTTCCAAGCTGGCTCAGTGTTCTAAATGATAGCTGAAATACATGGAGTGTCTATTAATTAATTCCAATAACTTGGAATTAAAGCCATCAGATCTGAGATGATCAGGTACAATCTGGGAGTTCTGGCATTAAACGCAGGCTGTTAAATATTTAGTGGAAATCAGGAAAAGGAAAAGAAAATGAAGGTAAGCTTCAAAAGTTGTGCAAACAAAAAACTGAACGCAGTTGCTTTTCTGAGCAGGTGCCAGGATGAATGACTGCAGGGAGACGATCCAATCTACGTGGATTTTAATAAAGTCATGGGAGCTATTTCTTTACAATTCATATCTCAAAATCAATTCCTGTAGTAACACTCTGAGGTGGGCTGTAAAAAAATAGCTGATTAGTTGTAATATGGTGGTAAAATAAAGAAATTGCAATATAACCTCTGGTCATTTAACTTTTGGTGAGAGGCCTAGTATTTTTTAGGTTCCGGTTTTTATTGACTTTTTTCTCTTATAATAAACTTTGAATTCATAGGACTGATCATGTTAGAAGGGGAGTTCTTTAAAAAAAATTTTAAAAGAGAGAACAGAAAAACAATGCAAAATTAATTAAGCAAGCAAAGCAAGTGTCAGCAAAAAATTAGGCAAGTTGGGAAAGGTGAATATTTCTGTTTCTGCAAATAAACAAGCTGTGGCAAATGCATTTTGGGTGGCACAATTTCTGGGGGAAATTGACCATTTCTGGAAGGAAATGAGGCGGTGGAACTCTTCTCATATTATGCATGAGCCCTTCAGAGTTTACAGAAATGAGATTTGGCCTCAGTTTACCAAACCAAAAGGCAAGTTAATAAATGTCTGGTAAATATATAACATTTTCATCTCTCCAGAACCTACATGAAGGTCTCTGACTGAGCTCCCCTTTAAGACATTTTGGGATGTGTCTAAAAATCACTGGGTTGAGTATGGGCATTCAAATTTTGTGCTGCTGTGACTGATTTAATAAAGTACAGCACCAAATATGGTTGTGGAGACCACACTACAGCTCTTTGCTAAACATACACATTATATTGCAAAGATGCAGCAAACATGGGAGGCTTGCAGTAGTGTGGTACCTTACATTGATATTTAATATATTCACATCCCAAATAAACTCTTTAGTCAGGAGCTGCATTTTGCATAGCTAGCATTGTGTTTTCTTGATGGTCAAGTCTCTCTTTTCTTGCAGACTTTATTCTAGACTAGACTAGACTAGACTAGAATATCTTGAGTTGCAAAGGACCCACAAGGATCAAGTCCAATTCCTGGCCCTGAGATATAGTCCAGGGATCTTGACATACTTGACTTATTTCCTTCAAAGATCCTGGGAGGTTTCATCTCCATACCAAACAGTCATAAATTTGCTGGTTTTATGCAGACATGAGCATTCATCTCTAGTACGGGAATTATTTTGACTGTACCTGACCAGAACCTGTAGTATTTACCATAAAGTTGTTCTTGACAATATTGGCCAAGATGGCAAACTGAACAAATTCAAAGCAATTTAGCTCCAAACCTGCCTCCTCCCAGACACCTGGACTCACAGAATTATACAAAGCCTCCATTTGTGCGGGTTTTTTTTCTGTACAATCCAGGAGTAGTCATTATGGGGCCAAACTGTGGCATCACACAGATGGTATCCAAAAGTAAAGAATTCAGAGCATCAAAGTACAGAACTTAAAATACACAAAGAAAGTCACAGTCTTTCCCCAAAGTTCTTCCAGTTGGAAAGGTAACACATAACAGCAAGGTGGAGAACAACCACACTTTGGAATGGTTCAATAGGTAAGGGGCAAAATATCTCTAGGGTTTAAGGAACCCATCATCAACAGGAAGGAAGAGTCATGCTTTCCTGTCATGTATCCATTGTCACTACCAATGTAAGGTACACAGTGGGGAGAGAAGGGACTTCTTTCTAATTTGCCCTTGGTTTGGACAAGTTTCTGAAATGCTAGTAGCCTGATTTATGAGTCTGTTCTCAACTGGAAACAATTAGATCATCAGATGTGCATCTGGCAACTTGCACAGTGAGTTCATTTTCCTAACCCATATCTTAGCTGCAAGTACTTCAGATAGCTTGGGAGAAAGACATAGTTATGAGATACTTTAAAAAATGGTTGAGAACCCAGACCTGGAATTAAAAAAAACCAACCGACTAAACAAAAACCCAATAAACCCCAGGCCATCCTAAATATAATGTATACTTCATAGACTCTATTATCAATAATGAAACATACAGCCTAGCTAACACAGAGCATAAGAAAACATTGTTCATATAATTTTGCCTCCAGGAAAAGGGGAGAGAAAGAGGACACATAGAATTAAATATGTAGAGCAGTAGGATCCTCTGAGGGCTTTAACATCTCTCCTCTGGGCAGGTCAGTACACCTCACTCTCCTTCTTTTCTGCTGTGTTTGTGATCTAATACCCTGTTTGCTTTCTACATCCCAAGACATTACAGATGTGAGCAGTATGTTTAATCTGCTTGTGGGCTTGGATTTTTCATTGCTTAAGTGTGTCTCTTATCTATTCTGATCATATTTTTGCTTTGGTAGGAGAGGTAGGTCATACCCAGCCCTGCTGAAATCCTATCTGCAAATGGACCCAAGTTTGTAATCTGCATGGATTAGACCAGGGTGAAAATCATAGAATCATAGAATCATAGAATGGTTTGTCTTGGAAGGGACCTTAAAGATCATCTAGTTCCAAGCCCCCTGCTGTGGGCAGGAACACAATTCAAAAGACCAGGTTGCTCAGATCTCCCTCACAAAAAATTATTATTAATTACTCTGAAAAAAATCCAAGTTCCTATTATATGCTGGCTGGCAGTACTTCCAATAAACAAATCCCCAACACTGCCATCCATGCAGTTTGGGTGAAAGTTCAAGCAGAAAAATCACATCCTTTCACAAAATGTTATGTAAGGGAGAATTAATGAATATTCATTGTGTGCATATGTCCAATTTGATAGTGATACGTTGCAAAATTGCTACTTCTGTCCTGAGGGGAGGATTTGGAAGCATTGCAGTAAATAAGAGTTGGTATGCATTAAATCAGGCCTCACCAGAAATGAAAAGGAAAGAAAAATTAAGAACTAGCTATTCAGTGAGTGAAACAGAGCCAAATGGTATCGTTTTAATAGGTAATGTCCCAAAGCTTGAGCCATTCCTCAAAGCATAAGGAAGGCAAACTAAGGGATCCCAGATAAACATTAATTCTGGAATCCTCAAACTTTAATGTGCTGAGCTGTACAATGAAACATCCTTACAGGGGAAAATTACAATGCATTATGGAAGAATATTCAATACTCCTTTGTATAAAAATGAAGCAGGCTCAGCCTTGGAGTTAACATCTTTGGGGAAAATTATGGGATTAAAAAAAGAAAGTGCTCTAACTGCTAATCACAAACAGTTAGGAATGAACCTTCCCCCAGGAAACTTGCTGAACTATCATTGCTAAGACCTAGAGGAGAAAAAGATGGTCACAATTTCTGACACTTGTAAGGGCCATCAGGAGACTGAAGTCACTAAAAGGCTCAGCTGAAGGATATGCTATGCATCTCTAAGGGGCTTTTGTGCTAGAAGACTTGTCATCTGGAGGCCACTTTTATAGTCCTTTTCATCTTCTTTCTGATATAAAAGACCAGAGAGAGCTGCTTTTCTCATTTATGCCTGGTTGTTTCACTAAGTGTGGATCTGTGAATGGCTGAACTTTTCCAGTCCTGTACTCCCAGGCATGTTCTCCTTGCACACAAATATATCAAATTTCTGTGTTATTCTGCAGATTTGTGAGGTCGCTCTCAGGGCTATTTTAGTTTTCAGGTTCATGTCCTTCCATTTGGCACATGTAGAGCTAAAGGTTCTCCAAAATTGAGGCGTTTTGTAACAGGAGTAAGATTTAGTTGAACAGTTTTGGTTAGTGATGCCTTATGCCTTGCACTGTTTCTTTACATTTGAATAAAAATATTTCAGCTGGCAAGCATTTTAAATGGAAGTCTTTGAGGCTCTGCTTCAAAACTGCAACAGCTTCTGTCCACATCTTAGCAGTCCACGACACTGGCTGGTTGAAATGTTGTGACAACATGCTCATGGCTTGGGTTTCTGAGAGAAAGTCAATCTGCCTTTGAAAATTCAACACCTGAGCACTTGATGTGGAGGCCACTTTTTACCAAAATGAACGTGACAGTGTTAATAATTGAAAAAGTATCACAATATTTCTCTGTATTTCCTACTGGTGGGAATGAAAGGAAACATTCCTTCTCACCCTAAATACCAGAGCACTTTTTCTCCTGTGAAGCATGAAGTCATCTCTACTGCTATGATGCAGTGAGATGACCTGAACAGTGTGATAGAAAACTTCGAAAGATGTTGTGTGCCTAAGATGCAAAACATCATAGCAGAGGAAACTTCTTTTGTCAAAACCTTCGGTTTCTAATGAGAAGATTAGTACTTTGTCCTATCCCCTCACTTTTGTTAAAGGAAATATCCAGTTAAGGGTAAAGAGACATTTTGTGTTTTCTAGCTTGTTGAACAAGGTATCTTTATTTAGGGTCAGTATGAGCAGCCCTCTTTCTTAGCCAACTCAGATATCATGGAAAGTTCCCTCTGTGGACTGATGTCACATTTGTTTCTATGGAGCCTGACTAGATTTGGCATTTCCAAATTAAATATTTATTTTCCCCTTCATCTCACCTTACAACCAGTCAATTCTCTTAAAATGTGGGACTTTAAAAAGTTTGATTGCTAACTAATAGGGGTAAGGATATCTTAGATCAAAAACTGGAAAACTTTTCTTTCCTTTTCTTATGTGTTCTCCAGTTTTCTTAGAACGTCTGCATAATTAAGACACTTCAATAATAAACTGGAAAATAGCAATACATATATTTGGAGAGAGTTTGGGGGGCAGGGCAAGAGATTTTTCCTTTGCAGGAAAAGCAGAAAAAAAACCAGCTCAACGGAGAGAGGGTTGAAAGCTCGGAATCAAAACAAAAATTTATATTGGCAATCAGTTGTACCTCTTTATTTGCTGCTGTTTGAAACTGCACACAATGTTCAGAAGTTCCATTTTCATTCTATTTAGAGTAAAGCAGGAGAAGGAAGGAAGGAAGGAATAGGAAACTGGCAAAATGCCAGGCAGTATCAAGGTGGAAATTTGGCATCAGAACTGGGAGGCAAGAACTTTCTAGGCTGCCTTCACTGTCATTCAATTTGAGAGCAGACACATTGTTCTCTTTCCTAGTTGAACTCCACACATTGTCTACAGGTCTACTTGCAGGGAATGGTAATACACATTTGTAAACTATGCTGCTGGGAACATGAAATTGTCAGGAACTCAGATGACATTCCTACCACAGCGATCCTGTTCATCAGTGGCTGAAGAAGAGACATTCCTTATCTGGAAGTTTTGGACGTCTTCTGAGATTTGTTGTCAGGGGAAAAGGTGGAAAGGAGGAGAAAAAGAGTGAGAAAGTGGTTCTTGTGCACTCTGCCAAAACATGTCTTTAACTTTGAGCAGCACTGCAATTCAGTGCATCTGGAAACCTCCTCTAAGGGCCATAGTGCTTCCTGGATGTTCCGGGAAAAGTGGTGGGCATAAAGGTGATGTGGAAAATGAAACAACAGGCTGAAATGTGTCCTTGTAATTACTTGCTTGCTTAGTTCTTTTATGAAGTTGCAGGGTTTCTTCAGCAATTCCTACTTTCTTACTGTGTGTCCTCAATTCTAAACATAGATATCCTTGCTAAAAAGTGCACTGTTTTCCTTCAGAAAGAATTATTTTAATTAATGCTGGTAATATTTTTTAGAAGGTTGTTATTTTCTTTAATTTCTTCTTGCTCTTCTGGCTTAAAAAGAAAAAAAAGTACATTCCAAGTGTTATCCACATTCAACTAATTTTACAAAGGCCTTATAATTTATAAATAAAAAAAAATCTTCTCTCCTGCTGCTTTGGAGAAAGTACAGTGACAAAGTCGGTCAGCTGTTATCTCCAGGCATTTCTGGGTCTTACCTCATTAATAGCATTTGCATTTTTGCTTCAGTTTGTATCTCATAATCCAGACTTTCCCTGATGTAAGTGATAACATTTCTCACTTAATAACACTGATGGCTTCTATCCAAATCCAAAACCTACAATACACTCTATGGGCCCCTAAAAGGATCTGTTTCACTGCCTTTCTCTAAAAGTGATCTTGACTCAAATCACTTGTGTTATTTCTTCCCATCCCCCCTTTGACATTTCTTAATTCATTGCTTTCCTTCAGCTGCTTACATTTTCTCTAGCTGTATTTCAAGACCAGACATGAGGAGTTTTTACTTACAATCTACTGCACATCTGATTAAATATTTTCTACTCCTGTGAGCTTTGGTGTCAAGAAACTGGAATCTGAGTCCAAGACAGGCTGTTGCGAAGAGTACATGCAAGACCTCTATAAGTAAACAAATTAATATTGTTTATATGTTTGTCCTTCTCATTAACTGGCAAGCTGTATTTTAGGGTAAAGATGATCCAAAATGTCCTGCCTACACATCCACAAGTCCCATTAACATCCACAGGTAAAACATTTAAGTGGAAGTGTTTTGTTGTATCTCAGCAGTTTTATTGTGCTTTAATTCCTCTTTATTACATTAATGGTCATAGGCTATTTAGGAATCTAGACCCCCACAGTGAAACTGGGAAGATGTTTCATCCCTTGGAGAAGTTATACTCTGTAGAAATGCCATCCAGGCTGACAGAATTTGTACAGATAGAAATCATCACAATCTGTAGACATTTTTGTTTCCTAAGGAACAGCATTTGTCACTTGACTGGGTGGCAGAAATGAGGTGGTAGATCCACTTGTAGCAAACTTTTTCCTTCCTAAAACAGACAGAGAAAGTCTTGAATTATGTGTCATGTAAGGAGCGCAAAGGCTGGCCAGTGCTGTGGCACTCAGCACTGTCCCTGCACTGCCAGTCTGTGGGAGAACAGGAGGTGCATGAGGGAAGGCAAAGCAAGGATACTGCCTCTGCTGAAGCTGCCCTGCCTGTCAAAATCAGCAGCTGATATTTCCACCTAAGCTGTATGAACCCAACAGAATCCATCTGCTGAACCATCTGTGTGATGAATCACTAGAACTACAGTCCATCTGTTGTTTCGTTGCCACAAAGTTTGCCAGCCTCACCCTCGCTCCATTATTTGAATATTTTTCATTCCCTCCGGGCCTCCTTTGTGTTCTTGTCTCTCTCCTTTTTGGTATCTTTTTTGTTTTGTTTAGCTAATGCATTGCCTTTCCAATCTCTGAAATGTAAAGAAGGAGAAAGTTAGATTCCTACTACTCGCTACTTAGCCAGGAACAGCTTTGCTCAGGGTAAAATACAGATCTGTTATGTGTATATCATCATTGCCTGTCTTCAGCTGCTCTGTACCAGGCAAGAGATCGAGGCTGTTTCACACTACTTCAGACTCTCCCCCACATTTAGGCTGTCACAAGGAATTATTAGAAGTTTAGATTCTGTGTTGATTTTTCCCTCACTCTTGAGGGAAGTATTTTTTAATGTATTTTTTTACATCTCAGCTTGAAAATTCAACCTTGCCTTTAGTGACTAACAAAAAGAAGGGAGAAATGCCCAGTTACATCCTTACCCACATGTATCTTTTATTTGGGGAAGGCTCAGCTGAAGGTCCTTCACAAGAGGTCAAGCTTTGGCTGGCATCAGCCACAGCATAGTGCTGAGAGAGTGGATATGGGCAGGAAATGACTGTATGCAAAATAGAAGGCCGGTTTCTGTGCAGCAGAAAAAAAAATTAAGATATAATCTCTTTTACAGTCCTCAGAGTCCAACCAGGCAGATTTTGCCTATTTGCTCTCAGCTTTGATGATTAACAAGGAACAAAAGTAGAATTCGGTCCTGCATGGAGTCATAGAGAAAAGAGGAGGAGACTTCCTCATTTTTTGTCATAGATTTGGAAAGGAGACTGGTGTGTAAGGAGATAGAAGGACCATGGTATTCAGAAACTTGGCTGTAGTGAGCCAGGTCTCTGTGGTGTTCAGCACTGACATTGGCTCAGCCTGGGCTGGGAAGGCAGTGTTGGACAGCCTGGGTACCACTCAAGGAAAACATGGTTTGCAGCAGGCCCGCAGCTGTCCCCTCTTTCTGCAGCACCTTCTCCATCTGTTCCCCTGCAGCCTTGACTGTGCAGAGTAATGTTACAGAGCCCCTGAGATCAGTGCAGGGGCATGCAGGCATATCCCCAGCTCTCCCACAGCTCTCTCACAGGGATCACTGGGGCATGGGGGAGCACATTTTTGTCAAGGCCTGATCAAACTGGAATGCCTCACTGTTGCTGTGTCTGTCCCATCCAATTGTAGAAAAGCTGTCTAGTGCTAATCCATAACACAGCAAGGCTACTTTGAGAGGTGTTCAATGACTCAATCCTATCCATGTTTAAGAGGCATTTTGACAATGCCCTTAGCAGTATGATTTAGCTCTTGGTCAGCCCTGCAGTGGCCAAGCAGTTGTCTAGATGGTCATTTTAGATCCCTTTCAATGTTCTATTCTATTCTGTTCTTTATAACCTGCATTCACCGAACAGAGTCATTTAGATCAGCTGTCAGGCTTCTTTGCATCCCCTTTGTCTTGAATTCCCTTTCTCTCTAGACTTTAGAAGGACTAGAGAGACTGATCTCTTAATTTAGGCATTAAATTACATGGCTAAAAAAGCTGGCTGAATCAGTCCCCCTTGCTTTGACTTGCTAGGGGTTTGAATTGATGACAAATTCACTATCTGCCACCGCCAGGAGATGTTCAAATTATTACCTATATTGCTAAAATAAAGAAAAAGGCAACAACCTGGGCCTTTAATTTCAGATTAGCTACTATTTAGCTTCAACCTCCAGCCACTGGATCTTTTTAGACTTTTATCTATCAGATAAAAGAACTTTCTCCTGACAGCTATCTTTTTGTACAGGAATTTATATTCCTGTGCTTGGGAACATCAGAAATTAAAATCAGATCATAAGGAGCCCTGAAAACTGTTGTACTTTGCATAGGAGAGGGTCGACTTATATCCAGGCTGATGTGACCACTTTTCAAAAAAGAAAGAGTAAATAAGATGGATGTGTTCTCTTGGCAAACAAATGAGACAAGCAGCAGCAGGGTGAGCCTGGGAAATAGTGATTTCTTGGCATTTTTGCAAGGACTGTATCCCTGCCCTTTCATGCCCCATTCACTTTCAGACAATTATTATTCAGTAGTTTATCTCAGGAAAGAAGCAATGTCTTCAACAAAGTAGCCAATGGAATTATTTGGTACAAAAGGGATGTTAAATGTAAACAGTGACTAAAGAAGCCCAGAAATAGGATCAACTCACTGCATGGATGAAGAAAGTGAATAAAAAGCAGAAATGTTGTGTTATGCTTGGGCCCATAGATCTAGCCCAATTTTCAGAGGTACTGTTCTGGAAGGCTTAAAGGCAGTGTTTCTGGGCAAACACAGAACAGCACTGTTCAAGGGACACCTATTTTCATTAGAATGCATATATCTGCTTAAAATATCATCCAGAATAAGCAAATTTGCTGTGTTTTATGGTTTTCTTCAGTGTCCAACTGACTTGCATCCAGGTATTCAATTGGATTAAAAATATTTGAGCTCAAATGGGTTGAACATCTCTGTGTAGCAAGACTAGATTATATCATTATCATTTGGAAGGAACCTGCAGAGATCATCCAGTCCAACTGCCTGATCATCTCAGAGCTGACCAAAAGTTAAAGCAGGTTATTTGGGCATCATCCAAATGCCTCTCAAACACCAATAGGCTTGGGGAATTGAACACATGTCCAAGTGAGAGGGACAGCAAGATGTCCCCAAGCCAGAGAACTGCTGCCTGGGCAGACAGAAGAGTCTGGCTGCCTGGAGGAACAGAGTGTGGTTTGTTGTCTGTGAAACAAGAACAATTCAGGGAAGATGAAGGAAGAGAAAACACTGACCTGTTGAGAGATGAGACACCAATCAAGACACATGAGAAGGAGCAGCTATGGCCATTACTCTCAGACACCAAGAGCCATGGTAGGTAGGCAGCGGTGTCGTGCAAAGAGATGTGATTGTGGGGCAAGTGCTAAAATCCCCAGCTCTGCAAGTAGAAGCAGTCTCAGTGTGACAGACCTTGCTGAGATTGGGCTTGCTGGTCACACGTGCCTCTTAATCTACCCCCTGGCACTGGAGCTGGCATTCCTGCTTGTCACTGCACTGCACAGAAATGCTGTTGTGCTTACAGCTAGCTCAGGTGTCTTTAACACACGGCTGTGCAGGCAGGCTGGATATTTAACACCCATTTGTTTTTTCGGTTGGGTAATTTACAGCTCAGGATGGGAACTGTCTCAGCAAATGAATCTGCAGCCATCCAGGAAGACCCTCTGGTAGCTGTTTCTTATTGGCTTCTTGGTTTGCTCTAGGCTGTTCAGTTGACACGACTGCGATGTGTCAGACCTGTCTGTATCTGCGCAGGTTTTAGTATTTCTGACTCGAGGAACATAGATTGGAGGGCAAATGCAGTCAGTAATTATGTAATCTTTCTCTCCTAACAATGAAACCAACCAATCAAACCAAAGCAAAACAAACAAATAAGCAAAATGCCCCCAAAAAATAAAATAAAATGAAAAAAAAAGTCTGAATTAACATCTCTGACCTTACAGCCCAGGGACTTAGCCTGAGATGGTGGATACCCATGGCCAGCCTACATTTTTTTCAGTTTCTCCCTGTGACAGGTATCAGATGAAAATTTCATAAACACACATGAATTTCTGAGGGAATTTATTTGATTTGGAAAGCAAAAGCATTTCAGGGAATTTCTGATAAGCTCTGCTTTGAACTGATGATTTTCTGAAAGTTATTTAAACAACAGAAGTAAATAGCCTCATACAACATGCCAGCTAATTTTTTATGACAACGGATGAAGGACAAATAGAGAGGGAAAATGTGAAAAACAAAATGATTCACCAGAAAATATTTGAGTTCTGTACAAGCAGACAAATAATGATAGATCCCAGTCAGCAATAATGTAGTCATAAAAATAGATGAATTGGATAGTTTTCTTGAAACAAACAATGTAACCTACTCTACTCCACAACCACAAACTATAAATTTCTCTCATAGCAGGTATTGTTATACAGTCAGCACATATATTTTCAAAGGCATTGGCATTGGGAAAGAGCACTCTTCAAGCACTTAATAAAAGTGATTTTTCTTTATGACTTTCATTTAAAATACATTATTAAAATCACTTGATTCTACTTGCCTGCTGCCAGATTTTGAATAAATTACTTTCAAGGGCCACCACAACGCTGGAAGTGATTTAGTATATTAAAGGAAACATCGTCAGAGCAACATTTGGCATAAGTCACACTGGTCTGGAAGTTTACTACCATGTATAACTTTTATTGTGGAGGATTGTGGCATGAGACATGGAGACTGACACGGGCTCATTTCCACAGAAGGATAGATCTTTGTCATCCTTACCAAACACGCAAAAAACAGGTTCAGATAAAGGCCCTTGCTTTATGAGTGCCTGTTGTTGGAAAAAACAGAGTTCCCCAAAATTTAGGTCACCATTTGGATCCAACTGAGTTTTGACCTGGGTTAGAGACTGCCCTTCAAATGGCCCATCACATTTGTCAGTGGAAATCTGCCCTTCCCTTTACCAGAAAAATTGGAGTCAGTGTCATTCTCTTATAAATGCTGGTTGGCTATCCACAGCCTGTCTGGAAGGGATCCTCAGAGAAAAATATCGAGTTTGTCATGCATCTTGTCTGAAGCATCTCCAATAGAGCAAAAAAAAATACTACCTATGAATTGTGTCTGAGGATTCTGGAATATTTAGACACTACTTGCTACCATCCAAATGTTTCTGGAAATAATTGGAGCTGGTCAAAAAATCCCATGTATATTTTCGCAAACAAGTCCAGATTAAACTTGTCCTAACTTTTAATTTAAACATTTCAAGACATGATATTCCTCCATCAGTGATGGTGCCAATAAGAGAGCAAACAGACTGCCAGCAGAAATGTTTATAAGGAGACACATTTTCTTACACTTCAGAAATAAACTAGAAGAGGAATTTTGTAAATTTTTAGGCTTGTGCAAATAGCAAAGAAAACTTAGCTGGAGGATCTGCTGCCTTCCTTCCTGCTGTTGCTGTGTATGATCTCAGGAGGACAGTCAAAGGTGGCAGCTTGCACAAGGTGCTACCTGAGGATGTGAGTCAGTATGGGAGAACAGTAGCCTGTATGGTGTGGTGGCTAATAGCTGGCCTGGAGGCCTCACAGGCATAAATAATCCTAATTATCCTTTTATAACTGAAATGTAACTTATTACATAACTACCTTAATTATACAACTTGACCAGTCTAGTCGAGTCAACCAGTCGAAATCAAAGTCTGACACATCCATCTCAACTGCGACAGTGCGGCACATTTCTGTTACTTATATATTCCTGGGTCCAGGCATTGGTTTGCAGGCCTATATAAAAGACACTGGAAAATGTTGTCAGTTGCAAGGGACTGTTTGCCATCTGTGCTGTTTGTTGTTGTCTTGCTCTCCTACCTGCTTCTTCAGCCTCACATTAATATATCCTTAAAAAAAAAAGGCATCTTTTTATCAGGTTATACTAGGCAGCAGGAAAAATTGCTGTCTGTGATCTATTTATCTGCAGATGGGTTCACCTAACCCAAGCCAATTATTACTGGTGATATAGTATCCCACCAGTCACTGGAGAGGGGATAGGTACCTCACAATATGGTATCTGATCTCCAGATTTCTATCAAAAATGTAGGATGAAGTTATGCTTGTGAAGTAATGATTTTTATTGTTTTTTTTTTTCTGTAAACAAAGTGAGATTTATACGAGATACTAGCTACCAGGCAGCTGGAGGTGAGTAAAACTCATCTCTCTCAAGGTCTGTTCCTGGTTCTCCTTCCAAACTCAAACATGCTGCTTCAGCTGTTGCCCCTATTAATGTGTTTCTGTGGATACAATCCCCAATTTATCTGCATAGCAGGCTCTCTAAGCAAAACAAGTTGAAGTACAATCCCTGCTTTACGGCATCCCATAAATTTAGAGATATTTTTCTCTTCTAACACATTTTGCCCACAATCTTTTAGAAAGTCATTCTTGAGAGCATGAGTCCTTCCTTCATTCTTAGCAGATTTCATTTATGAAACTATTCACTCCCTGAACTCTTTGACTTTTCTGCAAAATAGATGGGTATGTTTCAAATAGATTTTAATGCTGTAATCCTAGTCTTGAAACCCTCATCAACTAGCCCAAACAGACTCATTTCTGTGCTGAGCAGCTTCAGCCCAGTGACTGTGAGGCACTGTTAATTTATTGTTGAAAGCCTGAGACATTTTGCTGTTATGGAAATACAAACATCCTCCAGGCTTTTTACCTTCAAGGCTATTTATTAAGCTAAAATCAACTGCCTATCAGAGCATCGCACCACTTTAATATCTAACAAGGACATAATGTGAAGGCCTTTAAAAAAATCAGAGGACATTTTTGCAAAAGATTTTTCACTATGCCTCTTCAAATACTACATTTTTTGAATGAAATTAAATTCTTGCTACCCATAAATATTTGTTCAGTGTCAATAAGATATAAAGGCAGAAGAGTCATGTCAACGGTTAAATGGAAAGGTTTCAAGGCAAAAGTATTTACTACCTGGAAAATGAATCCTGAGGCTTTGTAAAATGAATCTCATGATATAAAAGGCACACAAACTCTATTAAGTACCATAATTTGTTCCAAATTCTCAAATATCTTTGCCCACTGAGAGCACTAATCTGCTGCCCTTTCCTACAGCTCTTAATGCCAGAGTCGGAGCAAGGCTTCACAATAAGGACACTCATTTATTAATTATATTTGTTTTTTTATTAAATCATGTGGGAGCTATTCAGGAACAGTCACTAGAAGGTCTTCCATTTTATCCTTGGGAACAGGACTGTAGTGTTGCTTCTCAAAAATCTTGCTGCAGTACATGGAACAAAAATACTGCCTATTGTTCTTTGCAATAAATTGTTATCTGACAGGATTAACAAAGTATTTGACTTGTATTACCAACCTTCAAGAGGCATTAGTGAAGAGATCTCTGCAGAGTGCAGATCATGAGCAAGAACTCCATTCCATTCCATTCCATTCCATTCCATTCCATTCCATTCCATTCCATTCCATTCCATTCCATTTCCTGTTGTTAAGTTCCACTCCAGTCCTCTCAATTTCTTTTAATCCCATTGCATTCCATGCCATTATATGAGGTTTCATTCCATTTTGTTCTATGAAATTCCATTCCATGCCATTCCATGCTGGTGTATGAGGTACCATGCCATTCCATGCCTTTCCGTGCCATTCCATGCCATTCCATGCCCATTCCATGAGGTT
The DNA here is from genome assembly GCA_013400315.1 of Bombycilla garrulus. Lineage (NCBI taxonomy): Eukaryota > Metazoa > Chordata > Aves > Passeriformes > Bombycillidae > Bombycilla > Bombycilla garrulus. Next base: position 1,611,179 of record VXBU01018903.1, on the reverse strand, counting down.
TCATTTCATTCCATTCAATTCCATTCCACTCCATTCTGTCAAATTCTATGAAATTTAATTCCACTCCATTCCATGCCATTTTATTATATTTTATTTGTTATCACATATATCCAGTCCTTTTGGTTTGTTTTCAGCCCAGAGGGGAAAAAAAAATCCACAAAGAATAAAACCCATAATTCCTTGGGCTGAGTTTCACTAAACATCTTCCCCCTCTCCCAGACTGCTCCTGCCTCAGCTCAATCAGTGAACCCACTTGAAGTCTTGGCCCCTTAGGAGATTTTTAACACTTGCTGCCAGTCCAAAGAGGTCATGTTTAGCTCACACTTGGTGACAGATTATTGTTATCCCCAGCAAAAGTTGGGGGGAATTCTATAGGCTCGCAGACAAGCATCTTAACTGAGCCTTCCCCCTTTTGGTTTCTGTGGACCCCATCCCAGGTGAGCAGGACATCTCTGAGCTTTATTTCCCTGGTCTCCTAACACACCTTAATTCTTCCAGCTACTTCCTTTTTCAGGAGGCAACCATCCCTTGCCCATTTCTCTTAACTTCTAACAAGTGCATGGCACTACGGCCAAGTTTTGTGCATTCACATACAGGCAAGCTCCTGCACCTGCACCTTGTTCCCTCCCACATCTGCAGAGAAGAGAAGATTTTGAGGGCTGCAGCTCAGTAGGATGATAATTGTGGTGAAGTTCTGAGTTGCATGGGTAAACATTTGGGCCACTGTCCTTCATAGAAAGAGAGATCTCTTCTAGACACACACGCATATTTGTCCCATCCATTCTTTTGGACATGCCTCCAGAGGGAGACCAAAAAAAGAAGTCATGTAAATATAGTGCTGCAAAACTGTGTTCTCCTCTGCAGAGACCACCTGGGCTTGTTTACCCACTTACAGTGACCTAAACCATGTCTCACACTTAAATTTGGCCCAATAGGGACCCTACAACCCATTTCCCCACTCCTGTAAGAATGCAAAACTATGCTGGTGCCTGTGCTGTGGAAGCTGCATAGTGAATACCTTTTCTACAGGGTAAACAATGAAAGCCTGATTTGCAGGCTAGTTACAGCAAATAGCTTTCAGATTTCTAAGCTTGTCTTTGACATTTACTTTTGTCTTAAATTGGCAGTCACGAGTGAGGTGAAACACGTTTACTCCTATAATAGATGCGTATCTTTGCTTAGGTAATTTTTCTACTGAATAAATATCTGCTTGACACTACTTCTTGGAGGAGGGGCAAAACGTCCTCACCACATGTAAAATACAAAGGAAAAAAAAAAAAGGAGGTATAAGAAGAAGAAAATAATTGTATCTTCCATCAGAGCTTTTTACTATTTGGAAAATGGGAGATGAGGACCATAATATAAATAAATTATGCCCTTCAACAGTATGATAGAAACAAGTAAAATAATAACCTGTCTACATACTTCCAGGAAAACTGCTACTGACTTTTAGCCCAGAAAATTGTTATTTCATGTGAGTGAAATAACACAATTCACATTCATATCCTAGGCAAAAGATTATTAGAAATTGGAATAGTTTATTGTGCTTGTGATGCACAAGTTTCTACAGCTGTTGAATTTGTCATTCTTTCAGTTTCTTTCAGAACAATCAATATCCAGAATCAGAAAATGGGGTGAACATTTTTCCTGTGAGTGAAGTTCTTTTTATGTGCTTGAAAAATTCTTCTTGATGTTTAATAATTAAAAAAAAAAAGCTTTTCATTTGACTGTGATTTTTTTTTCGGAACACTTTAGAATCCAAGTTCTGCAACTTCACAACTGGAATTAATCTATCCTCCAAAACCTGAATTTCTAGGAAAAAATAGGTGGAAGATTTTCTTGAAAATATTTGGAGGAAGCATTCTTCTTACTGGCTACAAAGCAAGGTAGATAACTGCTTAATTTAAAACATTTAATAAAAATATATAAGACTGAATTTGGGGGAAAGTACTAGGTTTTATGTTCAAAACCTGAAGGGAGTTGACAAGAAAGATTGAGAGAGACTTTACAAGAGCATATAGTGACAGGACAAGGGGGAATGGCTCCAAACTGAAAGAGAGTTATTTGGATTAGATATTAGGAATAAATTCTTTATTGTGATGGTCCTGAGGCACTGAAAGGAGTTGCCCAGAGAACTTGAGGGTTCTCAATCCATAGTAGTGTTCAGGGCCAGGTTTGACAGAGCTTTGAGCAATCTGTTGTAATGGAAAGTGACCCCGTTCTTGGCAGAGGGTTTGAAACTAAATGGTCTTTAATGTCCCCTCCAGCCCAAGCCATTCTTCGATTCCATGATTCTGTGATATTCAAAGATTTTACTGTCACAGGGGGCAGAATCCGGTCTTCCATCCCCTGACGGAACAAAATATTCTCTATCTTTGATTGCCTCCTATCTCCCTTTTCCTTTCTTTTTGTTCTGACTGGGAAGTTACCTGTTGTTAACAGCATAAATTACAAAAGTATGTCCTTGCTAAAGTCAGCCAACAAGCTCTTTATGACTCAAAAAAGAAGCCTTCTGGTTATTTGGCTCAAGTGGAGCCATATGGACAATCTACCTCCCAAATGGCAATGAATCAGATAAAGAGATTCCCTCCCCCTGTACTAAGCAGGAAGTGTTGACCTAATTGACAGATAAAGGATCTGGCAGGTTAAATGGAAAAGAAGCTGATATTGTCATTATTTGTAATGCTTTTTTACCTCTAGTTGGTAGTTTGGAAGTATTGGAAGTTACAATAAAAAATGGAATTATTTGAATCTATTTTATGAAAATGATACAGAAGTTACAATTACCTACCTTGTGCCAGCAGTTGTGCATAGGTATATGCCAGTATAGTTTCCTGTTGAATAGTACAAACCATTGTAATGAAAGAAACCCAAACCAAACCAAATAAAAATATAAAAAAAAACAACAAAACCCATACAAGCAAGACTCGGGAGTTACACTAGGTCAAGCTTTAAGCCACAAATGTACAGCCACTGCAGAAGAACAGTGCTGCTGTACACAAAATGAAGCCATATATGTAGAGACTTGTCCTGTAGACACACCATATCACTGTTATCCAGGTCAGCTATATATGAATTGCACAAGAATCTATCCATTACACATGTAGCTACTACAGGACTTCTTTCAGTAGCAATCCAACTGTTCAGCTATGGTTTAAGTCTAAACTCCCTTCCTGACACTGCTTTGCAGATTTGAGGGATTCATACTTCAGATACTTGCATTAGATTTTATTTCTCAGGCCAAAAAGTTTTTCCTTCCCTCCTATGAGCCATTGGCAAGGTCTTAGAGAAATTACAACACTCATGCCTTAGCTGCTGCAGATGCTGTTGAAGCATCTGTTTCCCTACACTCTGCATTTGACTCAGATAACATTGTTGTGGCAATTGCCTGGAGAAGAGAAGAGGGGGGACCTCATTGTGGGCTGCAACTTCCTCATGAGGGAGGTGAAGTGACTGGCATTGATCTCTTCTCTGTGGTGACTGGAACCAGAACTCGAGGGAATGGCCTGAAGCTGTGTCAGAAGAGGTTTAGGTTGGATATTACAAGAATATTCCTCACCCAGACGGTGGTTGGGCACTGAAATAGGGTCTGCAGGGAAGTGGCCACAGTCCCAAACTTGATAGGGCTGGAGAAGTGTTCAGACAACACTCCCATGCACATGGTGGGATTCTCAGGATTGTTCTGTGCAGGGACAGGGATTAGATATTCATGATCCTGGTGGGTTCCTTCCACTTCAGGATATTCTATTACTCTGTAATTCTGTAATAAGTTCTTATTGCAGCCTGTTTCCTTTCTGATTCGGCATTAAAGTTTATTATTTTGCTGAACTTTGAGAAACTTCTCTCACAAATTATGATATGCATATTTTATAAAGCAAATTGATATGCTAAAATATGCACAAATCGGTCTGATTTTGCCTAAAGGCATCTGTCCAAGAGGGAAAAAACCTTCAGAAGTTCATTATTTGCCGTCTTACAAATCCTGTTCCTTACAGAGATATAGATGAAGAAATCATGGCACAAAGAGGCAAAAGGAGACCCAAAGTTTTCTTGGTTTGGTTTGGCTTTTTTTAACCAAAAACTGAATTGGGAAATTATAGAATCAAAAAATGTTTTGGAACAAACTAACATCATGCCCGAATTTGCAATTTTAATCAATCTAGGCAGGGACTGATTCCCAAAGAATTTTCTTGTTCAAGAAGTTATTCCCAGGAATAAGACTGAGACGCTATTATGTACAGAGTCCATATTTGAACCCATAATTCTCATTTATTCATTTTGGTGTTGAGCTGGGTGTTCTGCTCTTGATAAGACAACCCCAGAGAGAAGTGTGGCAGCGGACATTTGAACTATGAAAGGGAACATAAATATGTAAAATGGGTGCTCAGTGAAGGAAAAACCAATTATCTTGGACTGCTTCCCTTTCTCCTGTACTGAGCATCAAGAGACTCTTCTGTACAGTTCATGCTTCCTGACGCCCAGCAGGAATGGAGCTCCCTGGCAGAGCATTGCCACAAGGATGTTTACTCACAGCAGCACTCCTTACATCAGAGTCCTACAGTGTAAGGTACAAGAAACTTGTTCCTCCTTGATTTGCAATCTGATCAGTGAAGGAATGGCCCTGGAGCCATAAGCTGCTCAAGTCACCGAGCATTTTGCTGTTAAGCAGGCTTTGATTTCTCCTCACTATCATCCAGAAAAGCCAACACAGTGCTCAAGGCCACTGAAGTGAATGTTCCTAAATGGTTGTGTGTAAAGTTTTGGCTGAATTATCCAAGCATATGAAAAACTGCTTGCCTTTTTTGTGTGTGTCCTCTCTCTTTCCTTTGAAAAGAGAGGAAAACAGTTCAGGAAAAGTAGAGACATGAAAACTAGAAATCAAAACTAGAAAATAATTGAAATATAGACAGGGGATGATGGTAGTATTACACTTGAAAACTGTGTAGGGCCAGAAGTTGGACTCAATTTGGACTTCCAAATCAGCTTCTTCTGTGATTCTGTGGTTACTTTAAAAAGAACAGCAGCTTCTTGTACCCTATCATCTATTTGGTTAGTGCTCAAGAAGAGTTCTTCACCAAAATGTCTTCTATGGTCCTTGCACTGATGATTTCTTGTCAAAATAAGTAGGAGAGAAAATCATACAGTGGAAGGGAAGAATATTAGAGGATAAGAACAAAATCACTGCAATGACAAGCTACCCCCATAAACTTGCCATCTGTACCACTCAAATTGCTTCTCCTCCTGAGAAGCTGGTGATCTTCAACATTTTCATTCTTTACAGTACATGAGGTAACAGGCTCCCTTCACAGGTTTGCAGGGCTGATCCACTTCACCTCATAGTTTCCATACTTTGATGAGGGCTGGGAATGTTACAAGGATGCAGCAGCTTGTAAAAGTTAGAGTGGTCCGAGTCTATAATCCTCAGAGCAGAGCAGCTAAGTGTCTGCCGGTACTTCCTTGGGAACCATCTTTTCCCATTTCTAAAGCAGACAGCTCCACTGTTCAAGTCTTGAAATATTCCATGCTGTACCACACGCTCAGCCTAGGACGGTAACCATGTCCCTTTATTTCTGAGCTGTGATCTGCATGTGGTAAGCGAAGTTGATACTTCCCAAACATTTACTTGCTTTGCATAACACAACAGCTTCATTTTCTGGAAGATGTCCCTGTGCTTTGCAAGAGGGTTGGACTGAAAGACTTTTATAGGTACCTTCCAACCCACACTCTTTTATGATTATGGTAGGGTATGGATAGGAGGGCAGTGTGTGCATCTGGAAAAGGCAGTGTAAGATGACTGCAATGTGCCTTGCTGGATTTCTGCTGTTGTATCACAATAATCTGTGAATAAGATGAGATGCAGAATTGCCACATGAACTCATGGAATGCTGTTAGTGCTAACAGCAACATTGTGTGATTTACAGTAAAGGAGATTCATGGTTAATGAACCTGGCATTCTTTTGTGGTTTATTTCATAAGCCATGCCACTGAATCTCTCTAGCCAGGATTGTGTAGCTGCCTGGAGTTGTAGAATGGTGCTGTTGGGTGGCTTAACTCTGTGCAAGGTATTAAGCAAAACAAGAGAGTGAAAATAAGGCACTTGTCACCCACCCATTTATTCTTCAGTAGTTTTGCTCTCTGGAGAGTGATGTGCCAGTCCCTACCCCTAATAATCCACACAGTTTGGTCTGGATCTGTTTTTAATGCTTGAAATACAAAGTTCTGCCTCTCTTTTATCAGGTGAACGTTACAGCAGATGTCAAAACAGATGTATATACAAGTTAATGGTGGCACTCGCCGCAGTCAATTTTAGTCTTCTATAACTTATGCACCTATAGACTAAGGGTTGTTATGTTGAGCAGAGACATCCAGAGAGTGGTAAATTCTATGTTCCTGTCTGCTTTTAATGATTAGTGAGATTCTGTTTTGTATGGTCTATATCTTTGAGAAACCTCAAAGTTGGGGACTTAAATCCTACCCCAAACATGCAAAGATATAAATGTTCCTTAACTTTCAGATTCTTGTACTTTAGAGCAGGTTGGACTTAATGCTATAAACTTCTGAAAACACTGAAGAAGTTTTGGGTGAATGCAGGAAACATGATGTTTACTTTCATTACCCACCTCCTCCACTAACCACTCCAGTTACATTTTTGACATGTCACTATCCATGCTTTTCAGGTTTAGATCTTTGCCAAAACAGAGAGGAAGAGTGATAGAAAAGGAACTTGCTGTGGCGTTTCAGGGTGCTTTATTGCTGGACTAATTCTTCCCTGTTTGTGAAATGTCCTTCGTCAGAGGCACAGTGATGACAGCATATTTTAGCTTACATCAAATTCCAAACAGTGAGAGAAGACCTAGTGATGCAGCCCCATTACTCAATTTAGCTGTAGATTTGGGATACTCCAGACTTCAATATGTCTTACATCCAGAGACACGGGCTGATCTGCTTTCAAGACAAGTATTTTTTTCATATAGATATTTTTGGAGATAGACATCTTCTTTTGCCGTGATAGTCTTGGGAATTCAAATTTGCTTCCTGTTGTTTATAAAGGCTCCAGATAGGTAATGACTGTTGTAGACAAAACTGCACCTGCTTTGTAAATACACTTCCATGTAATAGCCATGAAAATATTTTGTGCCAATCCACCATTTCATCTTTCTGTAAAAACACAGCGAATTTGCAATCCCTCATGAATTAAATTCTCTTTTTTCAGGGCCTCCCTTTGTAGTGATTTTGTAAGCACTAAATAATCTGAGCTCTCAACAAGTCTGCTCATGAGTTAAAAGGTGTCGATAAAAGATCGAGTGGTTGTTAGAGACACCCAGAAGAATTCTTCCCAGACTTATTAAAAAATTCAAAAACAGTTTTTTAACTGGTTGGAAAAACAGATAAAACTGTGAGTGCAGACAGGAGATCAAACAGATCCCAGGCAGCTCCTTCCCCTAAAGGAGTTAATCTGCCTTCTTTTATTAAAAAAAGTTAAAAGCAAAAAGGCCTAATTCTTATCTACAGAGACTTACAGAGTGCTGGTGGGAAAGCAGCATCAAGAGGTGGCACAGAAAGATACTGCACCTCTCTGCAAGCTCTGTGCTCTGTGCTGGCAGAAATATCTCAGGTAGGGCTTACGAGAAGATGTAACCTAACTTGTTAGACCTGAGCACTTCTGTCCTGAACTCAAAGTGTCCACAGCACATGGAGAGATGCAGAGCTGTTAGAGTGGAGGGATCAATCTGGGCTGTGCTCGCTGCATCCAGGGCACTAGTGTGGGCAAAAGCTGTCTTTGATTTCTAAATCCTGCATTAGCACTTGTACATCGTAGGGGTCAGGGTTGAACAAGGGTTCAGGCCCTTGCTGGGCCAGTTTTGGCACCTACTGTGAAAGGAGCACTCCAAGTCCTTCTTAAACAGGGAAGCTGTAGCAGCTGCTCATCTTTCTATCGTTGCTGATCACCTCCAGTGTCTCTGTGACCGGAGTAAGGAATTTTGGGAGTTTATCCAGTTTCCAAGCAGACGCACAGCAGTCTACCATTATCTTCCCTGGAGATCTCTTACCTCTAGACATGTCAGACTTAAGCATGTGAGACAGTAAGAAAACACCAGCTGCAGAACCCCTTATTAAAGATCTACAACTACCAGATTTTATTGTTTTGGCTTGGGAGTAGGTGCTTACTGGAAATGTAGGCTATAACTCAAGGGAGAAAATGAAAACAATCCTATTCTCTCCCCATCTCCTTCTGCCTTCCCTCCACCCATCCACCCAAAAAAGCAAGTATTTTGAAATATAGCCAAGGTTAAAAGGGCTCCATGGAGCTATGAATTTGAATGTCACCAGATAATTAGTAGATTTAATTACATGCAGAGAGCTAATACATCGGAGTGGCACATAAGCAGAGTAAGATTCTGTCTCCGTGATGTGGAAAAATGCCTATGGATGTTATATTAGGAGGTGGATACTGTGTCAGGAAGGCTTGCAATAGGAAAATGAGGACAGTGTAGAAAACAGGGTGTTGAAATGCTACCCAAAGAGGAAGAGGAAAGGAGTTCTGCTTTCATTGACAAAAAACCAAAATGCTAGAAAAGTCAGTTTGTACTAGGAGGAAGAGGAATCTATAACCCTTGAAGAGTCCTAAATGCTGAAGTTTTTTAGGAGTGTAAGGAGGAATGGGATCTGTCAGAGCAGAAAAACAGATAAGGTTGGGGAGATACGCTCAGACCTCCCTTATATATACTAGGCCTTTAAAAGCAGTGAAGATCTCCTTGTTCTCCCTTTTTTTCTGCCTGATCTGTCTTTTAGATGAAATAATATATCCTGCATTCATTAAACCCTATTAAATAGCTCGAAGATTAAGGATGTGAATAAGGTGTAGCTGTAATTAACTTTATGGCCATATAAAAGATGTAAGAAAAGAATACATCAAATTACTGGAGCTGGAGGGAGAAGAAAAAAGTACAAGTTGCAGAACTTTTTTGCTTTGTTATTGACAGCATTTCAATAAAGAATTTAAAAAGAAATCTTAAGATTAAAAGCTGGTTCTTCTCTGGATCTTCACAGGCTGAACTTTATGGAAATTTATTTATAAAGAGAAGATAAAGAAACAGCACCTAAAGCCTACAGAAAATAAACATTTGCCAGTGACGTTATACAGCATGTTAGATTTACTTTTTTCAAAGTAAAGCTGTGGAAAACACTTCAGCTGTTAAACCAGAGGATAAAAAAGTTGAGCAGTTCAAAGTCTTGAGGAAGCAGCTGCTAAAGTTTATGAAGGAGAATTTGTGGGTTAGATATAATTTGAAAATATTTTTTTTTGTGCATAAGGGAAATACCTTAAACAATTACCCTGGTGTAATCAATGGATATTTATAACTCACATAAGTCATTTTGCTTTCAATTTAGCTCTTGGAATGGTGTTTCTACAGGTCGGGGGACTGGCCTCTGTTTGGTAAAACATATGTGAATTGTCCAGACACTGAGGCTTATTGAGAGTTATTGTTCCCAAATACCGGTGACATTTCAGCAGTCACACGTCATTATACATCATGGAAATCCATTCCCCATTTTAAGGTGCTTTCAAGTAGTGAAGTCACAGAAAAATTCTTTATGGTCTGTTTGCTTTCCAGGTTTCATTAAATTTTTTTCTTCTGTCTTGTAAATTATTGGTCCCTCAGATTTCAGTTTGGAAACAAACATATTCTGTTACCTGAGAAACTTGCAAAGATATTTTTATGCTTGTGGTTGTGCCTGTTACAATCATCGAAAAATCCCAAGATTAACTTAATTCATAAATATGTATATGGGGGGAGGATAATAGGCATCTTTTAAGCTCATATATATGTGCAAATATATTTAGAATTGAGTTTGACAATATTTCTGTTTTGGGGAAGGAAGCAGCCAATTTTTTATGACAAATACCCATTCTCCAGTTAAAATGCAGTCTCTGAGATAATAGGTTAGGAACTGATTTCTCTTAAGAGAAATATCACATAGTGATGGGACTCAAGATTTTAGTCTTTGAAAAAAAAACAGATGTACATTCTGATAAAAGGCGTGACTTGACACAATCCAGGCAGATGCAATGAAAAATAATGTCTCCTGTGGGTGTCAAAGGAAAACTAGGGGAAAAAATACCAAAGAAGTCAACATGAAGAGAAGGGAAATATTTTATTAATTTCCTGCCCTTTTGTCATGGATTTAATGTGAAGAACATGTCAATAGGCAAAATACCTTTTTGCACACAAAGTAAATTCTCTATCATTTAAAATAATTGGGAGTATTTCAAGTAGAGGATGAAATTGTCTAGCTTCAGAAGACATTTTGTATGTGCTCACTATTTATGACAATGAATACAGTGCAGGGAAGGAACACGAGGCCAGGAGAAAATAATTTTCTTTGTATGCACAAGAGCTTAGAATTTCTTTTCACACAAAATTTAATACTTTGCTGAAAGGAGAAATGAGCCCCTCTATGTATGTGAAAATGAGTGCACAGATGCACTTAGTGTATCTTAAATGGTCACACATGGTTTGAATGGCAATACAGAAAAGGAAACCTGCCCAGGAAAAAAAAATCTCATTTTAAGGAACTGTATTCTGGCTATTTTGAATAAAATAATCATTCAGCCTAAGAAAGCAAGAATCATATATCAAAGCCAGTCAAATGAGACCATTTTAAAGGTACTTTAGGAATCTGATAATTTCTGCTGTTAGAAATCAGAGCAGTGAGATGCTTGGGCCTTTCTCTGCTGTTTAAAGGCTCCCCTGAAGATGTATTTTGGCAGCCAGTAAGTTGGGCTATTTCCCTATTTCCTTTTCTACAAATGTTGAATGGCAAGTCCCTACACAAAGAGGTGTCAGCACTAACAGAGGCAAGGTATGAGCTCTCATTGCTAAATGACAGCAGGCTTCACAGCCCTGGCTGGTGCTTCTTTCACCTTGTAACTCAGACCTCTGAGACTTGGATGGCAGCCTTCTTCTGATAGCTGGGAAGAGCACTGACACCTCCTATGCATTACTACTCTTATCTATTGTGCTTTACACACGGTGTGTTCATCTCTACTAGCACTTCCCTCCTAACTGGGAAGCAGATGTTGCAAAGGAAGGTTTGGGAACTGTAGCAAGTGATGCATATTTTGCTGACGTTAAACAGCAGTGCTCCCAAAAGCAATTTGAAGAAGGAGGTGTAAGAAGATGCAATACATGACAGCTCACAGAGTGTGTGATGTAGACAAAATATCTCTCCGACCTTGGAGATAATGTTGGGGTTTGTGGTCAAAATAGAAAGTGTGGGTAGTTAGGGATGTGACAGGAAGATTTTGGGTTGTTACGGGTAAGGTAGGACCCTCCTCTGAGCAGTTACGCAAGCAGAAGGATGTGACGCAGCGAATCTAAGTTATATAGCCCTATAACCCTCTGTAACACGCAATAAAACGCCATTAGCTGTCTACCACGTTGGTATTTGTGAGCTGATGGACCGAGCTGCCTGGGGTAGGCCGTCGCGCTGTTCTTGAACCAGGTCGTCACACCTCAGTTGAGGCAACAATAAAGCAGTACTGAACTGTATCTCATTTCGACCAACAGTGATGTGTTGTGGCACAATGCAGCATTTCCAGAGGAAGATTTCACTATGAGTCTGTGGAAATTTGGGTGTGAGCTATAGAGAGGGCTGGATTTAGCAGGAATAGTGAGAACCAGTGTGTGTTTCCGGGCTGTGAAGCTGTCAGGCTGGCATTTGTATTTTGCCTTGAGGCTTCATGTAAAATCTGTAATTTTAACAGAAGAAGCTGTTTAGTGTCCTCAGATGTTTGGGATCCTGGTCTGGGATAAACATATGTTGCTCCATTCCTTTCCAGTTATGCTGATGTTATTTCAGTGACAAATAGGTTGTTGTCAGCTCTAGTGGCAATAAATCAGCTTTAGATCAGGCGGACTGAGAACTGCAGGTTCAGCAAAGAGCAGCAGAGCAACAGGGCATTATTTCTGTCTGCTTCTGTATCAACTGTCCCATTCAGTAAAAGAAAAGCAGCAATCTTGACCTAGCAATGTGGATTGGCTGGAAATGCAGGAGTCCACTGCAAGGTTGAAGTTTCTGAGATCAGAGCCTGTTAAATCAACATAACTCTTAATGCTAAATCAACATAACACAACTTTATCATGGAAAACTCAGCGTAAAGGTGGGGTTATTGTTTATTGTTCCACTCACTACAAGCTGCTTTTGTCAGTTTGCTGCACTGAGCTAGAAAGAATTTTTACTTTCCCACAAGTTTAATTTCCAGGGGTTTCTCCTGACCTCTACACACATTCCTAGGGCTATGCCTATCTCCCACTAGAAACGATGCGCTATATGCAGTGATAGGCACACTCAGGAAGTGCAAGAAGCTCAGAATTCAAAGGGAAGAAAGTAGATCTTTCTACTTTCAGGGAGCTGTTTCTCCCTGCTCCCCCTCCACTCCCTACCAGTGCTTAATTCCTGCAGCTCAGCAAAGAATGCAATATCAATGACTTTACAGGTGTTATAGTTCTCTGGTGCATGTCCCTGTCTCAGCTCCAGCACTTTCGTGCCCAGAAGTCTTGATTTATTCTGAAATGAATGTTTTGGATATTGGTGATATTAGTAAAATCGTTTCACTAAAATTTGACAAAATGCTGATCTGTGTTGGTTTTCATGTAATATTTTTACATGGATTTTGATTGTAAATAACAGGAGAGTTTCTATTTTAAAAAATCTATTACTGACAGTCACTGTCCTTTAAAAAAAACAAAAAGCAAGCTATTCACTGTACTCCAGCAAAGAGAGTAATCTTCCAACAAAGAATATAATTTATTTGAAAATAAAATTAACAAGTCACAGGCATGTAAAAGATTCAGCAGCAATTTCTGCAGGAAAGACAAAGCACATAATTTCAGCTTTCATGTACCATTCTGATAATGCTAAAATCTTTTCTTTGAATGATTTCATGCAGATGAATGTATGAAAGGATAATTAGACAAATGGTTTGACAGACTTGAAAACATTTTGGTCATCCTAATCCAAGATATGACATTTTAACTTTGAGGAAAAAAATATAATTTTGGCTTCTTTCTCTCATTTGGGATAACAATAGCATTTGGAGGCTGGCATTCTTTGCAGAATGAAAATGTGACTCCCTAATCAGATCTGATTTTCAAAGGCAAAGTAAATAGTAATTATCTTAATTTAGAGCACAAAAAATAATGTTAATTACATGGAAAATCTTACTCCTGACAATGTTGACTGATAGGCAAAGATGTGGTGGAGTATCTGGTGACAGGAGTTTCTAAAATGGGTTTTAAGAAACATATTAGTTAATCCAGATACAGTTAATTTTCTCCTAGATTTAAGAGGACAGTCCATGTAACCTCTTGAACTCCTTGCTTTTTTAATTTCTGTGACTAACAATTGTCACTGCCACAATTGTTGCATGGCAAAATCAGGTTAGAAGGGTAGTATATATATGTGAAAACAAAAGCAATTTTAAGGATTCACAGAAGTGCTCTATAATGACTTCTTTGGGCATATTTTTTCACTATGCTAATCAAATTCATTGGAATTTTCTTTTGTTTGGGTTGTTTTTTTGCCTTTTTTTTTCTTTTTTGTTTGTTTGGTTTGGTTTTCATTTTTTTTCTTGCAATCTGTTAAAGAGTAAGAGAGCAAGGAAAACAATCAGATTTACAGCGTTGCTTTCCTGGTTAGACATCTATGTTCCAGCCTCTTTCACATTCAGGATATTGATATTAGTAAAATTGATAATGAATTATGCTCCTTGAGGCTGTGTTTAATTAAATTGGCCATTCTTTTGTCTTCAGCACAGGCAGCTGGGGATTTCAACTACTTAAAATGTTGAGTCCAATTGTTGAGTGTTGGAGAAAAGTGCTGTGAGATAGTCATGCAACTGATATCACGAAGATCCTGCATTATTTCAAGCTGTTAACCATTCTTCACATGAGTGGGGAAAAAAATGAAAAATAATTAAAAGCATTTTTTAAATACAGTCTCTTTGTGGAACTTAGAATATCACAAAAGCAAATTGGTTCTTTCTGGTGAAATAGTGCTAAAAAGTAGGCATTGTCTCCTCTTATCTAGCAATGAGGAAGTTCTTGGATCTTTAGGTGCCATTGTAAAGCAGTCAGGAGACCATTAGGTGTATCCATGTTCTCACCTTTCCTTTGGAGCAATATGATGGGAATTCCAGAGGAGCAGGGTGAGAGGCTGCTGTGACTGAAGCACATTCAGGACTAACTCTGAGGACTGTTTGTGTGAAAAGCTTTTCCTTCTCTCCTGTGAGAGTCACAGAACTCCTCTGAAGGAAAAAGTGCTTCTAAACACATGGGAGAAGGGAAGCAATTTGGTGCACCTCTATGTCTGCTGCTCACTCAAAAAGTAACTGAGTAACCCCACCATAAAAAACCAAGGCAAGCAAAAAGAGAAGCCACTTTCACAGCTCACCCTATTTAATCTTCATCAGTTGCAATAATACCAAGGGATTCTTATGTAATACAAGGATTCTTCCCAAGAACTATGGTACAGCTAAACTGGACAAAAAAAGACAAGAATACGATGCCTCCCTCTGGTGCTCCCAGTCAAGGTAATAAAATGCAGAAAGACTGGGAAGCACAGGAGAGCAGTGAGGCAGCATGGCTGGCTATAATCAAACAGTGACTCTTTTTTTATTTGGCAGTGGTTGGTTACTCAGCGCCAAGTCCATTGCTGCTCCTCCCACTGTCCCAGCAGCGAGCAGAACAGGGGTGAGCAAGGAACTGGGAGGTGCTGCAGATGGGACACTGGACCGTAACTGAGCAAAGGGACATTCCAGACCCTATGGCCTCGTGCTCAGCAGTAAGAGCTGAGAAGATGAAGCGATGAAGAAGATGAAATTATGGCATTTGCCTTCCCAAGTAGCTGTCATGCAGTAGGGAACCCTGCTCTCCTGGAGATCATGGACAGCTGCCTGCCCATAGGAAGTGGGGAATTAATTCCTTGTTTTTGTTTTATTCGTGTCCACAGCTTTTGCTTTACTTTCTAAACTGTTTATCTCAACACAAGAGGGTTGTGGTTTTTTGCACTTTTACCCCCCTGATTCCCTTCAGCATTCCACTGAGGGGAGTGAACAAAAACTGTGTGGATTTAAATTGGCAGCATCCTAGATGCATGAGAGGATTTTAGTTTTTTTTAAAGAAATGGCAGTTAAGCTCTTCAAAACTCATTAAATAGTTCACACTTTTCAATGACATTCTAGTCAGAACAAAATAGTATACATGTAGAAAATTATTCTAAAAAAACCGATTAAAGTATGAAAACTAAGGTTTATACCATTTATTTTAAAGTTGCAGTTTATAGGAATAGGAATTTCCTTTCTGACCCTCATTTGGGCATTGATCAGATGAGGAATAGGAGAGTTTTCTTTCATCACTTCAGTAAATTTCAATAAAAATAACATTTTCCAAACAAAGTCCAAATTATACTAAGTAGACTTATCATTGTCCAGAATGAATTTACCACAAAACAAAGCAGTACATTTTCTCCACTGAAACCTAAGTACCACTCTACAAAAAGCAAAATTACAACACTGTTGACTTTTAAAGTAAGCTTAGATAATAATTAGGGATGCAACATTTTGTGATGGTATTTCAGTTCTCACAGGGATTTTTAATTTGACTAAGACTTAGATCTATTTTGCTGTTGCTGCCTATTCTCTCAACATAATTAAATTGTTAGATTCTGTGCTTTGCAGAACTGGAAATTTTTGCAGTTCCAGTTGTCTTGGGTAAAGTATGTTTTTCAGGAGTTTTGTTCTAGTTCATCTCCCGCTAACAATGTTTCTAGGGCAGTGGGCTAAGTGTGGGAATAGGGTAGGGTTCTGCCATCCCTGTGGTCAGGACGTCTAAAAATAAACTGAGCCCAAGTGACTGATTTGTTTTCTCCACATGGGGAGACCTCATGTTCTGTTTTTAAACTGTAAGTTTAGCTTAGATGGAGGCAGCCTTACAAACGTGAGAACTACATCTCCTGGGGGCAAAAAAATGTGACACACAGTGGCATTTGTACTGCACCAGTATATCATGTCTGACTAACTCTGTAGTGGTGGGAATACAGAGGAAGAAGGTGTAACTGGTATGTGTTCCCTTTTCTGTACTTTTTGAATCCATTGTGGTGGAGACAACCTGTCTTTGTCTTCATCCTGCTCACTCACACACTGTTTGTCAGTTGTCTGCACAGACCTTCCCCAGCTCCCTTCCCTTTTAGCTATATGTGATGCTGGAATCCTTCATCTGTTAAATTTGATACTGTATATATATATACGTATATGCACACACATCATCTTTTAAAATTGGAAAACTCTCCACAAGCTTCTCAAAATAATTTGAGTTGTTACCCAAATCATCTGTGTTATCTACTTACCAAAGAATACATATAACAAATTGATAGATAAAAAATTTTAGCTTTTAGCAACTTGTAGCCGATCTCTTAATCCCGAAGGCTAATCTAGCAAGCCTTCGGTTTGGGAGAATCGCTACAAGGATGAGCAAGAAGGACGCTCAAATCTTTCTGCAGAATTCTGGTTTAATCCAAAACTTTATCCCTAGGCCGAGCATGGGGGAAGGGAGGGAACAGTCAGCTGCCCAGGATCAGAGAGAAAAGAGACCCGAGTCACGAGTCACATGTCTCGGGAAGTTTTATCCCCCCAGGGAACAGGGGGACACTGGGAAGAGGGACCACTGGCCAATTGGGACAGAGGGAAGTGACCACATCCCAGGGGTAAGGGGGGAACGGGACCCACCACCAGATTTGGCGTGGGGAAAAATACAATTAGAAACCTTAGTGCAAACATCATATAAATTCAGTGTAACCAAAAAACCCAGTGTAAACCTCAAATTTAGTCCACCATAACAGCAACTGAACCTTGTATTTTTGTTTTTGCTTTACAGGTTTTGCTGGTAACAGTTTTATGTTAATAAACTTCAATCAGAAAATAAAATGACAAGTGGTTCCCTGTTTTCAGTAAGGGTGGAAAATCGGACAGAATTTCTATAGTGGATCAGGACTACTGAACAAAAAAAGTGTGTGTATGCATCAAAGTTAGTCTTAAAACGTATGTTCACTGTGTTGTCTGTAGAGATAGGGACTATCAAATGTCCTTGCTAAAAGCTTGCACCAAAACATTCTCTTGAGTGCAAAGAATATGAAGAGTTAAACACTTCTCAAAACACTACAGACAGAGCATAATACTCTGCAAAGAGTATTGATGGTCAAATGAGAACTTCAAGCTTCCTGGTGCCAAAAAAATTAAAAATCCAACACCTTTGATGCATAGTTTGTTTGAGTAATTTTAAAGAGAAGAAAATGCAAGAAACTTTTATTTTCAAGTGACAGAAAACCTCCCTTTATTTGTTTGTTTTAGAGCCTCACTGAATTCTTTCTTTATCACTGTTCCCTCCCAGAACATTTAAACTTGTATCTGCATGGCTCTGTATTTGCAACAGATGTAAATGCAAAAAGGAAGTTTTTAAAAACTATCTCCCAAAATGCACTCAGTTCCTTAGCACATTCCTTGCATCTCAGTGCTAACTTCATTTCAGCAGTTTCCAAGTACATTTTTACAAATTTCAAGGGAAACTTGAAGGCTTCCTCTCACACCCATTACTGAGCCTCAGTCCTCCCCTATGGATTAACATTATTTTCGTATGTCTAAAACACCTATTTACTGGGCAAAAAGAAACTGTTCATTGCCTCATTATATAAATTTTTCATCGAGAAGGAAACACATTTAGGCACTTCAAAACTCATTAAATAATTAATGTGTTTCAACTGCACTAAAAAAAAAGTCAGAACTAATTACCAATATCTGCCTAGTGAACCTTATACACTTGGGCTTATTCTACAAGGTCTAATAAATATTATACAGAAGCCTAGCACCTACCTTCAAGTATGCTAAGATGCAATTGTGAATAGTTTTAAGGCTTAACTCTTACGTTCAAGCAGTGACAGCTCCTACAATCTCGGGATTCTCCTGCATCCAGCAATAGCAGTTTGGGATTTATAATCCCCTTGTACTGTTGCCAGGTTTTTTGGTCTCCAGGAAAAGAAATTCAGATCCAATGTACTCAAAACAGTTTCACTGAACTCACTCGGTTGCAGTAGCAACTGCAAGTGACCACCACAACCCAGCATAAATCCATCCATGCAGAAAAGGAGCATTTGCAAGTCTAGGAGGAAATAGAAAGTGTGGAGAAAATTCTGCAGGAAGGGCAGAGAAGTCTTCTCAGGTGATTATCCACAGAAAATATTTTTTATTGCCAGCACAGAACAGGGATGTATTGAGCTTTTGGTATCAGGCTCATATTTCTTGCAAATATCAGAGTTTTTAATTCATGAGTCCCAGGGAAAATGAGTAGAAAATTCTCCTTGCAAAGAGACATAGCAGATAGGGTTTGAGTTTTCAAATCTGGGAGTGAATGTTGAAATGCATGCAATGGGTGACTGCTTATAGCTTTTTTATAAAGAAATCCTGCATAATGGCAGGTGCTTCAGGCACCTGATGTAACTTTCCCATTAGTTAGTGGAGTTTTTTTTCTCTAACGAGAATAAAAACTGTGGAAAAACTAAAAAGAGACATTATTTCATGTGTATAAAAAGATTATTTTAAAGATATTGCTTAATGCAGCCCAGTAAGGAAACTTGTTTTGCACCAGTCTACCTTGCCACCACCAGCAAAAGGCAGGTCATAACTAACCTGCTGCACCAGAGCTCCTTGGGCTTGCATTTCCTGTTTGGGAGAGGGGGTGGAAACAACTGCCTAGTGATCTATAAAAGCATACATGTTTGAAGTCATGGGCACCTGACTTTCCACTATCTCCTCACCCCGTAGAGTCATTTGCAGTAGCATAATTTTGAATGAGATTAACATTTTAGGTGCCATTTCTGGTGGGATGTTTACTGTGAGCCAATCGACTATCCAGTGCCTTATGTAAATCAAAAACATGTCATGAGACAGGGCCAGACACATGAGCACTGTTTGGACAGGATGCTACAAGACCTGTTGACTATCTCAAGGTAATTAAGAGTCCAGAGATCATTAGGAAATACCTTCTGAAACGCCTTCAGGAAAAAGTTGTCATATTTCTGTTTCTTCCCCAAAGTAAATTTCCTTTTTCTTTTTCTGGTCCACCTAAACAAGAGCTGCAGAAACAAGACCTGCAGTGACAATCACAGCAATTTTCATTGCAGTGATAATCATGTCACTATGCCGTAAACTCCTCCAGAGAATCCACACCACCACGGATGGGAGAAATGGCCTTGGTTTGTCTCTCAGAAGAGCAAGAAGGAGATGGAAGGGACTTTTCTCAGGAACTGCACCCATCATCACAGTTCCTTTTCAAATAAATCTGGACTGCAGCAGGATTGATAGTGTCCCTGAGAACTCAGGGAATCAATACAGGCAGCAGGAAAAGGCAAAGGCAAACTGCTGTAGCTTCTTAAATGAGAATTGATTTTTATCCATTTTCCATTCCCATGGTAAAGGAACAAGCTTATCACTTCAAAACAAGAATGGAAGGAAGACTAATTCTCTGTCTCAGGAAAGGACAGGAGCTCAGTAGAGGTCACTAAGATCAACACTGTATTAAAGAAATCTTTTTTTACTTGACTTCCTGACAAAGCAAGTGGACTTGGTCTACTCAGCTGTCTGTCTTTCCTCCAACTTTGCTGCCAGAGGCTGCAAGAAAACCAGAGTGCACTATTAAGGGGAAAAAACCCCAAACACATTCATGCATTCCTCAGGAATAAAGAAAATTTGCAACATCTTGCAGGCAGAGAACTCTACCTCTCCTGGAAGGAGCTCTGGAAGCACCAACAGCTCCATGTTTGGCACCAGTCAACACCATGGGTATCAGAGCTCTGTGGGTTCCCAGATACCCCACCTTGATACTGGCTTGGCAGCTCCTCTGAGAGATGATTCCTCAGCCAGCTCCCTCTGATTGATTCTCCCATGTGATAAGTAGCCTAGATGGGGTAAAAAAAAAGTTTTACTTCTTTGAGGCAGAAAGATGAAGTACAAGCAAGAAACACACCCTTTCATTTGTGCCCTTGAATAAGCTTCACACAGCCCTTAAACTCATGGGATTTTCCCATAATTCCCATAAAGCTGCACACCAGCTGTTATGATTAAAACAAAAACCATCAGTCCAGCTTTGCTGGTGTACAACTAATGATGCTTAGTTTCTCTAATGTCTTCTGCACTACGAAAAATATATTCAAATACACATATATTTACCTATACATTTATCCACAGGGATGTTTCGCAAGCATGGAAAGGAGCTGATTTCATTACAGCAGAAGGTAACAGGACTAAAATATCTTGTTTATCTCCATAGCACTTGATCTGTGGTGTGGTGTGGGCAGAGAGGCAGGTGGTCCAAGCCATGCTGATATGGAGCTGAGTCTAGACAGAAGCTTAATAACATTCATGAGACTGCTAAATTTGTTCAAATGAGTTCAAAACTCATCAGAGAAGTCATCTGTAGCCCAGAAAACAAGTGGTGTTAATTTGCAGTCCATGTGCTGGTGTACTTTTCTCCTACCACGGTGGCATCAGTCTTTAGGTGTGGTGAAATTGGGGGTCTCATTCCTGAAGAGACAATGGAAGAGAAGTGAAGGAGAAGGGCACTCTGTCTGTACAGCAACATACTATAAATATGCAGAGTTGTATGTGTTGTATGTGGCTTTCAGACTGGCTGCAGAAAACACTTGTTGAGGAGGGAAGACACTGGCCTAGTGAAGAGGATTTCTAAAAATTTTCAGTGCTGGTGCTGTGATTTGTAACACACCTTCAGCCCCACATTCCTTCTTCATGGCCCTCAATTCCTTGGTCTGTCAGCTGAGAGCAACCAGTATGCTCAGTCTAACTCTGAGCACTTTGAACTCTTCCTTTGGAGCTCCCAAATGCCTTTTGTTTAGCTTTCTAAGTCTGGTAAATTTTAAAGAAAAGAAAATATGCCAGTGTAAACTGTTCCTTCTCCTAAATCTCTTCTCATTAAAAGGGATGGCTAGGCATATGTTAAAGATCTCAGATGTTTTATGACCCGTTCCTTTGGCAAAAAAGCATGTAGACATTACTCTGGATTTTGGTGAGGGGTTTTTTGGGTTTTGGGTTTTTTTGGGGGGAAGAATCCTCCTAGAAAGCATGTTTAATCAGTGCCCATGAGAGGGAGAGAAATATTTTGGATGGGAGATTAATCTGTCATGAAGTTGTCACAGCTGACAGACCTTTTTGTTGATATTTTTCTGTCTAGTTTGGTATCATCTTGTCATAAGAGTGTGTCTCTTATAGTTGTTTACAAAAAGGTTTTCTGTCCTATAAAATAATTAGAATCAATCACAGTCTAGCTTTGTGGCTGGAGGTAAGGAGGAGGATCCAAGACACAGCTTTCATGACAGAAGGAGAGGAAGATAATTAAAATTAACTATGAATTTCTGGATTAATTCTAATACTTGATTGTTCTTCCCATATCACAGAAGTAGTACAGACCCAGCAGTTTTGGTCACAGCCTTTTCTTTGCATTTGCTCAATGAACTAACACAATGTCACATAATTGGCAGATTTGATTACATGATGATGATAATTGATATACTCAGCACAAACAGTTCATAAACTGCCAGAAAATCAACCAATTCATTAAAAATCAACATGCCTGCCCCCAGAGATCAAGATACTGGGTTATGTTGACTAAAATAAACACAACTAGTAATTTGATTTGACAACCTATTATATGGAATTAAGGAAAAAAAAAAGTGGCTTTAAATGAGGCATAGATGTTTAAACCCATGAGGAAGAATTTTCATCAGTTAAGCTTAACTTAAAGATAAATAGTACTCCTTTGAAGTATGGGATCACAACAAGACATTTCAACTCAGGGGAAAGATTTAAAGGTTTTAGGGGCATGGTACCACACAGTGCCTGACTGGAGATTCCTTTGTTAGCAACAAAAAATACGTCAATTAATTCCAAACATTTTTTGAGGATGATGAAGTGCCGGTGCATTATTTTTGAAACCTTTATGGAGTATGAGTGCTCAGGTGTCACCTCTGGTAAAAACAGGTGGGGCTGGGGGATGAGCCAAACTCAAGGTTAAGGTGCCCTACACTGCCCATGGGATCGGTGCTGGTGCCAGTGTTTGTAAGGAATCAGCTTTGCAGACTCCTAGCAGAACTACCTATGGCAGTAGGATCTTGCACAATGCATTGCTCATTAAATCTCCCTATGTTTAAGCCCAAATGTGTGTATGATTAAAATCCACTAAAATATAAAATACAAAGCTGACACTGTGGGATCAATGAAAATGTATTTGTCATGTCCCTTAGTGTACAGAGGAAGTTGCAAAGTAATCGTCTGCATCACTGCACACGCACCTCACTACTGAAAGCTACTGCATGAAGGACACATTACAGGTATGGATGGATGCCATCCTTTCTTTTCATACCTTAGACAAATTGCTGACCTGAATGTATGCCAGCACTCCATGAGCAGCATTTTTCTTCTGGAGTTGTTCTAACTCTGATCTGTAAATAGGGAAACACATCAGTTACTCCAAGAGAGGGGAAGAGGTTGTGCTCTATACCAAAGGATGCCAGGGATGAGTGGTTTTATTTGATCCCCTACAACCTCCCTACAATGTAAAACAAGCTTTGAACACACTTTTGATTTGGGATACAGGTCTACTTAGCAGCATCAAAGGTTTGACACCTGATTGTTCAGCAATTTGACATGTTCCCCCTTTTGCTTTTAGTGCATTCTGAATTAAAGTATTGTTATTTCATGCATGAGCTGAGAATTTTAATCTAATATGTATTGAAGGCCTTTGACTGATCTATCAAGTTAATTACTCCTGAAATACTGACATCAGAGGAGGCAGTCCCTGGGAGTGCAAGTATAATGGTCACTGCCTTGAAAACCAGGAGCAGTGTTAGAGTGAGGATTGTTGTCTTTCCTGTTTTTTATAACTTTCTGGTTTGTTCTGGTGGCTGTGAAAGTGCAAAGAAGCACTGGCTTGTTTAGAAATTATTTATATGAAGACAAATTAATGTACATTGCAGCTGAGAGAAATGAAAGCTTGGGCAAAGCTATAAAAAAGATGATGATTGTGATATAGAAGACATCAGAATCACATGCAAATCACCAAATTTTTTTCCAAAAAACAGAGAATCTCTTCCTTCAGAAGAAGCATTGGTACTCATTTCTCACTCACCCCTAGCTCTTTTCACATTAAAATGCTTTTCACAAGGCTAAATGAATAAAGACAAAAATCTTTTTTATAACAATTGTCAGAAATCAGGACTGACACATCACATATATGTTTTCCAGATTTAAACCTGTACGTGCTTCCATCTTCCATTATCCAGTTATTTATTGTACTCAAAAATCAGGTCTATATATATTTGGCTGGACAGCTAACAGCTGCTTAGGAAAGAAAGATTTATACTTTCTTATCCTTTCAACATTCCTAACAATAACTTCTTCTTTTTATGACAATTCAGGAACCACTGAGAAGACAGGTTATCAAAAATTTCAGGCACACTGTAGAAACTTAACTCTCTTTGTACGCTCAGTTGTTTTTAAATTGTACAGTCTAAGTGAAAGGGCTCAGCAGTTGAAGAGGGAACGTTTGCAATGCAAATAAATCAGGAAAAGTAAAAGTTACAAATACCATTTTGGAACCAGAATGTCTTTAGTTTCTGAAAGTAACTTGCTACCTGATTCTAGTAGCATTTGTGCATGATGGGAAGCATCTTTTCCAGACATGATTCATGATCTTTTAAATTTGCATTTGCGTAACTTTCTGTGCATAGCTTGGACACAGCTGGAAAAAATACCAGTTGTCAATGTACCCCCGACCCTAATTAAATGTGCAACAGCTATTCATTAAAGGATACAAAAACATGAATCATCCCTAGAATTTCCTTTTTGATGACATATTTTTGTTCTTTTCAGAAACTGCAAAGATTCCTGCAGCACAGACAAAAAGGATGAAATCTAACTTCCCACTGGAGTTACCGATTTGGCTTCTGTGGAGTGAAGAGGAAGCAAAGGTCTTGCAGACTGCTTTTCTCTTCTCTGCCCTCCTTCTGGATATATTTGAGGCTTATCTCCTTGTCAGTCTCTTGTCATCCCTTGACATCTTTGTTCTTGAAAACTACAGCTAAAGTTATTAACTAGCAACACTGATAAAATTATTATCATTATTCCTACTGTTCAACACCTGCATTGTCACATAAGATAGAGCTATATTGTTCAGGACAGTGCACAAATACTCCAAAAGACAGTATTTACTTCAAAGCACAACTGTATGAGGATGAAAAGGGCAAAAACAAGGGAGAGGAATGGTATGCACAGCATTTCTAACCCAGCAGGCATGTAGCACAGTTGAACCTATTAAAATGGAAATCATATGAGAACACTCATAATTTTAAGTCAGGAAGGGTCAGAGGTCAAATTTTGAAAATCCCAATTCAGAAAGAATGTGGGTATTGCAAACCAGGGGCTTCCACAGAAGCTGAGAGAAGCTTTCATGGTATGTCATCTTTGTCAGTGTTCAGGAGGGCAGTTGTATTCAGCAGTCTGATGGCAGCTGGGGACATCAATCAGTGAGCTTTGGTCTCCACCCAGACATATACTGGTGGGAGGGAAACCCAGCCTGTGCCTCAACAAGTGCTTCAAGGCAGTTGACAGTGCAGGTGGAAAAACATTTCCATTTTAAACCCCAGCACTTCTCACCAAGTACTCCATCTTCTCTGTGTGGATCTCTGTGGAACTGTGATCAGGACAGCAGTGATCAAGCGATGCTTCTCTTTGGAAGGGGCTGAGTAAAGAGCAATGTAGAAGAATGTTTTTGTAAAATGATCAGGAGTTTATTCTAATCCTGAATATGGTAAATGCAGGATCTTGCAAACGAGTCCAAAAAAAGCCAAAAAAAAGTATATGTTTCTTCAGTGTGTTGGTACCTTTCTAATAAGATTTTATTTGCACTTCCCAGTTTATTGTAATTTGAGTAGCATAAAAGTATAAAAACACAGGTGTTAATGAAACTCATAAAATCCTACAGCATTAGTGTCCTTTATGTTTTCCACATATTTAACAGTTATTTTTAGGGAATCCTTGTACTTCGATTCATACATATTTCTTTTTGCAGTTCTTCACCTTCCAGGAAGAAAAAAACAAGTTAACATTTTCCATTCAGTCTGTGTGTTATAATAAATAATAACAAACTTGAGACCCAGGGACTTGTAGCACAGGAAATGAAAACGAGCTTACCTTAAGTTTGGATCATTACCTTGCGGCTAGCAGAGAGAACTTCGGATTCTTGGTTGAAGTGCTTTTGTGCTTCTTCAGGACTCTGATGTAGGACACTGAAGGAGTTTGGAATCTGTAAAGACAACATTGATGGCATGATTTGGATCATAATAAGGATATAAATAGATACCTAAAAGATCCTGGTACTACCAATCTTATTAGTGCAAAGGAAAGTTTCTATGGGAGGAGGAGGAGAATGATGTTACTGGAATTTTATGGAGTTTGTGGACATAGATCCCATTTGTCCCCCATGTAGCTGTTATGACCCTGCTTGGCAGGAGAGAGGAAGAATCATTCAGGTGGGAAGAGTAAAAAGGGTGCATTCAACATCCGTCTCCAGTGCTGGAGCAGAGGAGCTGTGCAGCTGGCAGTCATCCTGCTCTTGGCATGATGACAGAGGGGGAGGGAATGGGAGAGAAAGAGGGAACTAGGCAGACTTCGACAGAAGGTGGCTCAAGCACTGTAAACTTTTGAAACTGTTGACACTTAGTAATTTTTTTATTGCACACAGTTAAAATCAAAACACAAATGTCAGATCTATGTACTGATCATTACCACAGTAAAGGTTTTTAAAAGCCTTTTTTCCCCACTGGCTTTTCATTTGTGGGGGAGGACCAGAAAAAGGTCTCAGCCTCGTGTCTGTCAAATCAGCACTCCCTCCCCTTCCTTTGATTGTGCAGCTTATCAATATCAATTCTAAGTCCCATTACCTATGTGCATTGCTTACAAAGGGTTTCAAATGGGGCTTCAAGTGCTGTAGTCACACAAATAGTGGTTTGATCTCCACAGGGAAGTCACCATGAGATGTATGAGGACATTAATACGAAATCAAACAGCTTCTGTGCATGTGACAGAAAGATCTGAGAAGAGACTCCCCCTGCCCCAGACAAATGACCAATGTTGAGCAGCTGGTTGTATGGGTGAGAAAGCACAATTACTACATATTTGTGTACAGAGCAAAGGTCTCAAATAATTAAAACCACTGTAGACACGCCTGCTCACAACACTGTGGATCACACACCAAATCAACACCAAGCTTCTGGACAAAAAGGTCACGGATTTCCCCATTATCTACCAGGAGCCCCATGGCTGATTCAGGCATTTTGACATATTTTGAAAGACCTTGAAACACAGGGATTATTCTCATACAAGCAGTTCCACAACAATCTGCTTCTGATAGTTTGTACTTAAAAATGCATGGGTTTTTTCTCTTTCTATCTCATCCTCTTCTACTTTCCTTCTTCCTACCATGATGCACGGTCTTGTCCTCTGAATTCCATGTTCTGAAGGTACTGCTGCCTGCAAACAAAGGACAGAGCCCTCCATAATAATAACAGCACAACAATACTGCATTAAGTGAGATGAAAAAGTGACCTGTTGGAAAATGCTGATAATTCAGAATGAAAATATCCTGCAGATAAATGCTATTTTTGTTCAAATTCTCAGTGGATAGATATTATTAAGTCTTACTGTCAGAATGTTGACATGTTTCATTGCAAAAAGTCCAAACATCTTTTGTCCTTCCTGTTTTTTGATTAAGTAACAGAATAAGACTATCAGTTTAGCAGCTATGAACTTATTGAAATGAGATGCTCTGTATGGCAGAAAGAAAAGACTTCTGCATGTTTTATTTGCAAGCCATTCTGAATTTTTCATTCCAATTTAAGATAATGTAGAATTTTGAAATTTCACTCTCTCAGATAACAATTTCTTTTTCCAGCCACATGTAGATATTGGAGAAAGAAAACAAAGCATCAGAGCTCCAAAAGAAAAAATAAAAAAAAAAAATTAAAAAAATAGAAAATACAGTTGTTGGTAACTATAAAAACAGCTGACTGAAAAACAACTAGCAGCTTTTCTGAAGCAATGCGCAAAGAAGAAATGTTGTGACAGTAATTTTATTAAGTGTAAATTTTGATGTATTACCTGATTTGGCAGGCATTACTGTGAGATTCTCAATGTAGCTACTGAATCTCTGTGTTAATTTACTTTTTATTCTCTTAATGCATTGAATATTCCTATTTTAGACATCACATAATTTTATCAAGGACCTTTGCAAGGTTTGCATGGTAAGCTTTGCATTCTCTTAAAAACAGAATTATGGAGCTGGCACTACCAGAGATTGTTGCAGATGCAAATCTCATTATCAAACCTCTGCTCACAAGCTTTTCCAAACAAGACTGCAGGGAATAGTTTATTCCTGTATCTGAAAGCAAAAGGTCTAAGGAAGACCCTTAGTCTTGGTGGTTTCAAGAAGCAAAAAGGTTTTTTTTTCCTGGAGCTGAGTCTGTAGTTGTTTATTCACACGGACAGCCAATGAAACACAGAAATCTGACAAGAGTCACTTGTTCAGAGAAGAATCCCCTGCTGAATGGAAAATTACTCCTCTATTTCATACTTCCACTTCTGAGAAAAGCTCTTTCATTCTGAACTAAGTGTGAGGAACCAGAGAAATTCCTGGGAATGAAGGGCTTGAAGCTGTTAAAAAGAAACAAAACAGTGATAGTGGGTATGGACTGATGGCAGAAACTCTCCTCCAACTGCCTACTTTTC
This sequence comes from Bombycilla garrulus, assembly GCA_013400315.1. Classification (NCBI taxonomy): domain Eukaryota; kingdom Metazoa; phylum Chordata; class Aves; order Passeriformes; family Bombycillidae; genus Bombycilla; species Bombycilla garrulus. The sequence continues at coordinate 1,583,272 of VXBU01018903.1, read as the reverse complement.
ATTGCCCACAAAACTGTAGACAGAATTCTAAGAACATATTCCAACTGTCCTGTGAACAAGAAGATTCAGTGATTAAACCCTGGAGCAATTGGCTTATTTAATCATATATTTCTAGCTTCAACTCACAGGGGTGAGTTACTATTTTTGGAGAAAATAAGTGGAAGGAAAGGCAGATAGGTTTGTTTTGTGAGCTGGGCATGAGCTCCCTTGTGCAGAACTAGGGCAAAATTTTTGCCCCTGCTTTTAGATTCCTGATAATATTAGAATTGTTATGTTTAGAATATTAGATAGAGAAAGCAAAGACACAAAGGAGAGAGAGCACAGAAACTCTGCTGAGAAGAAATAATTACAAATATCAATATCATCTCATCTCCTGCAAGATGCCTGGCATGGGCCACCCTTCTCTCCCCGGTCCTTGCCAACACAAAGTTGTACCAGTGCTGAACAGAAAGCACACTGCCACAGCTCCCTCTTTTATAAACACATCTATGCAAAGTCACAACAAATTAGGAACTTCTTATTTCTGTTCATTGAGCTTGATGGAATCAATAGTCAGCAGGGAGTTGGCTGTGGATTTATTAAGGCAGCTCTCAAGGCCTCTATCATAGGAGTGAGAAGTCACCCATTGGCCTCATTTCTGTGTAAACAGGAAACTGGGCTAAAATAAATCTCAGTTCAAGTGAAAATAATGGATAATACTCACCTTACATTGCACTCTTTTGCCATCTAAAACAGCTGAGCCTTTGCCTAAATAATTCATGAAAGACTGTTCAAAGACCAATATCTGATAAATGTATTGTCTCATCTTTTGAAAAGAAACTGAAATAAAACCAGAGAAACAGTACTTAGCATTTCATGCCTTTTTCTTTTGCCTGTCTGAAGAACATCAGTCCATTGCTTTTGATTGGAACCAGTGTATTACATCTGACCCATTAGAAGTTCGACGTCTGCAAAGCAGGTGTTTGTCCTTTTCTCTTGATGTGCAAGTGTATAACACTACAGCTTAATATTTATTAGAAACATTCAATCAATCTTATGAGTCTGCAGTTCTATGGATATGTCACATATTAACAGGGCTGGGAATAAAAGTCAAACACAGTACCAGATGTGAAATATGACAGTGCTGTAAAATGATAAAGGATAGATAGAACTTCTCACCTTATTACTATTGTAACAAACTTTTTTACTGAGGAAGCCACAAAAAAAAAAAACCCAGAAGAATCTATTGTGCTGGGCACCATTCAGGTTCTTAACTGAGGAATAAATCTTACCCCAAATATTCTTCAATCCATGGCCTTGTCAGAATGCTCTTGCTGGCCTTATTCTTGGAGCAGCTCCACTGACAGCAGTGCTGTCACGATGATAAAGTTGTGCTTGTATGCACTGCAGAACTGGAGCTTTAAAAGATGAAACAAGAAAAAGGGTCACAGCCTACAGGGATCTGTATTCCCCATCTTATTTAATGTCTGGGAAACCAAGGCAGAGATTACTTTGGGCCACCACGGTCAGAAGTCATCATTAGCCCTGGCAATAACTGGAAGACGTTTTTTGGCATTTTTAGCAGGAAAACCAAAGGTCCAAATAGGCTTGGTAGACAGAATGCTGCTTTGGTAATCCTATAAATTTTTAAATTATTATAAAAATAATTATATTTTGTATTACTATCTCATTAAGTTTTAGTCATAAAAGCAAATTAAGGCAATTTCTCAACAGAAATGTGAGTACTTTTCTGGAAAGGTAATAATCCAAATGTTGTTCTCAATAACTAACAATCACTTGAAGCTGCTATTCCCAAACCAACAGACTCTGGGATAATAGAAAAATAATCTAAATATAATAGTTTTAACTATGAAATGTCACCCACTCTCCAGATTGTCCAAAAGCATTTTTAACAGTTTAATAATAAAAGTACAATTTAAACTACATTAGAGAAACAGAGTAAATTACAAGTTTTGGGTTGAGTGTGTAAATTACAGATTTGAAACATTAAAAATTAACCAGGGAAGGCAATGAAAACAACTGAATGGAACATTTGAAGGGGTTAACAAACTTGAGCTCTGGTCCCAGCTCACTGATATATTTAATCTTCCTGTAGCACCTGAGTGAACAGCTCTTGACTTTAGAAGGTATTTTCTGAAGTTTCCACATCACTGGGGTTTGAACCAGGCAGGAACAAAAATCGCTGTCTAGGAAAACCCAGAATCAAAATAAAACATCTGCGTCTTTTTTTTTTCCCTTCTATAGTGACATTTGACAACTGTGGACTGTTAGGCCCAGTAGAGCTGGTCTCCAAAATAAGAAGGCTTTAGTGGGAAATGCAACAGGGCATCACTGAAAGGTCATGTCAATGGAAAGAACTGGAAGGATTGTTTGATTGAGGTACCATGAAAGCCTTGTTTAGACATAAGTCTGGGCATAAGATTCATGTTGCTTGAAGCCATCTACCAGACTCAGGAGAAAAGGTTTTTGAGGGGGCTAAAAGAATGCTCAAAACACTTGTTATGTCAAAATGTCTTATGGCAGCATGCAGGTCAGAGGAGATATCTCCCCTGGTACCTGTCTCCTTTTAGGGATTCCCGTGCCTTTCAGTGGGAAGGTGCTGCCCCCTCACATGACTCTTTCTCCATTAATTGCAGGCATGGAGACATGCTGGAGATAAAATATTTTCACACACCATGAATAGTGATCCTTTGTAACAGCTTTTACAGCCACACCTCCTGAAAAAACTACATTCCCTTGTCAGCTTGTGTTTGCTTTTTGCAGTAAGACTGACTGAAATTATCTCCATTAAAGGGACATGCAAATGGCATCGGGCACAAAGATAGGATGGCAGTGGAACAGAGGATCGCTCATTCTATCTGGAGATGAGTCTGAATGGCAGTGACAGATAATTCCACAAGTGGGAGGATTCAAATGAAATGAAAAATGAAAATGAGCGATCTAGTCAGAGCAGTGTCAATAGTGTTATATAATTTCATATGCAGATTTGGTTTATCCTAGTCTGCCCCTAGTTTGCATGGACCCGCTTAGGCTAAATCTATAGACCTGTCCCTGCCCTGTGGAATTACTGGAGATGCAAGAATGTTCTCTATTGCTGCCATTTTTCACTGCTCTCTGCATAGTGCAATGCCCTACATGTGGTTCAAGAATTCTAGATTAAGTGTCAGTAAATGGGGTAAAAAATTGTTTTGAATGGAACATTTCTTTTCTAAATGTGATTTCAGATGAAGGTATATTGCAAGCTGCCACACAACACATTCAGCAAGTACTGCTTTGCTATCATATGACATTATTCTGCCTCCAGATTTGATTTGTGTGAGGAGGCAACCAGGAGAGTCCCTCCTAAATTACACTGTTGACTCATTTTGCCATTGAATTCTGGCATACCAAGGTTGCATCAATAAACAATGCTTAGTTGCATAACCTCTAAAAGATTATGCAACTATTATGTCTCATTGCACAGAGTCTATTTCTTCCACCAGAGTTTATACTTATTCAAATTTTGTAATATCATTGTTTTGTCTTTTAAGAAAAATGTTCACAGTTCAAACTCAGACTCCTGATTTTACATTTCACATTAACTTATGCTGTTTCAGGAATAGCTCTGCTTAGCATTTCCATTTCTCTGACTTCCTATCAAATACTTAGTGCTTCATTCCAGTATGCCTTTGAAAACTAATAGCTTGATTTCTTAAATTGTTTTACTCTGACCTTTTATAATTTGCTCTGCACATTACTGGAGTCGAAACTGTTAAAAACAGAAAAGAGGGGTACTTTACTACCTCTTTTTGTATGTGTGTGTTATATTACTGACTGTGAGGTTACTCAGTGCACAGTATACAAACACAGGATGATAACATAGACTCATAGAATGGCTTGAGTTGCAATAGATCTTAAATATCATCCAGTTCCAATCTCCAGCCATGGGCAGGGACAATTCCCACTAGACCAGATTGCTCAAAGCCCCATTCAACCCAGTCCTGAACACCCCAGGGACAGGGCATCCACAGCTTCTCTGGGCAACCTGTGCCAGTGCCTCAGCACCCTCACAGTAAAGATATTTTTTTCTAATATCTAATCTTAACCTACCCACTTTCAGCTTGAATCCATTCCACCCTCCTCCTGTCACTTGTAAAAATTCCCTCTTCATTTTCCTTGTAGGCTCCCTTCAGGTACTGGAAGGCTGAAATTAGGTCACCCCAAAGCCTTCTCCTCTCCAGAATAAACAATTCCAATTCTTTCAGCCTTTCTTTTCCATCTCTCTGACCATGTCCATGTCCATTCTCTGGAGTCACTCCAACTGATCCATGTCCTTTGTGTGCTGGGACCCCAGAGGTGATTCAGCACTGCAGGTGGGGGTCTCACCAGAGCAGAGCAGAGGGGCAGAATCCCCTCCCTACAGCCAGGATGCAATTTGCTTTCTGGCCATATATATATGTATACATTTGTAAGCAATTTTTCCGTATCTAAATTTTTCTTATCTAAATAGTTTTGTGGTGAGATATACACAAAAACTCTCTTTCACTGAATGCTTAGCAGTGCTTGGTATTTCATTCTCAAAGGGAAGGGGAAGAAGATGCATTCAAAATTGTAAAGGCCTTTGGGAACTGAAATTAAAACATAATCTTTAGGCAACTAAGCTCTCTGGGCACAGAAATCCATAATGGTAGGCTTAGAAGTACTGGACTGAAATGTCCATTGATGACTCGCTGGATCCCATTAATATTTCTTATTTCTTGCATATTGACCCCTATTTGTGCTTATTTTATTGAATGGCTTTAAAAAGCTAAACAGGTAATGACACCTTTACAGCTCAACAATGAGATGTACACAAAAAACAAAACTTTAAATTTCACTTGTCACTTGTTTTACAGTGTTTATCCCAGATCTACTGCCCTTAAACTTCCTGCCAAATGTTTCCTTGTGTTTACTTTAAGCAAAAAGCATTCAAAAGCTCCTGAAGACAAAATGATGTGTGCTTGGTGAGTTGATTATGAAGAATTTCAGTATAAGTCTTCCACTAAGGCTCTTGCATTCAACCTGTGTCAGGACTATGGGCAGGATTGAATAAAGGGATGAAATGAAAAAAAAAAGAAATAAACTGAAAATCTCAAGTCTACTTCAGCTTAAGCACTTACCATGTAGACTACTTAAAGGCTAATGTTTGCAAGTTATTCATTTCAGAAGTAGGGGTTTAGAGCTTTACAATTTTATTCACTATGTTCCAATTCAGAAAAGAAAAAGGGTTATTAATATTTAGAAAATACTTATTCATCTCGCTGTGAATCATCAGACTGCTTGATTTTGCAGTTCTTATCCTTGCCTAGTAGAAGAATCAACATACAAAGTCTAGAAGGTGGATTGAATCAAATGGAACTAATTATGCTCTGAAAAATGGAGGTTTACAGAACTTTTTTGGTCTGCCTCACAGCTTCAGACAAACAGCAATTCTTGACTGTGAATAGCAAACTTACCCTATGAAGGAGGCATTCAAAACATTAAATTGCTTTTTGGGAGGAACTTTGGAAGCAGTGAAAAAAATTTATGTTGGTATTTACTGCAATAGGTTATTAAGTGATTGACTTGAGAATCCAAAACAAATGCAATAAATACTCATTTGTAGCTGGGATTACAAAATTAATATTTTTTAAATAACTGTACTGTATTTAAAGCACTAGGAAGCAGGAGGGTATTTCCTGAGTAGAGACTATTCATCTGATCATGTTTTGCTAAGCCAGGAGACACCAAAAATTAAAAAGTGAGAGGTTTAGGATCTGTGGAACAGCCAGTAGGCTGGTATGGAAAAGGCTTGTACTCCTGTCACTACACCTAAAGAGGGAGTAATATCAGCACATAAAATTCATAGAATTTAGGAAGAGGCCCACAGTTAAAGTTGAAACTGGTGAAATGAGTTATAAATTGCCATTTTGTTTTGTGTTTCTTGTTGTTTTGCAGAATATGAGACCACTTACTCTCTTTTCTTCTACATGAGATCTGTGAGCTTGAAGTATTATTCTTTGGTGTGCAATTTTCAGGGGCAGTGTGGGTGGACTGGAGTTAGTTAATACACAACTGAAAAATATTGATTATCTGAGATTCCTTTAGACAAAAAGGCATACAGCAATGTTAGCCACCCTGTAAAGCATTTCAAACAATTTTCAAATAATTCCTTTTGTTCTTTATCCTGCTGTCATTCCTTAATACTTGGGAGGCATTGGCTGTATATACTATGAAAATTTCATCTTTGTTGCCTGCCTAAAATTTTGTTTTATTGTGACACCCTTGAAAAAAATCTGAAAATTCCAGAAACAATGTGAACATAATCAAAATTTGAAACAATCAAGTAGCTAGAATGCTGAGTACACCTCTTACGCTGTTATTGTCTCACTGGTCCCTTGCACTCACACACCAATCTGTGCTGGCCTTTTCTGTGAACTGATTGGAGGAAGTAACATTTATGATACATTGTCCAGCTGGCGTCCACCAGGCACCCTATTCATGATCAGGCATCCAAAGTGTTTCAGCACTATGAATAAATGTAATAGAAGTATTTCTGCAGGTTCTTTTTCAGATATCCCCCAAAATACATACATTTGTGAGGGACGGTCAAAAAACAATGAGGAAAACTGTCTCTTTGGTACTTTTATCTCAGGGCAGATAGCAGGCACTGGGCTGAGATAAGGAGAAAAACCCATCATTTTCATTTTGTTTTTCTAATTTGATGATAAAGCTGAAATCTGCTGGGCAACATAGATCTCCTTCCTCAGCTTTGTAGCTGAATGCCCAAGCAGCATGTGACACAGTCTCATATGAAGAGGGCTTTCATCTGTGAATACTCTTGTCTTTTCACTTCATGCATTTCTCCTTTCTGCTCAAAATGTTGCTAATGCTTTAGTCCAGTCCTGATTTGGCAGGAATTGAAGGATGACTATATATTTAAAGGAAAACTTAGGACTTCCATTGATGAAACCGTTTATCATATGCTATAAATAGATTTAGCAGATCTTCCTAGTCCCAGACCCAAAAAGCACAATTGTAACCCCCTCCTGCAGGTTTTTCTCTGGATGCCATCCAGTTTTTTCTCCAGGAAGCTGATTAATGTGACCTGGCCAAACTGGACACTACCTAGACACTGTTCTTGAAGTCTGGATTGTCAAAATATGAATTTCACCACAAACCCCATGCAGTCAAACCACACAAACTCCATGCCTATTTGTCCTAGATTTCTACCATACCTAATCCATCTGGGCTACCAGATATCTGCAAATCCTTCAAATCAGTGCACTGCATGGATTGGATGAGGATTAATATGAAAGCCCTGTAGTCCTACAAAACTCATGCATTGCATACCTCTCTGTTACACAAATAAATCTTAAGTCTGACACTTTGTTTATTCTCTCAGGGCAAAATTGACAAGCAGATCAAACAAGGGTCTGTATGAACTTGTTCTGCTAATGCAGACACAAGGTACTCAGCTAACATTTGTGTAATGCCTTTCTCGTTTAAAAGCATTTGTGGAAGAAGAAAAAACAAAGTTTGCATAGCCTGCAAAAGATCAGAGTTTAAGTTGGATTCAAGGTCAGATTAAACTCGAAAGGTAAAATTCGTATTGACAAAAACAGAGAAGGTAATCCAAGGAAAGAAATGTTTATTTCCCCCCACCACGCACACCTTTATAAGACACAATTTTGTTGAAATTAAGAATTCTGTAACTTTGTGAACAAGTAAAAAGCTCAGTGCAGGGTTCTTTTAAAATTACTTTCCTAATTTTTTTAACTTTTTTCTAAATTCTCTATTTCATTTATAGTCACATTTCAATTTGTAAATGTTAAGAAATACATTTTAGTAAGAGTTGTATATTATCAAGTGTATTTGGTTTGACTGGGCTGGTGTCAACTTTCCTCTCAGTCCCTTTGCAGTGCTGTGCTTTGTATTTGCAGCTAGAAAAGTGTTGATAACACACCAATGTTTTTGCTACTGCTGAGCTGTTCTCTCACATCTTCATGGTTGTTCCTCCAAAACACTACCATCTGACCCCCAGCCCCAAAACCTGGGGCTGGGCAAGAGGTTGGGAAGGGAGACATAGCCAAGACAGCTGTCCTAAACTGACCAAAGGGATATTTAATACCATTTAACTATTTTGAGACATTCTGAGAAAGGAGCAACAAGAATATCACTGAAGGAAGATGAGAGAGGGGATTTTAAAAGATCAGACAGAGAGGGGGGGAAAGTAGCCACCAAGGCCAGCAGAGGAAAAGCTTTTTGCAAGGAGGCACAGACTGAGGTGCTGGGCATGGTTTGAGTGCAGCTGCATTCTGTGTGGTTTTGTATGTGCTTCATGTTCAACAGAGTAAGATAATACTCTCCTTTCCTCATGGTGCTGCCAGAATTAAAATTTTGCTGCTGATGATGTTTGAGCATGCAGAGCTTTTGTGTACCCAAAATAATCCAAATCTCTGGGACAAAAACTTGTGAAAAAGAAGCCTATTAACTAACAAAGAAATTAATTTTTTTTTCTTACTTTTGAAAATTCAACTTGAGTCATCTTCAGCAAACAAGTTTGGTCTTTGTCAACACAACTTTTATGCAATTCTTCTGTACTCCCGACACAGTATTCATCAGTGGCTTGGAGGTTGATTTTCAGCATTTTTTAGTATTGTCTGAAAAGCTGTCATGTTCTGTAAAAGCAGCAGCTTTTAAAGCTGCTTCTTTATCCAAGAGGATCTTTTATGCAGGAAAAAGACTCTTTTTTCCATGAATTGCATTGGTGCTATGCCCTGTTTTCTCCCAGCTGCTTAGGATATAAATACTTATCACTAGCTCCATTTTAATGAAACACAAGTAGGAACTCTCTTTGTGCCAGAATTTAAAAGGCTCATTTATCATGGTTAATCCCAGCAGGTGGAAAACAGTGCTTGTGCACTGTAACTCTTGCCACAGTTTGAGTTATGGTGCTGGGCAGATGAGCAACCTGTCTTTGAAGGGCACCATTTTCAGTAGATGGTGTCAAACACATGGATGGACAAAGCCAGCCCAGCCCTGAAGGACCAGGAAGTTGTTGGGAAAACAGTGCTTTTGCAAAGCACTTCTATCAATAAACACTGAAACAGTTTTTTCTCAGTTCTTGGCTTTCAGCATGTTTCTCTGTCTCTCTGGATTGCAACTCCACTTCAAGGCTGTTTGAACCTGACAGCTGGGCTTTTTTGTGCTTGGGGGTTTTTTTTCTGCACTTTTTTGCCCCTCTGTGAAATTCCAACAGACTGGTTTCAAAGAAAGGCCTCTGTTACCTTCAGTGCAGAGATGTTGAAAAGCAAAGTAACTGCCATTCTGTGCCTTTGGAATAGTTTTTCCTTTGGATTACCTGCGACTTTTATGAGTCAGGATATGGGATTTGCCATATCCCAGCTGTTCGTGAGGCTTCTGTTTCTTCTGCTGTGAGATTAGTTGAAATAAAATAAACTTAAAACAAACTCAACCTAACTGCAGAGGAATATACACAGCAGAATTAAGAGCTGCAGTGTCATGCAATGCCTGATGGTTCCCTATATCATTTCTCATTGTGGAAGTACTTAACTGGGAAGATGCTGGAATGTTGGCAGGGCTGGACAGAAAGGGGTCATTAAAACATTTCTGCTTTACCGAAGGAAGCTAACATGCCATCACTGCATACATGTTCCAATTTTTTCACTCAGATTGAAGTTAAAATATCCTTTTTCTTTGCAGTTTTCAATGAAGGATCTGAAATTTATTTCTCATTCAATTTTTTCTTTTTTACTTAGATATAATATTTGCTAGCTGTGGTCCATGGTTCACCTAGTCAGTCTCTGCACAATGTCTGTTCCATCTGTTTGGGCTTATGGCTCTAAGTGTAATTTTTCTGAGGCTAAGAAATATAATTTGTACAGTGTCTTGCGCAATAGAGACTTTTCTCTATGCCTGGAGAATATAAGAATCAAATGTGAGAGCAAAATAAATGTATAAATGTTCAAGATGTTCCTAAAAGATGTGTGCTGTGAAGAAACCTGTGAGGAACATATTCCACCTTGAGCCTGCTCTGTTCAGTCTTTCTTCCACCTTTGGCAGGTTTTAACACTTCCCTTTAAGCTCCTTCATCCACCTTCCAGTCACTGAATAAACACCTGCAACCTCACCTGTCACTCAGGGAAAGTCTCTCATGGGACAGGTGAGAAAAATAATTTCTGCTTCTGAGCACTGTTGCTCTTCACATTGCAATGGTAGAGAAACAATTGCTGTAGGTGCTGCCTTGCTTGTCATAGCTGCTGCCCCTTTGCCCTCTTCACTGGGTAAGTTGAAAACTGAATTAAAAACACTGAGACATAAAAGAAGGAGCAGTAGCTGGGTGAAAGCTTCTTCAAGCCTGGCTTGAGTGCTGAAGGAGCTCTGTTTGTGGGATTGGTATTTGTGCATCAGATATTTGGAGAAATAGTGCAAGATTTACACAAAGGATCTTTTACACATTTTAATCTCCAAAGCATCAGCCTGTGTACAGTACACTGAGATGTCTTTATCTGTTAATATAATCTCATGCAGTTCACAGCTGTGTGATCAAAGCAGTATCTCAATACAGCTGAGCAAGGTGGGCCAACACCAGAACAGAGAGGAGCAATCTATATTATTGAACTCTGTCTTTTGTAGCAATAGAGGAGGAGGGGCAACCCAGTACCACTTTATCCCAATTTGTCTGTGCCTCCCTCCATTCTTCAACTCCCAGCCAGGAAAACATTTTGGTTTCTTTAGCTTTTTTTCCGCCCTATTCACTCTATTAATTCATGCCCTTCAGCATGGATATATAAGAGAAAATTTACTTATTGAGTTTCATTTTATCCTTTTGTATTTCATATTTCGGTTTCTTCTCCTGGGAAGATGTTAATGTCTGATGCTAGAGGGAGCTCAAAACCAGTATGAAATCTCATCTGGGTTACTGAATAAAAGTCTAAATAGATTGACAGAGTATTGAATATTACATAGAAAAAATGTTCCTTTCTGCTGAGATTTTTCTTTTTTTTCTTTTTTTTTTTTTCTGTGGGTTTTTGAGTTTTTTTCTGCAATTTTTATAAGGAGGAAAAAAGAAGTCTAACCTTGATGAGATTAATTTTTTTTCCCAGTTATAAATTTTCCCTGATACTGGTGTGACCTACAACAAGCTTTTGATTTTCAGGTGAAATGTTTGGATTTAAGTTTCTGGACCATTTCACAGTGAGTAATTTCCAGCTCAATTTCTGATCTTTTTGCACTAGTACAGGCAGTCTTAAACTTACCATAAAGGTATAAATGAGCAAACATTTCATTAAAAATGAAGAGGCTTATGACAATACCTATTCTCCCAAAATGGAACCACCTGAGCTTTTCTAATAGCTGGTGACATCCATTAGCACTTCTCTCAGAAATTGAAAACATTTTCCATCTGTTCATATACACTCATTACAAAGTAGTTAAGAGCCTATGGGATCACACAGACACATTTTTGCAAATTAAAAAATATCAAAATGAGTTATTGAAGAAGCAGGGATGACTTTGTAATAAGCATCTGAGCCTTAAACTTTCCCTTTCCTCAGACACTGCAGACACCCCATTAGCTGAAACCTGTTTGGTCTGTAACCTTCCAGAAAATGACATTTTGAAACTCTAAACATCCTGTCCAGCCAGGCCTGACCATTTACATTACTCTAACAAAGAGCAGAAATCAGTCATTTTTTGGCAGACATCCCTGAGGTCAAGTAGCTAAGAGAACTCGTATAAAAATGGAGCATTTACATAAACAATGAGATCAGAGAGTATTATATTAATATGCAATAAACTTCATGAATAATGTGCTTGCATGTTTTCATGCCTGAAATGATCTCTAGCCAGTAAGTTTGGATTTGTCTTTCCTGAAGGAAAATTTATTGGGAATGGACATTTCTAATAAATTCCTTAAGATGATGGAAGATCAGTGAAAGGCTTCTATAGGCAGAGCTTCCAGAATGACAAAGAAGCCTTGGTTAGAGACACAGGTCAAAACAAATAAACACAATATGCATTCAACTTAAATACATTTAGAGGTCTTCCTCAAAAGTCAGTCTTCTTGGGAGTGATTCCAGTATCATCTCACTCTATGTATGTTTCCTCATATAACTGACCTCTCACTCAGACCATTAGTTTGTACATGTGTCTAATTGATTACTGAGTACAAATTGAGGGTTACCATATTTTACATTGTTGTGTCCTAAGCTTGATTCAGAGCTCCAAAAGCTTCTGATTTTTTTTTCAGTAAAGTGACTGCCACGTGTCTTGGTCTTGTGGACACCTCGAAAAATTAGACTGCTGAACAATCATCAACTGTGTGAAGTTTAACAAAGGCAAGTGTCTGATTCTGCACCTGGGATGGGGCAACCCTGGATGTATGTGCAGAGTGAGGAGCAAGTGGCTCGACAGCTTGCTCAGCAAGGAAATACCGTCTGGGGGGATGTAAAAGTAACTGTGAAGGAAATACAGCAAGGAAGAAGAAACACTTAGTGTGGAATTATCCGTTGGAGGTCCACATGCTATGCCCATGTTTCAGCCCAAAGTTGGTGTCACCGACCTCATGGCTGTAGGAAAAAGGTCTGTGTGAATGAGCTCACTCAATAAGACAAATGTTTTTGGATGTTGCACAAATACACATGAGCATGAGCAAAGAAGGCAGCAGAGACCAGTGGTGGTTCATCTGCCAAAGGAGATGAAATAGGGTCCAGATGTTCTTAGAACTCATAAAGCAAAAGGCTCACTAAGATATTTCTCTGCAGCCTTCCAATAGTTTCACTAAGCTGTATGATGACGACACACCTTCCAGCTCCAGGATTTTCTGTATTACCATACCAGGTGCTGTTTGGAAAGTGATTGGCTTGTTGTATTACATAAACACTGAGATTACTAAAATCTTAACTGGAGCCAACATTAGAGCAGCCAATTGTCTACTTCCATCTTACATATCAGATTTTCTCAGTCTCTGTTACAAATGAGGAGTTAGGTGCCAGGAAGCTCCTTTTTTTAACATCACTTACAATATTTCTCCTTACTGGCTGACAGAGAAAACAAAGAACCATGTATTACACAAAACTCTTAGAAGGTGGGCTGTAACAAAAGACTAAATCCTTGCTAAATGTTGACACATTGCCAGCAGCATACAATAACAATGGGAACCATCTGAATTAAGGGTACATTTGACATTGTGTGCAGAGTAACAGTAATTGCAGTTGTTAGAAGATATCTTTCAGCTGCTTGGCTTCATGCAGACAGAATGAAGACTGAATTATGAGGGAAATGAGAGTCCTTCTGTCAGCTGTGATGCATGAGGAAACCTATATCTTAACAATGAAATCCTTTTCAAGCTTTACAGACACGTAAATTAAGATGAGTCAAAGAGACGTGATGTCATCCATTACAGAAATGATTATGTAATAGATTACTATGGGGGATTATGGCCAACATTCCCCAAAAGTTATTCTCTCTGTTCTGTATTTAACCACTGAATGATCTTAGCCAAGATTTTTAAACACATACACATACAGTGAGCCTTTAATGGTAGAGTTTTTATAAATGCCCAAGTCATCTGAATGTCTCTGTTTCGTTGAAAAAAGGAATTGTACTTTTATTACCCTTTGAAGAATATCTTGTGTACATAATGGGGTGAACAGATTTGAAAATTTCTCCTACATTTGTGATCAGGCTTCCAAATATGTATGATATTGGTGAAAACATGAAGAGTGAAACTAGCATGCATAATCAAGGCATGATTTTTTTAAAAGGCTTGTTGGATTCTGATGTTTGTCTAACATCACTGCTGTAGCTGTGATGCATGAGGAAACATGTGCTGTGTGTCCTGGGAACAGGCAGATTGAGGAGATACTTTGGGAGAATCCTGCAGGGGTATTTCTACCAGAACCTGTCTGTGCTGGGGCTGTAGCCTCAGCTTTCACAGCTTTTTGCCACAGCTGACATTTCTTCATTAAAAGCTTCCATGTTTCATACCAAAACCTGAGCAGCCCAATATTTCAATGCTAACTAACTGCCAGCTCCCTGGATCAATAACTGTGAGTAGCCTAAGAAACCTGTGTGTCCAGGTCTTCATTTATTAAAACTTGGTGTATTTACACTGACTATCTGATCTGTAATAATTTTTATCATCTGATGATAGATCTTCCTGTTTAAGCAGAACCACATCTACCCTGCCTGTGAAATCCAGAGCCTGCATTACCTTCAATTTATGCAGTGACATGGGACCTTCAGACAAACTGCATTTCTTTTTACATGATTTTGTATTTAAAGAGAAAAAAAGAACAAGTGAGCTACTTTGGAGCAAATAGTGCTGTGAACTTAATGTGACCACACTGTCAAATTTACTTCAGGATGATACATTTGTTCATTAATTATGATATTTTAGGTGAATGTCATACTTTTCTTTATCTGCATGCTTAACTACACTTCAACCTTTTCAGCAGGTTTTCCATTGAATCGTTTTCTTCCATAAAAATATTGGAGACATGCCTCCCTTTTCTTTAGAAATACCTCTGCAGTTTTCCTGACACTACTACTAGCTGGGAGAATAGATTAAAACTTCTGAGCTGTGAGTGACATTAGTGATGGTTATCAGCGATAAAGCAAAGTGTTGGCATGTCACATGAGGAACAGTCCTCTTTCTATATTAAATAACCTTTTCTTATGGATGTTGAAAAAAAGCCCCAATAGAATCATAGAAAGATTTGTGTGGGAAGGGTCCTCTGGAGGCTTGTTGTTAGATCAGACTTCTGAGAGGCTTATCCAGGCAAGTGCTAAAGACATCAAAGGCTCTGGATTTCATTGCAAAATGGTATCCATTGTAGGATTGTCATTCTACAGCTGAATCACATAACAAGCAAATGCACAGCAGGACCACCATTAATTGAAAGTGAAAGCAGCATCCAAATGAACCCTGCTCTACTTCAAATGAAGACAAAGATTTGCAGTCCTACTCACAGTGGACCAAAGCTTTCATCAACTATTTTGCACCCAGTATTCCAGTTATTCCCTTGTTGGCTTCAAAGGAAAATCACAGGGATAACAGGCAGGCAAGGAGAGAGGACACTAAGTCCATAACCTGAGTGAGAACCTCACGGTGTTGATATGCTGGTCCTGCTGGACCATGCAATCCTTTGTTTGATAGCCATGATACTGATTTCAGATCTGGAAACCTGCTTTACAGGGAATCATAGAATAGTTTGGGTTGGAAGGGACCATTACACATCAGCCAGGAATGCTTCAGGATGTCAGGAATACACCTTAATTAATGTACAGCAAAGCCAATGTTCTTAAAAAGAGTTAGAGTGGTTAGGTAGGAGCTAACAGGTTATGTATTACAGTCCTAGGCAGAGACTGCAGTCAAGAGCCACGTTTTCCCAAAACCTTTGCACCCAGAAACACCCCATGCAGAGAGGGAATCAGCAGTCATGAATCAGTTTTATCCATGCTGGATAAAACACAGAGACCTTTGACTCGAGCATGGAGACAGAGCACTCTGTCTGAGCAATATAATTAGAAAAACTAGGAAGCCAGAAGGTTGGCTGAGCTTATGTAGATACATATTCATGGCTTTGCAAGGAAAAGACTGTTAAAGATGTGTTCTTTTTCTTTCTAAATGTCAGTTTTTACTGAGCAATCCATTCTGCTGTCCAATGATTTATTAAAAAGAGAGGGACTTTGAAATGCTAAGCAAGCCCAAGATCCCAGAAAGCTGCTCATATCTGTTTGTTTGTTTATTAGTTTACCCACAATTTTTTTCTTGTGTGGCCAGCTTAGCGCCTTCTTAAGAGAGCAAACAAACTGCAGATGCAGAGCTGATGACATTGGGCCTAACAGAGCCCTCAAAATAAAGCCATAAATTGTTTTTTTGAATTGCCAAGGAAACTGGACTTTCCAAGTCTAAGTTCAGAATAGATTCGAAAATCAGTCTCAGTCCAGTGTGTGCTGAAGCTATGAGGCTTCAATGCTTTGAGTAATTTTTTATTTCTTTACCAGAATTCATTTCCCATCTACTACTTTTCATCAATCATTACAAAGTAAGGTATTGCTAGAGCAGATGCCACCATCACATCGTTTTGTGTGTGCATATTATATTACTTATAAGAAAGACTTACCACTCATATTTTAAAATAAAAAGCAAAAAGAAAAACGCTCATGTTATCTTGTAAATTTGGGGGCCATTTCTGAACTGATGTTTCAGTTGTGCAAAGTTCTTTCGACAAAATTACAAATCCACACTGTAAGAGTGTTTCCCAACTCCTTTGTTCCATAACACAACCAATATATTTTTAAACTGTTTGAGTTTGAACTGTAAGTTTTATCTAATGATATCAGAAATTCTTACTAATATCAGGTTGTTGCTTTTTCTGTACAGTGAAACAATTTTCCAAAGGCACTGTTACATCTATAGATGTACTAATGACAGGCACTTGTTCACTTTTTGCAATATGGATTAGGAGCACTGGAATAAAAAATGCCTTTCATAGTAGTCTTCAATTGTTAGCCTAACAATGAAAGAGAAGAGTAAAATTACTGTAACTGTAACCAATTGGCCAGTGGCAGAAGGAAATTCATTCATAACATGCTAGATGCAAAAATTCAGCATATAAGGTCTTTATACACACAATTTTATATTTAATTCTTCTGCCTTACTTGTAGTGGCTCAAATCCATGGGGGTGGTTGGTGATGACAAGGAGCTAGGATGGAGAGGTTCAGTTGGGATTTTGCCTTCTCTATTCCAACCCTCTTTTTCTCAGGCAGCACTCAGTCCCTGTATTTCCTTCCCTTCTCCTACCTAGCCATTCCCAATACCATTTATCCTTTCTCTATCTGCTTCTCTAAGGACTTGTCTCATGATATTCTGGTTCCAGAGTCTTTCAGAGCACAGGAAGGCTGGGCTTGCAGCTCCGGCACCAGGATTCCACTCCATGTCACTGAGGCCTGATGTCATAGGGGGTTGGAGACTCAGAAAGAACTTTTGAGATTCACCTATGTGCTTTTACTACTCTTACATTCCTCCTTGGAATTGCCTTTGGCCATTGGTAGGAAGGAGGATGGGAGGGAGGGCTTTTGAGACATGTCAGTGCTTCTAAAACACTTGTGTCAGTCTTCCCTCTTGCCCAGAATGAGTAGCAGCCCCCCAGCAACTGTCCTGCTTTGTCCCAAGGACTTTGGTGCACATACCAAGTTTTTTTAGGAGTATGTCCTCCTTTGGTCTTCTAAAACAGAGAAATCTCTGTTCTGTGTCTGCATTCTGGAATGGTTATTTTCCAGACTCCAAAATTGCTGTGCAGCAGAATCACCAAGAGTGCTAGGCTGAACCTCACTCATCTCCTGATATCCAGATACATGCAGGATCTTAATTAAAGCCCAGGAAGAATGTGTTTTCTGTGGGCATTTCTTTCTTTTAAAAATCCAAAATCAAGTTGAATTAAAATATTTGTGTAATGATTTTCATGAACAATTAGAAAACTTGTTTAATAATATAAAAAGCCATAACATTTTGGGAGGAAATTCTTTACTCTGAGTGTTGTGAGGCACTGGAACAGATTTCTCAGACAAGTTGTGTTCTCCCATGCCTGTATGTGTTCAAGGCCAGGTTGGATGAGGTTTTTAGAAACGTGGTGTAGTGAAACATGTCCCTGCTTATGGTAAGAGGACTGGAACTAGATGATCTTTAAGATCCCTTCCAACCCAAGCCATTATGTGATTCTATGATTTATGATTTGCTACAGAAAGTTAATTTCAGTATGCATCAAAAACACACCAAGTTTTTCTCCACTAACAAGCACTTCCCAAGAGCAGGCATAGGAAGTCAGGAACCACCATGGTAAATTCAGTAAGCATGTGTGAGAAAATATTGATGACTGTAAGCTTTTTGACTACAGCATGAGAGAACCAACAGAAGCAGTCTTGCAGGTCTCTGGAATATCAGAGCATAGAATGCCAAGAGCACAATCTTATGGGATTAATGAGAGATTATTAAAAGAAATTAAGTATATGTGTATAGCATTTCCAGGAACATCATTTTTTTACCTCACTAAGAGCAGAGTAGCTGAATGTTCTTAAAGCACATTCAGTCACCATCTGCGACTGTGAAGAAAATTGTGTACAAGGGATGGAATGACAGAGATTCTAAATATTTTGGAGCATACTGTGGCAAATTTGATCTGAAAATTATTAATATGAATCACAAATCAAATCTTTAAGAAAGGTGAGTGCTGCCATTATAAAATAATAGTTGCATATTATACTTCATACAAAGGCATGACTTCAGTACATGTCTGACTCACTGGCAAAGGGCCCTTGCTAGCACTCACTAGGACAAGTTCATAGAAGAAATTCATAGAAGAAAATCCATCAGGGTTATTTAACATTATAATACTACTACTTGTTCAGCTGCACATTGCCGGTAGCTGGGAAGGTGTAGCGAAGAAAGTACTACTACACAACCTGCCATAATATTTTCCCCCCAGGCACCCACTACAGTACATTATTGGATGCACAATGCAGGCTTAATGGAATCCATTCGGCTATGGTTGAGATACAAGGATTATGAGTACACAAAATAGGTTTATGGGTTATTTGTTTTATTCTGTCGCTAGCATACCAAAGTTAAGCAGACTTTCTTTAAAGGAAATTGAATGGAAACTCATTCAGGATAGACTCCAAATTCAAAAAAGTCTGGAAAAGGTGGGAGTAAACTCAGAGCAGTAATTCAAGCTTGACTGTAATCTTTGCTCTGTCTACCACTGTAATCATTCACTCCCAAGTCCTGGATGTTGGCCCTGGACTGACCAGAGTATAAGAACTCCCACTGAGCCCATGAGGGTCACTAAGATGAACAGCAATAAATCAACATGTTTTCCTTTCACCAGCTGTGATGGAATAATTGTATTGAACGTTGTAGTTATTAAAATCACATTTGTCATAGGAAAAAAAGGAAAAAGAAGAGATTGAGGACTCAAAGAGTCATATATATAAGTCATGTTTTTCTATAGGGTATCTTAGTTTCTTTTTTAAAAAGCTAACTCCATTGCATTGGACTGAGAGAGGAAGAAGAAAGATATGTGAGAGAACTATCAAAATCAATTCCAGTTTCTGGTATTAGTCACTCTCTCCCAGTGCCAGTAGCTAATTGTCGTACTGGGGCATGCTGCGAGGACACTGAAAATAGCACACAGCAGCAAATGCCTATCACATTGTTTAGATATGCAGGCTCTTTCCACCCTGCTTGGCTTGCTTATCTGTTTACAAATAGTTTTCTTGGGGATCGGAATCATTTTTTGTGTGCATTAAATTCTTTGGCAGGCTGCACACAAATGAGGAAGAAAAGGGAAACCAATGAAGAAAAGGGAAATCAAATATTTCTAAAATCTTTTCCCCAGGCACTTTGCTTATGACCAAAGGCCAAACCATGTCCAGGGGGTATCTTCTAATTCTCTCTGATGATGAAGAAAGCTGAGCTGAATGAAGCGTGCACACTCACCTGTAGGCTGGTTTGCATACACCCATATCAGTAATATTTTCAAACACGACTAAGGTACGGAAAAGGTAGGAAATGTTGCCTTGTTCATAACACAGAACAGCTTTCAGACTGCTCTGAATTAATCCAAGGAGTCAAAGGATGGAGAGGTAAAGCTGATGTTAGAGGAAGATAAAAAGAAAAACATCACAAAAGCTTCACAGCAGCTATGGGGTGGTCTTGGAGCTGTGACAAGAGGGTGCTGGAACAATGGAGCTGTGAAGAGTCTCCAGAAACAGAATGCCATGTGAAGAGCCCTAGGAATAGGATAATGTAAAACCTTATTTCTTTGACAACTAATTGTTCAAACAGATTTAATCAGAAAGAGTAATAGAGTACAAGGTTAAATAATTACCATCTGGTATCTCTTGGAGTGGGTCCTCTGGAAGATGGCAAAGCTGATTAAGGCACTGGAGCACCTCTCTTGCAAGAAAAGGCCAAGGGAGCTGGGCCTGTTCAGCCTCAAGACGAAATGGCTGAGAAGGGACCTCACCAGTGTCTGTGAGTTCCTGAAGGGAGTCATCAAGAGGATGGATCCAGGCTCTTCTCAGCAGTGACAAGCAACAGGACAAGAGGCAATGGGCAGAAACTGAGGCACAGGAAGTTCTCCCTGAACATGAGGAAGAACTTCTTTCTTTACTGTGCTGATGACCGAGTACTGGAACAGATTGACCAGAGCGGGTGTGGAGTCTCCCTCCCTGGAGCTGTTCAAGAACTGCCTGGACAAAACCCTGTGCCATGTGCTCTAGGATGACTCTGCTTGAGCAGGGAGGTTGGACTGGGTGACTTGCTGTTGTCTGTGCCAACCTGACCTGTTCTGTGATTCTGTGCTTAGCTGATTTTGTCTGGAGTGAATAACACAAAATGCCAGCACAATGGCTTTTCAACAGCCGGAACAGACTGAAAGGAAAAATAAATGCTTTCTGCCCACTGAGTGTCGCATCATATATCCTGCACTCCTGCAATATTAAATTCTTCTTCAAGCATCATAGTTACTTGCCTCTGCATGAGTCCTTGTTTCCCACAAGGCTTGTTGAGATGAAAATTAGGTTGACATTTCCCAGGAAATCGAAAATGAGATATATATGAAATAATTATATAAGCAGGGAGATTTTTAGGTGGAGTCTTTTTCCCCTCTGGATCTACAAAGATTATTAAAGGCAACTGGTCAATCCTATCATCAAGTTTGGGGAAAATAAAATCTTTAAAATTCATGTTATAGACATCTAATAGTCATTTTTTTAAAGGAAGAGTCTTGTATTGTGCTAAATTAAAGTATGAAACCTGAACCTGTTTAAAAATAAAATAATTTCAGGGGTTTTTTTTCTCCTTTTTCAATGCAGTATTGATACCAAATAAAGATCAATAGGAAATGAGATTCCTCTCCTACCAGACCATTGTTATAAAACGTAAAAGAGCAAAATCCTTTTGTTTCTGTATGGAAAGGAACAGGGTTACTATCTATGCAAAATTATACAGCCAATATACATCAGTCTTTTATTCCTAAAGGGCAGCAGAATAGGAGAACCCCATTTTCCTAAAACCTCAGCATCTTCTTCAAATTAAGTTTGGTGTGAAAAGGTGATTGAGGTGCCCTCTAACTCAGAAAAATATTAGAAACTGAAGAACTGCTTATCTACATGGGAAAGGCATAGCAAGGAACTTAGATCAGGAAGCAGAGACAGACAACATTCAGCTGACAAATAAAAATGGATTTTATGACATACGGATGATTGAGGAACAAACTCCTGAGGGATGTTTTATCTTGATTATCTGCAGAGATGCCTTTCTGGAGGGCAGGATTAACACCAGCACCGAAGATATTGCTCAATGCAAGAGTGATGTACATGAGATTTTCTGCTTTGAAGTAAGATTGGATAATCATAAGAAGCCTTTTTGTCTTTAAATGGCATGACTGATTTCCCAGGCATGCACAGCTCTGAAGAGTCTGTTTAGACTGTTCAATCTACCCAGATTTTCAGGCTGAAGTTGTGGAAAATGAGTGAAGTAAATATATTTTAACTATGCTCTACAACCAGCTATGGAAGAGACCCTGGAAAATATTATACCATGCTAGACAAGCCATGATCCTGAGTGTTACAATCCGATTATTGAGAGATGCCTCTACCAAAAAAAAGGTGCAAACGAGACCATATTCCAAAGTCAATAGTGTGGATTTTATTTAACAGTAAAATGTGAGGCAGAGACATGGAAAGAAATAGAAAAGAGGGAGGGGATGAGAAAAAGAGAGTGAGAGAGAAATAGATTAAATAGAAAGATAGTCACCATGCCTGTGGATACAGTGGTATCCCATTGGTCCTTCTTCACCAGGGTCTTCTCTGTGGAGGGATTCCTCCAGTCCCTCAAAAGTTCTCATGCTTTATTTATTTTAGCAAACAAAGGAATCAATGTTCATGTTTTCTCAATTCCAGTGCTAGTTAGTCTCATGTTCAGTCTTTCTATTTTTGGTTTGGCAGGTTTGTTATACGGTTTCTCCTTTCTAGACCAGTCGGAGCTCATTTTCAGCACAGTTGCTGAGTTGGCTTTCTTTGTGTATTCTTTATGTCCATTATCAGACCTGTCCCAGCTTATTTACTTCTTCCTAGTTTGAGATAATTGGACTAGAGTAGCACCTTTACCTTGTCTCAGGTTTCAGTCAGGTGCTTATCCAACTGTCCAAACTTCCAGGAATTAATGAAGGCATGTGTGGGTGGAATGGGGGATGTGTTCAGAGGTCACAGATCATTGAGCAGGTCATTCTTTCTACAGTTTATCATAGTGGGCAAAGTCCTTCAGTGATCTTAATAGTGTGTGAGGAAATTATGATCTATAAGTCTCTTATACTGTGGAGCCAATGACCATCCAAGTCATATCCATATCCTTCATATCCTGACTTTGGAAAACTGAGTGCAGAGGAAGATGTGATACTCTCTGTTTCCCTTAAGAGGCATAACATGAATGTGTTAGGGATTATCCGACATCCCCTTATGCTGCTCTACTGAAAAATACACCTTTTGTGTCAGCGGAAAGGGTATTGAACTTCTTTACAACATACAGAAGGACATTATGAAGTTAAGAATTTAAAAAATTAACTCAGAAAGAGATCCTTATTAAGGGCCCTCTGCCTTTCTGCCTCCACAGGCGTGAGAAAAATGTATGCAGGCAGCCCTCAGAGAAGTTTGCAACTTACTGCTATTTGAATTTATGTGCTAGAGAGAGGAACAACTGTGTTTCATTTTAGCAAACAAGAACAACCTAGGAGAGCAGCTCAGCTTTAAGGGAATGTGTCCTCAAATATTTGTGTTAGCAACTTGCTTACCTAATCCAGAGTTAATTGGAAGGAAAGAATTATTCCATGACTGACAGTCTTATATGGTCTTTCTAATCATGCCTCTCACATTATTTGGATAAAGATATGATGGATGGGGCTATATAATCTTGCACTAAATTCCTGTTTTACAGGGATGAGAAAGTGTGCTTTGTACTCATATTGCAATATTCGGATAACCATCTTTATAATTATATCTACCTGTAGTACTTATAAAGAACAGCCTAGAATCAGGCTACTAAATCCATACTCAACCACTTTAACAGATATAATAACTGAGCTGTTTCATATAAAGTCAGAGATTTTCCCTACTACTCATTAATTACCTGCATGGCAATCCTGGGAATGATGATTGCATGGAGGGAGAAGCCACAGAAATGGGCAAACCAAACCATTAGAATTCCAAAATACACTTTTAATGAGTTTGTTTTATCATGGTGATGCAAGACCCTTGGTTAATTTACAGCTGCATCTTAGTTTCTATTATAAGTCCAATGTTGTTTTCTGATTTTATTACATTAATTGTTGATAACACTGAGAATTAGATTTTAATCAAGTGAAGATTACTCCTGGGCACTAAATCTCTGACTAATGCACCAGTCCAGGAGAGCACTGTAGCATGTAATTTTATCCCTGCTTAGTAGAGTACATAAAGTCATGCTTAATTTGAAGCCTGTGAAAAGTCCCATTGACTGTTAAAATAAGCAGGTTTATGAGAATCCAGAAGAATACAGAGCATAAATTCAGTAGTAAATAAAAGCAAAAACAAAAGACAGTAAAAGTTGCAGATATATCCTCTCCCATTCTCCTCCCAAAGGCAGTTATTCTGCTATCACAACATTAACAACATTCATGATTTGTCAAGGTTTTGTACCATGACTTCTCTTGTGCAGAACATGCTATACAAACCCCAAGAGATAATAATCCCACCCCAGGTGGTTTGCAGTCCTTTTCTAACAGATACTGCAGTCTGTCACCACCCTTACCTAAAGGAGACTGAAACTGAAAGTTTCTTTGAGGTCTGTCTTTCTTGCACTTTCGCATTTTTATTAATGACACATGATTTTGCACAAAAGCTGAATTTGTATGCCAGACGGTGTTCTTGACATTGCCAAAAACCCAAACATGAAGCTGAATTCATATACACTGTCTTACAAAACTGATTAAAAAAA
This sequence comes from Bombycilla garrulus, assembly GCA_013400315.1. Classification (NCBI taxonomy): domain Eukaryota; kingdom Metazoa; phylum Chordata; class Aves; order Passeriformes; family Bombycillidae; genus Bombycilla; species Bombycilla garrulus. The sequence goes on along the minus strand of VXBU01018903.1, from coordinate 1,559,210 downwards.
TTAACATGAATTGCTAAGTACTGCCCAAATTAACACAAATCAGAGTTCATTACGTAGCATTAGGAGGCAATTTATTGCAATCATTATGCCTGCTGCTACAGAGAACCATATGCCAACTCCAGAAATAACAAGCATTCTGAATCAGGGTCATTGCTGTCATATTTGCATGTGAAACACATTAATTGATCTCCTGTGAACATTAAAATTTAAATCCACACATTTGTGCTGAATGCTCCATCATAAATTTGTGGTGAGAAGGGACAGACTGGGTGGAGAGAGAGATGATGTTCTAGAGGAGTACTTGTCCCAAAATGTGGTAGATTCTTTGGTTAAATCTATCCTGCTTAACTAAATGAGGTCCTAAATATCTTTTGGTTTCCACAGTAGAAAACTGTCATATACTAACCTATACATATCCAAAAACATGTCAGATATGCAGTCATACATGTCAGAAATGTGAAATACCATGGTCTTACCCATGTCATCTTGTTCTGGTGGTCTTCCTCATGGGGCTGTATCTGTAAGAGCTAAAGGGTGACCAACATAGTGTTTAGAAAAGTCTTTTCCATAGAGGTTGTTTTGCCATGGAGAGATAGTAAATCTCATTGCTCAGTTGCAAAGAATGAGAATGTTGGCATGGTCTTCAACACTAACTCCCAAGAGACACTGCTGCTGTGCAAATTAAAACAGCTCAAAAATCAAGATATATATTTTGCAATTTCAGATTGTATCCAGAATTTCCATGTTGTCGACAGATAAATAAAAGGTGAAAAGAAAACTTTAATTTAACAAAAATAAATATAACAGTACTATCTTTCCCCCAAGCACTTTTGATGAATCCTGGACAAAGGCAAAGGGAAACTCCACATTA
>VXBU01018903.1:1487448-1558303 GCA_013400315.1 Bombycilla garrulus | reverse complement strand
AAAAGAAAGAAAAAGAAAAATAAGCATCTCTTTCCAAGGCAAGGGGAGATTATGGGAGAGAAACAGGATGTGAAGCAACACGGTGAAAAAGTCTTTGCTGTAAGATAAGTAATTGAGTTGATATTAGAGAGTTGAGTTTTCGAAGTGGAGTCAGTGAAGGAGGAGATGAAATAGTTTGAAAAAAGCAAAGAGATTATTAAATTGGACAAGCCAGACTTTGGAGTTGGACCAGGAATTCTGACATGGCATGAGTGAAAAAACACCTGAGAGAGCTGGTGACTGGGAAAGGGGTTTGTCAACAGCCATTTAAGGCAATATGGGAGCATTAAGTAGGACATAAGAGGAGCGGAAAAAGTGGCTGTCCCAGATTGTTTGTCCTGTAGTCAATGGCAGTTCATTGAGCATGAGGAAAATCTTTCCCTCTCGCCCCTTAAAAAGGAAGAAGTATCTCTCAAGCTGTCTGCTGATATAGTGGTGTCCATAAGGACTTCTTATTTGGTTAAAGTTTTCCCTGTCGAGTCACAGGTGCTTCTCTAATCTGTATTTACCTTGATTCCTATAGGCCAGAGAGAAAATGGTTGGAAAATGTGGTATGATTATGGATCATTTTGCTCCACTTTGCTTTATATGAGAGCAGATTTTCTGGCGCACATTCTCCAGGGTTTACCACACCAGCACAAAATTGTCCTGCCCTGTAAAATAAATCACATTCCTATCTATATATCCTTTACCAAGTGAAGACAGCATTTTTGTTGTAGACAGCATTTCCTGCAACACTTAACAATAAAAATGGAAGTAAATTAGAAAATAGTAACTTAAACAAAAAAAATCATTTTACCAGCATGAGCAAAATAACCCAGAAAGCCTTAAAACTTTTCTCAGTTAATGTGCAAATGACAACAGTTCAATGTTAGTAGTGCAAACAGCCGTTGTGCTTACCTAGACAGAGGGCAACTTCTCTGTAATGATGTGGGTTATTAAAATCTTCAGAGATAACATTATCAGGAGCAGCACACAATGCTACAGCATTTATCATTCACCTACTCTATTCTTGTCAGTGCAGAGAACATAAACACATTGCTTTCTAAGCGGGAAGTCAGATAGGCCAAAGCATGAGTTTGAGAGCTGAGTGCTATTAACCTTCAGCAAATGTGAAGATGGCAGATATGCTTCAGCAATTGCATAAGGAAAATAAGTCTGTACAACCATGTTGTTTTGCACTTAGTACCAGTAAATGTGGGTACTGAACGCAGCACTGCACAGACACCTGCCATCCCAAACAGCAAGCGACCTGTTTGCAGTGGCAGAGACTGATGCATGATTCCTGTTGGGAAATCCAAGAGATAAGGGATTTTGGTCAGTGTAGCATTTTGCCATCACCCTGACACCCAGAGTGCTGTGTGACCATCCAGGTTCCCTGTAAATACTTTAGTGAACTGGGCAGCTCTGGCTGGGATCCACATCAGCTTGCATAGTGAGCAGGGAGTCATCCACAAACAGGCTAAAGGAAAAGACTGCAGGGAAGGAAAGGGCTGATAAATCCAGAATGCTGAACTGACCATTGCTGCATCCATAACATACATAGCATAAGACACTCCTAACGGGGTGTTAGACAAAGAGAAAGGTTGCTTTTGGATCTGCTTTGGATTGAGCTGGGAAAGAGCAGAGTGTGGGCACTAGCTGCTTTTTCAATAGCTTTAAGGACCAAGAGAGATGCCTAGTGCCTTGTAAACAAGCCATATGAGTTCCCAGAGAGTAGTGGTGTAAAGAGAGCCTTGATTAAGTCTGAGTCTCTGTATGAAACAACTCTTTTTCCATCCTTTCCAAAGTCTTTATGGGTAGGGTTACATGTAAAGCAGTGATGGTGTTTCCTGTAATGTCCATCTGTGTCCCCAGATGGTGGCATGCAGGTTCCTGTGAAGTGTTTCCTCTTCCAGACAAAGAGAAGTCTAATAAGGTAAACATGGTGTTAAAGGAGCTTACAACTTGCCTTCCAGGAATTCTGACATATACTGCAATCTATTCTTTACAAATGCTCTGTCTGTATATATACCGAGACAAAATCAAAACATGTTTCAGACGAGTCAATGTTCATTTCCTTGGTGATATCATAGTCTGAGACTACCTGTTAGATTACAGAAAAATTCAAGGAAGCAGAATGATTTACAGCTCCTTTCAGTTTAACGTCTTCTGAAAACATTTGATCTTGCCCAATATGCAAAGGAGATTCCTTACTCCAGAGTTGGTCATTCTGTACAAATAAGATATACTTGGCAAAAATGCTCTATCCTTTGCATGACCAATGGTTTGGAGCCCATGTTAGTCTGTGCTCAGAACACGGCCAAAAATTTTTGTGTTTTTTACCTTTATCTCCTCCCAGACATTCTTCAGTGCAGTTCCTCAAGCAGCCGCACTGGCAGTGCTGACAGAGGTGGGAACAACAGGAGCAGGAGTGGGGCAAGCAGCTGACAGAGAAAGTGAGATCTTCCAGCCTGCTTTTCTTTTGGATAAATCTCCTTTATTTTCTTCCTTAATTGGAAGCATTTGTTTACTTGCAAGGAAAAGGGAACGTGGATGTAAAAGCTTAGCATCCTCACACTCCCGTTTTTCAGCCAGCTATGCATAAGCAGATAAAAAGATTTCTCAGTGATAAGTAGAAACATTTAAATTCCAATATGACTATTATTATTTTAACTTTTTCTTTTCCTTTTTTTTTTAACCTTAGCAGGGACCGAGCACATTTTTTTTGAAGTCTATAAACCTGTAGATAAGTTAATAGCTGTTTTGTGTAATAGAAAAACAACAAAGAGCTCCAAAGAGCAGATGTATTTTGTTTGGACTTGTGCTTATAGGAAATGTAAAAGACAATCTTTTATTCAAAACACAGTGAAACCTTAGCTTTACTTCTCTGACTTTGATGCTAGATTGGAGCCTGCACTGCCTTTTTGAAGGAATTTATAATGGAAATGGTGAGACATCCTTAACTGCAGCAGATCAAGTGATTTCCTTCACAATGCAGCCCAGCGTGGGAAAGTAACAGCAGTTAAGGGGACTAAAGGAAAGTGTGAACTGTCCCCAGAAGCCATTACATTAGGGAAGTTTATCTCAGCCAGGTAATACACCTCGGGAGCGGAATTAAATTTACTATTGGAGCAGCAGCAGCAGCATAGCAGTGCTATTTGTGTGCTCTTTATCTAAAGTGCTATATATTGTGCTCAGAGATAAAAAGTTATCCTTTTTTTTTTTCCTGGAGGAGAAAAATTAGATATCAGCAATCAGAAGAAAGTATTTCTCACCCTGCAGATATCTTGTATGCATCTTTGCATTTATTTTCATGACCCTTAGCCTAACAGCTCTTTGGAAAGGCTGTAAGCAGGAGTCTCCTTCCTCAGCTTAGTAGGGAAGAAACATATGGGCCATAGTCATGAGGACAGTCCCTCAAAAGACATCATGGTCATCTCACCAGGAAGGAAAGTTCTGTCTGCAGAAGTGTAAGAAGAGAAAATCAAAGATGTCATTTTAGGCAGATGGGTTTTCAAAATCTGTTGCTTTTGGGAAGACTCCAAGTTCTAATTTCTGGAGGAACTAAGTATTTCTCCACTCTCAACACCAGTGGCCCGGTTTTGTAGTGTTCAAGGAATAAGGCACTCCTTAAGAGAAGATAAATTGCAAGATTACAGAGCAGCATTTCTTAAACGCCTCCACTTAACCACGGCAAGCTGACAGCAGTTTCCATGTCACCTCCTTGGTGACGTGGCCCTGAAGCCGGACCATGGTTTATAACGTCCTTGACGCTAGAAATCTTAGAGTCAAGCCAACCATACAGCAGCAACAAGCAATCCATGTTCATCACAAGGGCACTGTTGAGACAACAAACCCCACTCCCTGAGGTGACGGGAGCCCATTTGTTCCTAGTGTGGAACCACTGGAAGGGCACAGGGTGTTTGTGAGATTACTGGTCCAAAGGCCCATCAAGCTAAAGAAACATTTCCTGCTGCGATGGAAGCACTCATGTCTTTTCCTCAGAGGGCTTTCAGGTGTACACAGAGCTATCAAAATACTCAGAGACACTTTTCAAGAGGTAAGAAAGCACACAGGCCAGGTGATCATTTGAATTCTGTGAACCAACACTCCCTCATGTGTCCTCCAAAAACTGAGAGGAAGGAAAGGTGCTCTTACAATCTTCAAAGTGAAAATTCTGCCAGTGGAGTACATCAGTGGAATAATTCTGAGCAGTACTGCCAGGAAGGAAATGAATCTTTATCAATGTGACCGATCTGGGCTGGACTCACTTCTGTTGTCCACCACAAATTGGTATAATCATGATGAATCTCTTCAAAGCTCTTTACCTTGGTTTCCTGTTTCAAAATGTGGCCTCAAAGATATTTTGCTTCTAGCCTAAGGTACATATTTCACTTCCTGAAACTAATACAGTTTCTGGAGATTCGCATTTTGTCATGGTTATTTTAAATGTCATCATTTTATTAAAAGTTTTCAATCATCTCAGGTGATGATAAGATATTCATGTGCTTTTTAAAGGCTGTGAGTAGTCCTTCCCTTTTCTAGGCAGAGTCAAGCTGTTTGTGCATGTATCCATACAAATGTCATTCACCTAAATGAATGAGATGAGAGTATGGGAGGAAGGATTTGCATGATTGATGGGAGGAATGATTTACTTCTAGCCACCCAGCAGTACAGTAATTGATGTCTGGGAGGCAGCTGCAAGTGCCACATAATAGCTGTCAGTGTCACAGATGGTCTGAGTGCTTTGGTGTGGGGATAACGCTGTGACAAAGGGATTGGCATGATGTTGATACCTTAAGTTTTAGCTTTTCTATTTTTCAGATTCTGTGCTGTAGTTCTTGTGTTGTGAGCACAACACCACCATTCTTGGCCTGCAATCTCCAGCAGCACTGGCAGCACTGTTGTGTTGTCCTACACAGATGTCTCTGACTGTTTCCTGCATCTGAAAAGATGATGGTGTCTCTAGAAAAGAAAACTGAGAGATGAAAGCAGCAACAGAAACCTATGAAACATATGTGCCTTTCTCCCACAGCTCTTCAGATTCCTAGAGGCTTGGTTTAGGTTTTTTTTCCTTCTTCTTTTTTCAATTTTTTTGATGCTATGGAACCATCTTAGAGAAAAAAAATTCTTTCTGAAGACTGAGGGAATTTTCTAAAGTTCTCTAATGGTAAAATACCTCATGAGTTTATTAATTAGCTCCCATGTCATCCTCCATTTTCAGATAGAAAACATGCCATCCATTTTCAGACAGGAAAACATTTTACCCAGCAGTATAACTGGGATTATTGCATCACAGACTTTAGTTTCTGCACTCTCTTGGCCCTGGAAAAGGCTCCCCAGGGAAGTGGTCATAGCACCAAGCCTGACAGAGTTCACTCAAGAAGTATTTGGACGCGGCTCTCAGGAGTGAGTTTTGGGATGTCCTGTGCAGGGTCAGGAGTTGCACTCAATGATCCTTGTTGGGTTCCTTTCAATTCTGTATATTCTATGGTTCTATGATTCTATGGATCCATGATACTCTGATTCCATAATGAGTACTGGGATTCCAGAGATCAAAGCTCTGACTGTGTCCTCAAGTGACTAACTCAGAAAAGGAATCCAATACAGAGTACTAGGAATTAGGCTATTTGTTTAGGTGTGGCTCACATTCACTCCTTATGCTCTTCCTGCAAGATTGTTTATTTGGTATTTATCTTGTCTTGACTATGGATTGTGGGCTCACCATGAGGAGCAGTCCATCTTTTTTTTTTTTTCCTCAAACCTATGGATGGAAATCTTAAATGCTTAGATCCTGGTTTTCCCTTGAAACCTGACTTGCACTCCTGCATATTTTAGAGATGCATTTTGTTGTAATTTTTGGCAGAGATCAGTAATCCTTCATTAGGGATGACACTTTTTGAGGCAGCTTTTGGATTAAAGCAGAATTTTATGTTAATTCTGGCTTAATTCTCTCCTAATCTTTAGTTTAACCACGGAGGGGTCACTCTAGTTTGATAAGATCTGAGAAAACATGTTTTACAAAAAAAAGCAGCATATCTGGATGCTTCTACCCTCAGACAAAATTAGTTTGCTCATAAAACCAAATATTTATTTAACACATTTAAGGTTAATGGGAGATTATTTTTAGAGATAATGGTTTGTGACATAAACCAAATACAAGTAAAGAAGAATTAGATTATTAAATAGATGCATGAAACTCATCTGTTAACATTCCTTTAACATGAATAAACAAAACCGGTATTAATAATTTGCAGTCAAAGTGGGTCTGCACTTGTAAAATCCTAATTATTAGCTGAATAACAAGATAAATATTGCCTCCCTCTTTTTATATACCTAACCCTTTTAGAAAACATATCACTCAAGATGCTTATGTGTATTAATTGCCAAAATCATTTTGGAAAAGGTCTCTGAATACTGACTTCACTCAGTGGGAACTGCCAGGTCCTACCTTTACAGAAGATGGTACTCTCTCCCAAGTGACAGAGTTGCCCCAGTACAGAAAAGTTTTCTTGGACTGGAGAAGCAGATCCAATACAGCCAATAGAGATATTTTTTCACCTAGTAGAAACTCCCTATGTGATGTTGAAATTCACAGGATTAGGATGTTTTACACAAACTGAAAGCTTGGCCCTAAGACTTGTTATTTCTGAAAAGAAATGGAAGAGTAGTCTACAGCTGAACATTACCAAAACAAGTAGAAAATTTCTCTCCTTTAGAATGCAGAGAAGCCAGCTTGTATTACCACTGCACAAAAGCAGAATGTGACTAATCATTCCAAATGGTGTTTAAAAGGAAGCTAAAAGCTTGGTTTTCAAGGCTCCCAGATAAGAAAACTCTTCTTTCCAAAGTCTTGGTTAGCTTCAATGTGAAGCAAATTTTGTTGAGAGGCAAAAGCTGAGCAAAGCACATTTCAGTAGATAATCTGCTATCTCATTCACGCGTTTTTCATATCTCACTCGTTAGAGGTTTGGCACATCTATGATGTCACATTCTAAAACACAGAAACCATTGTGTTTCGATTACCAGGTGATATTAGAGGAACATTGTAAAACACATCAATTAAACTAAAATGCATTTCACAAAGTGCGTTTCAGTACCTCCACTTTGAGTCTAAGTTTAAAAAAGAGCTTTTCATCCATTAGAGAGATGAAAAGAATTGGCACATAGATTACTCACAAGGTACATTTTGAGGAAAATTTAATTAAAGAAGACAGCAAGCAAATAATAATAGCTCATGGTTCAGCATATTAATGGACATGATGAAGAAATTTCTGTTCTGCTTTCATTATGTTTGTCTCCCAGATAAAGCTGCTCTTCTCCACGCAAGAATGCTGTGGCTGTGAGTGCTAAACCCTGATCTCCCACCTACTTTTGAAAAGAGACAGGAGGAGCACACAGCAGGGCCAGTGAGGCCAGGGGTTCTGGAGCTTGCTGTTCCACAGAGTAGTAGTAAGCACTACTAGTAATGAGTTGTCTTGGTAGTAGGCACTACCAAGAGAGCAGCAGGAAAATCGTAACGAGGCACAAAACCCCTGTTTCTGTTCACTGTTGGATTTCTGGCATTACACAGCCTTGGATTTCAGTTTCCTGCTGGAGACTGAAGTAATTATGTATGTGTCCTTCGGGGCTGAGACTGGGAGGTTAGAGAAAAAGTTCCTTTATAGATAGCTTAGGGGAACCCCTTGCTGGATAGTGGTTGATTAACTTTGCTCATATAGTTACCAGAAGGGCATTTAGTCACTGAAAGAATGCTTCAGAACAAGCATGTCTGGTTCCATGGATTTGGATGGCTCTACTGGGATAGGGTATTGATTTCAGTGGTGGTGGATTGGCTCTGCCATGTTTGCTTTTGCTCTTTGATTTTTAGCCCTTCCTGTTCTGTGAGAATATTTCCTCTAGTGATGGATTTTGTGAGTTTAGGGATATTTGCAAGTCAGCAGGAAGAGTTCTGAAGATCTTTCTTTCAAGCCATGATCTTTTTTTAACACATATAATGATTTTTTAATGACTTTGAAAATTTCAATACATGCTAGTTAAGGACTGTGCAATGTTAGCAGGTTTCTTTTTGTCTTGTGATGCCTGGTACTTGAGGTAAATCTTCAAAAATTCAGTCTGTTTCTCAGAAGCAGCACTCTTTACAGCTTTGTGGTTGACTTTACATTAGTGAGGTGAACATCAGCTGAGATTTCCATAGAGCATTGACAACAATATTGAAGTGGATTTGCTGTACACTACAGCTTTCAGAAAGGAGATTAAAGAATATTGGAATACCACTTAAATCCTCTCAAATGTCGGTGTGTGAAGGCAGAAACCACCTTTGCATAAGTGAGGATACTGCCAATATCATAGTAGTGATGAGACTTCACGCCCTTGCACATCAGTGTTACCCTCTGCCCCCTACCTAAGATAATGTGATCACACTCACCTCCTTCTGCTAAAAAATCCTCCACAATCGGTCAGATTGCTCTCACTCTTCTCTCACTCTTCCTTGTGCTGAGGCCAGTCCACACAGACCTTGAGTCAGATATGCCCTAATTTTTTGTGGCTCTACTTTAAGTTTTCTACATTAAATGACTGAAGGGCAAATATCACATCCCAGCCCTGCTAAACTGTTCAAGGACACAGCATGCTGGCATGATCCATCATCCAGAGGTTAAGCAGGACTGGCCTTTTCATTCCTACCTTTCTGGTTTCATGCTGGCTGCTGTCTCTCAGGGAGTGGGATGGTAGTGTAGAGCATCTTGAGAGGCATTTTTTCTGAGAAAATCAACATCAGTGAAAGTAGGATACAACAATGCAAGAAACTTGTAAAGACACAAACAGCAGCAAGAAGAATTTGTTTAATCACTTTGATATGGGCAGTATCTTCCTCCTGTACCAATATTGTCAGGGTTTTTTTCTCAATCCAAAGCCCACTGATACCAATGGAAAACTTTCCACAGGTTTCACAACTTCAGACTGGGGCCACAGAGATGATGTCTCCAAGCAAGGAGCCAGCTTGGCCTCCTTTCTGCTGTCAATTATTTACATTCAGAGAGTAAGAAGTGTCCTGGTGTTCTGGGCCAGGTGCTCAGCCAGGTCTCTTCTCTGACACTTGTATAAACTTTACAAGTTAAGCACCCAGCCTTCAATAGTTTTGATTGCAATTTCATCCTCTATTGCACAAAATTATGGGAAATGTAAATGCTTTTCTTTTACAGTGATGTTTAAAATCAGAATTAGGCTTTAAATGTGTAAGCTCTCCTATCTGCTAGATAATCATAGATCCATGTGTCTAAAACTTCAGAGAACTGCTGTTACATATCTCATTCACCAATTTTCAAGGTGCACACCTTGAGTCTGATTTTTATTTACAATAAAGTTTCTACACTGGTAGCTAACTGCAGACTACACTTAGAAAAGGGCTTTAATTGTTGACAGAATTTTTTTTAAAGGCCAAGCAAAAACCAAGAATATGCTATTTCCAGTTCATCCTTGAGCAAATTGCTACAGATTTGTGTAATGCATGGCCTTCATCAAAAGTGGTGGAAAAGAAGGGTTCACTTGGACAAAATTATATTTCTGCTTTCTTCTGTCTTTACTCTGAAAGTCATCTTATTTTTTCAGATTAGACATGAATTAATTAAATCCCTTGTCTCAAGGAAGAAAACACAATTTTCATCTTGAGTTAGCGATGCTGTTAACTTAAGGATTATTAGATTAAAGAGAAAGAAGGACATTTTTAACAAAAGCACCTTGCAGTGAGTCTTCCCTGTTTTTTATATAAAGTACAATACAGAAGGAAAGAGTGATGGAAGTAAAGATCATGACATTTAGAAGCAAACTTTAGCCAACCACTGATTTTTGTGCTATATGGATGTATCATGGATTGCACATAAATGTGCTCCAGAAGCAAAAACCTCCTGAAAAGTGACTATACTATGAACTTGCACTACTAGTACAAGACCATTCAGACAGTAAAAGTCTCAGTTCTGAAACCTTTTTGCCTTTAGCATCAGGAAGCCATAAGCATCTAGAAAAAATAGTAAGCAAGTTTTATAGTGTCTATTTATGGCTTAAATTTTTTCTTTCTCCTTGACTCCTTCCACAAAAATCTGACTGACTAGAACATCTCCTTGCACCTCATGAACATCAAAAAAGCAAAATTCCAAGGACTCTGGTTTCTCAGACTCCTTGTTTGTTTGTTTGTTTGTTTGCTTGTTTGTTTGTTTGTTATCCCTTTCCTTTCTATGCAACATTTTTGAGGGTCTCATGTGCCAGACATTTCTTCATCCTTTAAGTTTTCCATGTTTTTGTTTGGTTTTGTTGTTTTTTTTTTCTTTTACTTTTCTTTGCACTTACTCCCTTGGCATTGATCTTTTCCACTCAGGGATACATCTCAGGCTGTATCTCACTTCTAAGTAGATGCATTGCAAATTTTTTTCCACATCCATTTTTTTGCTGGTATCTGGTGCATTTCTGGTAACTACCTAGAAATCTCAAATTCAGCAGTGTCTTTACAATATAGCAGCATTTCCCACAGAGAAAATACTACACATGACTTTGCTGTTTAATTCAGAGAGTGCTGATACTTTTTCCGTGACTTGGATGCAGACTTCATATTGCATAGATTTGTTTTTAACCTGAGACAGCAGGCAATAAGATACAAACAGTCCCCAATTCTCAGTAGATTTTACTGTAAAAAGCATATGGGAGAAAGCTGTGCTACTTTTTTTCCCCAACACTTATATAAAACCTGCAAGACCATGAAATAAAATGCAATAAGCTAGAAGACATAATATATTCAGGGTTTGTAATCAATGCATCAAATCCTGTTTACAGCTGTAGCCTTTTTCAGTCAAATTTTTGTTAGCACAGAGATGCAAGCTGATATGTAAAATATCTGCATTGGCATGGAAATTCTCCGAATGGCAATGTCACTTTTGGCAATGTTTTCATTAATTTTCATTAATAAAAATGAGTAAGTCTATTTTACTGCCAAAAGGACACAGCTGATCACTGGTCTGGCATCTTGGTGTCGAGGTGATGGACTGAAATACCTTGTTTTGGAGATACAGTTCAGCAAGAACTAAATAAAAAGTATTCAGGGGAGCATCTTCTCCATAAAATTGATACACATCTTTCATCCTCAAGAAACAAAACAACTGATGAAGGCTGCATTTCATGCAAGGTGTACAATGCAATTTTCATGCTTGTTCATTCCAGTAAGAAACATGAATGTCCACTTTCTAGGGGACAAATTATAAATGTGTCAGCTGAGGCCTTGAGACTATCAGTGAATTACAGTAGCATGAAATACCTGCTTTAAAATATTTCTTTATATTCATCCATCTCTTCTTGGATTTTTAGGTGTGTGTCTGTAAATTGTCTGTCCTGCATATTAAGTACAGATTCTCTTCCTTAAGCGACTACGGAGAGGAACACAAACACGAAATGAAGACGTGATGTAAAAGAATACAGTTATAATTCCTTGAAAGACAAAAATGGGCCTTATTTTGTTTTTCTGTGTATTCTGGTCAGATCTCCTGAAGTAGATTTGTTTCTGTGTAATGGGGTAACTGGCAGATTCACTTGCTTATTGATACTGAACATCACACGGGGACAATAATTTTACTTGGAGGTTACCCAATATGTATTCCTTTCTATCTCTAGTGTCTGTCATTTTTGGAAGACTTCTTTTGACTAATAATTTGTGAAATATTCTCCTTGAAGTTCAAAAATGCATTTCAAGTCAGGAGAGAAAATGTTGCAGTGGACCATTTAGGGTGAGACTCAAATGACAGATATTAATTATTTCACCTAAGATTTCTGAAGTGCCCTGCAAATTACTGGCCGCAATTCTCCCAGGATGAGGAGCTCCATAGTACATCAGTCTCAGTAAGAAACTGGAAACTATAAGAATCTCATTAAGTACCTAAATACCTCTTAAATCCTGTCCCTGTTGATCTTTTCACACCTTTTTTCTGAACTCTTGCAGTACACTTGACACATAAAGGAAGCTAGAATGATGTTACTGATAAAACCCAAGTGTCTTTAATTTTTAATATCTCTGACAGTGGCTTTTTTTATTGTGTTTTCTCCAGATTTTAAACTTTGCTTCTAAACAAAACATGATGATACCTGCACATGCCACCTGAAAGTGTTAGAAAATCTCCTTTCCTTCCTAATCCTCCTAGGTACACAGAGATAATATTGCCTGGCTTCAAAACAACCCTAGAGTAACTTATGAAGAAAATTTGACTGTTTCTTCTACTGTTCCCCCATTTTTTTTCTTTTTCTTGTACTCTCTTGTACCTCCAAAAATATCAAGAAAATTTGTTTTAGTGTGGCTGAATAAACTGCTAGAGATTTGTTCACATTCTCTTTTTGTATAAGGAAAACTGTACATTCTTGAACAGTACTGTAAAGAGCACATTTGCTTGCAAGAGAAGGTTAAAGAAGCTGCACATAGAAAATTTATGTATGATTTGAAATCACACAAAGAGAGCATGAACCTCAAGGTTGAATTGATATTATTACCATACAAAAGAAAATTGAAATAAAGAGGCAAAGCTGTGACTCTATTTTCAAAAATTAAATCAAATTTCTCACAAGTTTTTCCACAATACTTCACTTTCTTGAAAGCACAAAGTCTTTTTTTTAACTTTATGATGAAAACTTCTGGTAATAAAAACAAAAACTGCAGCAGGTTGCCCAGAGAAGTTGTGGATGCCTCATCCCTGGAAGAGTTCAAGGAGAGTTTGGATGGGGATCTGAGCAACCTGGTCAGGTGGAAGGTGTCCCTGCCCACAGCAAGGGGGTTGGAATGAGATGGTCTTTAATGTCCCTTCCATCCCAGACCATTCTGTGACTCCACGACTTTGTCATAACAAACATCAATATGGAAGAACATAGAGAAGGTGGGAAGAGGATGGTTTTTGTCTAGGCTTATGTCTGTCAAAAACTACTGCACTCCTCACTCTGGCTGCTCAGGGTCAAGTCATCCTGAAACTGGTCTGGCATAATCAGTGTCACAAAAAACACACGGAGTTCACATTAACCCCAGCTTTGAACATGATAGTAAAGACCCCTACACAGACCTTTACAGCACTGTTTATGATGAAATTAAATTTCCTATGTGTATTTTTGCAGTAAAAAGCAACATATTTTTTGTTATTGTTTTCTTTCCCATATTGTTGATAAATTTGATGCTTGTCAGAGAGGTATGTGACAGCCAAGAGAAAAGAGCAAGAAGCTAGAAACGTTACAAACTTATGTCAAAATTGCTTCTTTATGTAACATCAATGCTACTGCTGTCATGCTTTTAGAGGCCACCCTTAAATGTCACACTGAGAGGTGAGGAGTGTGGTGGAAGGGGCAGTGAAAATTGCTGCCAATAAAATACAGATTTCCTGAGGGACAGCAGGGACTCAAAAGGTGACATACACAAAGATATTATTATATTTCTCTTTTTTTTATTAAAACCCTTCACACTCTCAAAACATCCAGTCCAGTATGTGTGAATAAAATAAGTTTTTATTGCAAAGCAATGTGATTAGTCCTTCAGGCCGAAACTATGATGTTTAAACATGCTGTTTTTAGAAAACTAAGTCCAGAGATCTAATTTTTTGTCTGCATCCATAACATGGAGCAGAGCAGGTTATGGTGCCCAGGCAAGGGTCTTGGCACAACACTGAGATACAGTGGTGCTGAGTTTAGTAATCTGTAGGTAATACTTTCTTTTTGAAGGAGAATTAACCTTGGAATACTTGATTTTTTGCATTGCATCTGGGTATGACACTGATCACTCTCAGGAGCACAGTGAAGGAAGGTCTTTCAGGTGCCACCTCTGCTTTAGATACTCTGCCAGGAATTATTTCTCCTGTCTTAGCACAGCCTGCACTGGTTTCCTGATCAATTTTCATTTAATATCTATGTAATAATTTGGCTTCTCCTGCTACATACATGGCAAGAGAGATTTCATCTCTATAAAAAATAACTGCATATTCTGGGCTATGCTTTAGATTATATTTTTGGATATTGGTTTCAAGACTGGCCATGTCATTTCATTAAAAAATTATTTATGTTTTACCAAGTTCATAATTTCATATGGTGGTGTTGAGTTGAAACTAAGACATACAGCGAAAACATAGGTCCTGTAATGAAAATAGTCTCATCAGCAGAATGGAAATTATGGCATTTTTGTGTGGCTTTCAAACATGAAAAGTGACAGGAACAATGTTTTTTTTAACAGATTGGGTCTCTTTTACCCAGTGTACAATCTTTATGCAGAGAATGAGTTTTGTTCCTGGTTGTTTTAAAACTGGACTTTTTGATTCAGTTAGGTTTGATACAAGATCTCTCTGAGAAGCAGTAAGAAATATATCTTTGTTTTCCAGGTGTTAAATACACAGTCACAGTGAGGGAGAGAGATGAAAGAAATTTGACAGCCTTTTTGTCCCCTGAGAGTTTAAATATCTGATCTAAATGTTACTCTGTTCTAAATATATTAGATTATCTTGTCTCCACTGGAAAATGAAGGATCTGATACATGCCCTTGCTATATTGTCTAAGTAAATGAGCTCTCTAAATCATCCAGGAAAATCCACTTCATGCTGTGCTGACATGAGTTAAACTGAGATATTAAGTCTGTACTGCCCTGACTTTTATATCTGTGCAGAAGATTCATATAAGGGGGAGCTTCAGAGAAGTTACAAGATCCTAAATCCCCCTTAGGATCTGGTCCAAATACAATTCCAGCACACATTCTACATCGATATGAAGGAAAACACAGCATCCTGGGTAGCTGAGTTATCTGGCTGGAGCCCACAGATATAAAAGTGAGAAAATCAGATTAAGCCTTTTCTTGTTTCTGGATTGAACTCTGACACTAATGCTGACTAATTTTCAATTTATAAAAGAAAATGTTCAAATTGATTTCACAAAAGATTCTAGCTTTCTGTGGAAAAATGAGTGGATTTTATTTCTGTTCAAGAAATCAAATGACCATAAATATTACCTGCATTTTTGTAGCAAAAATTGGTAGAAGAAAATTTTGAAAAGCATCACAGGGAGTTCCTATTCATATGTACATACATGCACAGTTGTTCTTGCAAGCCAGAAGTACATCATCATGAGATACAGAGTTGATGGGAAAAGAACGACTAAATTATGAGATGCCGTGAGAGTCAAAATCTAACCTTTGGTACAAAATCTCATGGGAAGCTCCTTATAGCACTTGAGAAAAGTTCTATATAGAAACTAGCTGAAATAATCAATGTTTTTTCAGCCTTATGATTGTGGGGAAGTGTTTAGAAATGAGCAGGGCTGGGAACAAGATCTGCTGTGCATTTCAACCATCCTGCTGTCACAGAGGACCTCTGAAATATCCAAGTCATGGAAGACAGCCAGGAATGATATACCAGCGAAGGGATCACATCACTTGATAAAAATCAAAGCCTTCTGTCACTGTCATAATTGTCATGGAAACTGACATGGCCGTATTTAATCCTCATGAGTTTCTCCACTCCTCAATTCTAAATTGCCATTTTTGCCTTTCCTGCTGAAGCTAAAGGCACTCTGAACCTTGTGCTTTGTGCAGTGAGTTATGAGACATTTTAAATTACGGTGTATTGAGGAATAGTTTACCTCTGGCTCTCACAGATTTGATCTGAGATTTGTTCCGTAAGCTGCCGTAGAGTGAGAAATTTGCAGCTTAAAAGGATTGAGCTGTATTTATGTTCTGACTTATCCTCAACTGTAATAGACTGAGGAATGTTTTATCTCTAACACTTGCACTTTGCTCTGATATTTGCACCTTTTAAAGGGGACTGAAATTGTGCTTGTACCTTCTCTCTCGCTGATGCTTCTGATAAATGGCTTGAGTTTCTGAGATCTTAAATGAGTGCCACAGTGAAGAAATGTTAAAAATTAATAGCATGTAATTCTCTGTGGCACAAATAAGATGCTGACCTCTTTTCATTCAATATGCATTGATAGAAAGAGTAATTTGGAAAGGGAAATGGAGAGCAACCTTAATTTGAGGGATGGTGTGCTGGCAAGGTCCCTCTGTCTGCCCTCTCAGTGGAGGTAGGGGATGGAGATGGATGCTGCAGCAAAGATACAAGAGTTATTGATGTGTTAGAAGAACCTGAGGACAGCCACATAGCAATTCAGGCCACTTCTCTCCAAGGGGTGGCAGGATCTGGAATGACTCTACACCAATGCATGCAACATGAGCAGCAGAGGGGGGGGAGCTCAAAGCCATTGTGGGGTGGGAAAACTTGGATATATAGGCAATCACAGGAAGGTGGTGGGATGACTCGCACAACTGGAGTGCTCAAGGGACGACTATAAACCCTTCAGGAGGGATGTGCAAGGAAAAAGAGGAGGTGGGGTAACCCTGTACATTTTGACTGTCCAGAGTTTGATGATGGTAATGAAAACTTTGAGTGTTTATGAGTAAGAGTCAGGAGAAAGGTCAACAAGACAACGTGGTGGGAGTCTGGTTCGGACCACCCAGACAGGACAAAGAGGCACACAAAGCATTCAACTACAGAGGATGATAAATGACCCTTAGAAAATGTTGGTGTCATTCTGCCACAGTATAGAAGATTAGAAAATTGTGAGAATTTTCTTCTTGCTGGGTCTGCACATAGTAACTGATGTGACATTTTTTACACATGCAACATTTAGAGGTCAACATAGTGCTGAATGGAGGATGTAACTGAAGATAAATCAAGTAATTCAGCAGTGTGAGTTGTTGGTATGCACCTTGAAGCTCTGACAAAATTGCACAGGTAAGTCCCTCACTTTTCCCTGTGCTTTCAGATGCTTAGAATAGATCTGAACACCATTTTATGACTGGAAGGATGATGCAGGGATACATTGTCTTACAATCCACACTTTTGATCATCCATTTTGTTCAACCAACAGCTGCATTAGCAAATGAATTTGTACCTGTTAAAAGTAAACAGTGGACTTTTTGTCTAGATTAAAACTGTTAGCATAATACAGAGCCCCTGCCCTGGCAAGTATGTGTAGTAATGATCCTAAGTTCCACTTCAGATTTGGCCATTTTCCCCAATTCACTTTCTATGTTCAAATAAATACAAAAAGCTATGATAATTAGGTGGCTTATCCCCACTGTTGCTGCAAGTCTGGGTTAGCTGGGTCTGTGATCTAACAGGCCACATGACCAGAAATGGTAACAAGGTCTCCATTGTCACTTTGCTAATGAATGCCACAGTTATCTCCAGAAGATAAGAAACCTCATGAAAGAGGAGACAGAAGTTAAAAGGCCAAAGCAGAATCCACATGAGAATCTCCATTAAATTTTGTCTACATTAAACATTTACATAGCAACAATGCTGCAAAGGTAAGGTGTGAAAATGAAAGGATTTGCAGGCCTCCGTGTGACAGGTATTCTGAGAAAGGTTATCATCTGAGCAAGCATTCCCATGCTGTCCTAAAAAACACCTTCAGGTCTTAAAAGGCAAATCCTTTTGTTTCTTTCTTGTTTCAGGTTTTACAGATGTAAAATCATGGAGTCCATCATGTGTCATGCTAGAATGTGAAGGATCATTAAAGTTTCACAAAGACAGCCTCAGGCATTGAAAGGAATTCCAGTTCCCTGGAAGTGGCCAGGGCACCAGACTATGCTGGGTTTTGGTCAAAGGTAGAAAATACCTCCAAAATGTTTAGCGGCAGTGATGTCAGTGGTCAAGCAAGAGCAAGCTGCTCAATAGAACAAGTGGTGAGAAGGCAAGGAGGTCGGCAAATACTATTGAGCCTGGCCTTGTGTTTCCAGGTTGCTGAAGGCTTTTGAGAACCAGCACCAACTGTGAATCAACAGGATGTGATGATTCCATCTGAGTGAGCCAGTCTAGGTAATGGAGGATTTGCTTGATTTTAGGAAGACAGAACAAACTGCCAAAAAAATTGCTCAAGACCCTGATCCCACCTTGTAGGGAAAGCAGGGAAGACAGAGGGACAGCTGCAGAAAATTGGGAGACCTTTATGCACAGATGCCAGGAGAAAAAAAGGAGAGGGAGAACCTTACTGCAGGAAGGCTTTTTTGTAGATGAAAATGCTAAGAAATGGCACTTAGACAAGACAGGGTGTTCTTTGCTTGAGAGGAAAATTGAATTAATCTCGGTATTTAAAATCAAAGACTTGCTTGTTATTTGTAGACTTTCTAGGAACTTGTGCCATCACAGACCTCTGTGAGTCCTTGGAGAGTGCAGTTTTGGAGGGCAGAAATTTCCAAGTGAAATGGCTGCTTTAGAGTTTGATACTAATTTACAGGGAAGAATTTACTGTGAATCCCAAAAGAACAGGTAGGTGGGATGAAAGCAAGCATGGGGATTTATTTTATTTCATTTAAGAAGAGAAAATGCAGGACAATTACAGTTGAGATTAAGCATTTGGGAGGATGTTAGGAAAAGCTAATCAAATATGAGGGGACCACAGCAGAAAAGTGTAGCACAGAATAAAATTTCTTTTAGCAAGAGCAAAGGAAAGGAGAAAGGTTATATAGACATACTGGGAATGAGATAAGTGCAGGCTCAAACATGAGGCAGGAAGATTTCCAAGGTTTTGGGAGCTGTTTTTTATCATCAAGAATGGACTGAGAGTCCTTCACCTTGTCTCAAAAGCGAATTGGACTTGGAAGGTCCTTGCAATTTCTGTTACAGTTTGCCTTTCTCTATTCTATGTAAAGAAACAGGATTTTTTGCCATTAAATCACAAAGCAGCAATTAATCATTGTCCTTCTAGCAAATGAAGTATTATTGACTTTTAATAACATGCATTTGATTCTGAAGATAGCAATCCTTGACTGAAGAGTGAATTTCTGAAAGTATAAATCAGTATGTTCAGTAAAAAGTACATGTTTTTCACTCATAGTTTTGAACAGAAAATACTTATCAAGTCAGATGGGAGTGAAAATTGAAGCCTGTTGCTCCTTGTCAGCAGCTGTGTGGCAACTAGCTGCCATTCACCCATTTCCAAATGGAAATACTTTTCAAAGTGGGAGTGCAAAGTGATGATGGTGCCCAGCTTGAATTCACAGTAGGAGAAATTGTGCTCCAAACCTTGAGTTCTTCCTGCTGGGATCACTGAGCTATTTAATTATGCTGCTGCACACATTGCTTCTGCATTTGATCTTTTCCGTGACATCCTTTAGCAAATAACTTTTCTCAGTCAATGAGGAAAGCAAATAGACACTGCCTTCCCTTTCATGTGTTTTGCCAGTTTCAGTCATCTATATCATCCTCAATTATGTCTCTATTAGCCTTCCTCTCTGTGCCAGTTTTCCTGCTTTGAAGAAGCATCTTTCCTGTCTTCCTGGATGCCTTTGGGTCTAAATATGTCTAATCTCATAATCAAATGAACTAGATTTTCATTCATAACCAGTCATAACATTAGAGTGTCTTAACAAAATTGAGAGCTTGATTTTGGATTTCTCTCCCCATGTAGATGCCAGCTTAGGAATTCATTTCACAGGCTCCCTGTTTAAACAACGCCCCTTTAGTGCTAATTCTGGTCTACAGAACATCCCTTTTACAAACACAAGACCATCAGCAGCATTTCACAGGTGGTGCCTCTGTAAGGCAGTTCCAGCCATTCTGCAGTTCCTTCTTGTAAACCTCGTTTGATGCTCCTTCTTCCCCTCTTCCTACAACAAGGCATGAAGGAGCAAGATCTCACTCTCAGTGTGATCTCAGTCTCATGTGATTTTTCTTAATGAGTTTGGGGTCATGAGTTTTCCCTTTTTTTTTTTTTTTTTTTTTTAATCTTCAAGAAAACTGCCTGTCAGGTGTTAGCCTTAATATTTCACCAGAAAAACATCATTTAAATATTTTTCTTCTAAAATCTCCAAGCCCAGGAAGCTTAAATAGTTGAACCTGTACTACAAACAAGATCAAATGAAATTATTTGTTGAGGGATGGGCTAATGGAATATGGAATATGGAATATGGAATATGGAATATGGAATATGGAATATGGAATTTGGAATATGGTCTGTCAGTGCAGAATCTTCTAAGTATTTCTGTTCCAGGACTAAGAGCAGCCTAAAATAGCTGCAGTTGTCATATCAGTTTAATTATTTGAGATCTGTAGTTCTTTCAATGCTCCTGTACATGTTCAGACATGAAGACATGCACACACAGAGTAATATTTTACTCAACTTTTTAGAAGATAGACACTGATACCAAGGTGGAACAGTCTAAAAGCAGACTTAGTTCTTCAGCTAATTCTTCCCTTCAATGCATGAAAATTGTTGTTTTCATTTCACTACAACCTGTTACTTCCCCGAGTGGAGTCTATGTATTATGCTTCGTTGTGGTTTAAGTGAAGTGAGAAGACTGAAGTGTTTTATACTGCTAAGATAGTTTGAATCAAAGGAAAGATAAAGAACATCTTAAAAGATGTTTCATGTGTTTTAAATTTAAAGTCCAACTAGCAAGCTGACTTGGAAATTTTTCCTAGTGAAATTCCCATGGGAGTAGGCTTTTCTGAATGTCCAGCAGACTTTTTTCATTACTAGATACGGTCAATTTCTATCTCACAATCAGTGCCAGGGTGGTTTGTACTTTGAACCACATGAGTTTACAGACTCTTATCTTGTATCCCATTACTTCAGATTATTTGGACATTCTTAGTCCTGTGGAATTTACTTTATAAATTAAATTCCGACTACAGATTCTGCAAAGGCTGCATCAGCATTACAAGGTTCTGACTGTAGCTCCTTTTCTACAGCTTGCCACATTCTTCTCCCACCAGTATCTCCTGCTCAGACTTCCATCAAGAATTAATTAATTTCCTACTCTTTAGTAAACCCTCCCAAATGTCTTTAATTCCGAAAGCTATTTCATCTAGAATTTTGCTGCTGTAACTACATTAACATAGTATGCTTTAGCTCAAAATAGTATCCTGGAGATCTCAGGCTAAGATCTGTCAAAAAATTGGCATTGAACACCACCCTTTTTGCTACCAACAGTTGCCTAACAAAAGGCACAATTTGCATTTATTTTTGAAGTGAGCTGTGTGTCAGATTTACTGAAACAATCCTACTTTTTTCTACCAAAGCTATATGAAAACTTTTGGCTGGGCATCTTTAAGAGACAAGGCTTTTTACATGCTGGTTTTTCAGTTGCTCTCTGCTGGGAGAGGCAGTTGAAATCTCTGTTTGGAAGTTCAGCAATTATCCATCACGCTCTTTACTTTTTGAATGGAAGCTGGAGCCTTCATTTTACTCATAGCAACACAACTGTTTTATCTCTGCCTCTGCTGAGCTTTTTGAACTGTGATTGTTGGTTTCTGGTGGGCTAAGGGTATCTCTGTTTGTGCTCTGAATAATAGCATTTGCTCTAGAGGAACATGGTGTTAGTTCTTTATTGTTAATTGGACAGAGTTCATGTTGCTCTGATTGGGGTTTCTCTCAAAGGCTGCTAATGTTAAAAGGGACTATTGACAATAGATTTCAGCAAGATTTTGACCAGGTGTTCTATCATTTTCTCACAGATTTACAACCTGTATTGTTATCAAACACTTAAATTAGAACAACATCTTTTCAACAGCTTCTAAAAGCATGAACATAGTAAAAGGGGGTCAGAGGAAATAAGGCGAAAAAGACAATGTGACTTTTACAATTAGAAGAGCTGCAAACAGCAGTTGCCATTCATAATGACTGGCAATCATACCACATTTTATGCTCGTTACACACATCAATCTCTTCCAGCTCATGTGGATTTTAATGCTTAATTAGATCAGCAATTAATTATTCATTAGAGAAGAGGGAAATTCCAAATTTTCATCTTTTGAGAAATCCCCATGTTTCAGTGTGGATTTTTATGCCAAATTGATGCAAAAGGATCATATTACTCAGAGACAGGGCACCAGGTTTGTGACATGAGTCCTCAGGAGCCAGCCAGGGTGGTATGTCCAAATACACAACTAATGATTTGCTGCACAGTGGAGTCTGGATGTTGCACCAATATCAATCTGAAATTTATTACCTGTGGAAGCTAAGAAGGAACATTTTGCTCCCTGTGAACAGGAGATTTTACTTCTGAGGTTGTTCATTATTTTACCCCATCTGAAGCCCTCTAGTCTAATTGTGGCTGTGACAGAAAGCAGACAGTGTTCCTAGGGAACACCCATTGTCCAGTGACTGTCCAGTGGCAATGTCTCAGTTCTGTGTAGCCCTTTCCTCTGGTGTACTGTGACTGAGGCTTTTCAGGATGATGTTTGATGGTTTTCCAAGTTATCCAGTATGCTGTGTCTGAAGGGACTGGATAAACCAATAGGCCTGAAAAATGTGCAAACTGAGGCTTAAAAATCGCCACTAACAGATGCAGATGGACAACCCAGGAAATGGGGTAAAAAGAATCCCTCATCCTGGTAGCTATCGACTCTTGCTATGGATGCTCGTAAGGAATAACCTGATGCAGCCATTGTCAGTCCTTTTCTTGTTCTCTTGAATTTCATTTGAATGAACAAACCTCAAAATTGTGTAAAATCCAGAGAAACTGAAGTTGCCTTTGACAGTCTGCCAAGGCATGCAGTCTTAAAAACTCCTAAAGGTTTGAAAAGTATGTAAGTTTTAAGACCCTGAAGTAAGATTAGAGTGCAATTTTGGCTTTGATTACGGTAGCATTTCCAACTATTGTTTCACACTGCTAGCAGATTTCTGCTAAGGTCAGTAGGCCTTGTGCATCTAGTTCAGAAATTCAGCTGCAGGTACACTGGAGTATCACAGCAAACAATCAGCAATCAAGCAATCATTGTATATAAATTTCCACTGAAAATTAGTTTCTTCCCCATCACATGCTTCCTCCTGCCCCTGAGAAGATTTCGTATTCTTTGAGAGAGATGGGGAAATCAAACTACTTCAAGAAACAAGATTGATGGGCCTATAGAAAAAAAAATAAAAAAATGTTTAAATTCTTGGCTGTATTCTAAGGCAATTAAATTCTTATTGGAGGAAGTGCCTCACATAACCTGGAGGCTGCACTAGGATAGGCCTCTAAGCTCAAAAGGGACACACTGAGCAGTAGCACATCCATTTCTTGCTTTAGGAGCCCTATACCCAGCGGACACAATTGGATAATGGGGAGGGCTGACATTGTAATGATTCCTGCTCTCTCACTATTCCTAAACAAAAGCAGATACCCCTGAGGTGTGAATAACACTCCTGAGGGTGTCTCCTGACTTTTCGATTCATTACAGCTCCTGGGCAGGCAGCTGGCTCCCTTTCATCCAGCACTACTCATTTCAGCCACAGAAATTGCATCCTCAGTTATCCCCTTTTCCTAGGGGATAGGGAGGCATTTTGAAACTCTCTTCTCTCAAGACTATAACTACATGGAGTCAGACCCAGAACAAGCTAACCAGGAGTGTTATCTGCACTGCCTAACCTAGACCCTAATTTTAGCAGTGGGATGGGAGTAGGGATGTATTTAGCAGGGCAACCAAGCAATTTGCTAACTGAACTAGAAACACTGCTGATCTCACTTGCCAGCTCAGCTCCTTCCCACCTCTACCATGCCAGCAGCTCCTTCACTGGGCCACTGTCTTAGGAGAAAGCAAAAACCTGAAATTTGGGAAAGTTTCCCATTTTTAAAAGTATAACTGGAGCATAACTGCCCAGAAAATGTGCACCATGAGAAAATAATTGCTACGAAACCTTTCACCACAAATACTCAGAGGAGAAGATGGTTAGGATGGGGAACTATGTCAGCTTCCAAGGATAGCTGTGACTACAACATGCCAGACGTGTAGAATCAGATCATCAAATCCTCTTGCAGTCTCTGTTAAATAAGAGTGCTTGAATATCGTAACATATGATCACTTAAGCTCCAGAGCTGCTAATGTTTTAAAAGGCCAAAAACTGCTGCTTCCCTTCTCCTGCTAGCAAATGGGCATATATAGACAACTGCTCACTTTGCAAGATGTTCCAGTAAACAAACTTGATCGATTGAGGTGGCAAGATTTAATTTAAAGGCAGACACAGAAAGGTGTACAATTATTAATCAATTACTCATCCATTAATAGGCTACTGCACTGAACTATTAATCATGCTTGAACTTAATTCTTTCCCCTCTTGTTCTTTAAAGGGCAGCTAACCCTTTTAAAGAGGGAGAAATGCAGTACTTCAGGGCAGTGGCAGTCCTGTCGTCAGTAAGGATATATTTTGAACTCCCACGTACAGAGGCATTTATGGATTACTGTTTCTCAAGGGAGAGCTGTAGTGCACTGCATTATTATTTGTCATGTTCATGCCCTCAGCTTTTAGGAGCTGTGGAGGAACTGTAAAGTGGCTGTCTGGAGTACTGGTTTTTGTTAATGTTTTATATGCTTTTGATAATTGCAGTCAGATGGCACACAGAGTGCACAGAATTGCCTATTCTTTAGGATATCTCTGTGTCCTGGAGGAAAGAGCGATAAAGTTACTGGTAGATGTATTTCCACGCTTCAGCCCTTTGACATATGTTTCTGTTCATTCTGAAGATCTTTGTTATGAGGATCTTTGCATTTTGGCCTTTAAGAAATCATATCCTCTTTATTTTGAGCCTGAATGTATTAGTTCAGGAGAGAAAACACTGAAGGAAATGTTCACTATGTCTCTAGCTGCTCTGGAGAAGCCAAGCGATTTTGAAGCCAGGAAATGGATTATACCTATACCTGAATGAAAAGGTTTTTCTATTCATCATCATATTGTGGGACTGAGGGGTAGAAGAGTTCCAACAAGTGTTTTAAGTTTCGGTAGCTTATGCAATTTGGACAGCTGCACTGTATGAGGTTAAAACCAGCTGAGGACTTTCAGGTTTGCAGAATTTCATTCCTGCTATTTTTTTCCCTGTCATTGTAATTTTGGAATATCCTAGACTCTCACCTGCAGCCTGCTTCAGCTCATCTATAGAAGGAAACAGCACTTGCTCAAAAAAGGCAGCTGTAGGCTTTGTGGGAGCTGCCTGTAAATAGAAGCAGGAGTTAGGGCTGCATGTGTGAACCTTTTCACTTTGGAATAAGGTTATTAACTTTCCCTTCATCCCTTGCTTGTAGCAGTATTACTTTCTTGCTGTCATTCTTCTGTTTCAAGTTGTGTCTTCCTCTTTCTTCCCCCTTCCTCCCAAATATTAAAACAATTCCAAAGGAAAAAAGAGACTACAAGAAGCAAAGTACGAATGACAATACTGTTTTCTGTAGGTAGAAAACATTTGTATGTAGACCTGGAAACAAGCAATTTCCTTGGGAATGGCTGGGCAGAGGAGCTTGCTGCTCTACTTGCAGACAGTGAAATACGGAATAACATGTCCTAGCTGATCTAATGGATAGGGAAGATGGAAGAAATGGGTCAGGCTCATTTGATCTGACTTTGGGCATAGGAAGGACTCTTAATTCAAACTCCAGGGGTCTAAACTAAAAAGGCACTCTAAAAGTGCTACCTCTAAAGCAAAACACTTGAACACCTTTTGGGAAAATCCTCCCTTCACAAGACTGAGATCTAAGTGAGATGGCTTTAATGCAAATTTTAGGAAAACAAACTGTCAGCTCTTAAAGGACTTAGTAAGATCCCCTGGGTAACTACCCTTCAGGACAAGGGAGCAGGACAGCTCTGGAAGACTTTTAAGGACACATTCCATACAGCACAAGAGCTGTCTAGTTTTGTGTGAGAAACCAACAAAGGAAAGGGACAGACTGGCATGGATGAGACAAGACCTGCCTGTGAGATTAAAGGGCAGGAAGCAAATGCACAGGCAGTGGAAACAAGCACAGGTAACCTGGGAAGAGTACAAAGATGAATCTCAGTTGTGTGTGGATGAGGTTAGGAAGGCAAGGTGAAGCTGGAGCTGGATTTGCCAAGGGATACAAAAAAAAAATAAGGGTTTCCAAAGGTATGTGAGACAGAAAAGGAAGGTCAAAGAAACCTTCTCCTGAGGAAAACGACTGGCAAACTGGTAAAAACAGACAAGGATTCTGAGGTACTCAACAACCTCTTTGCCTCCGTCTTCACTGGAAACCTCTCTCCCCACACCTCTGGAGGGGGTGGATCACAAGATGAGGAACTGGGGGAGCAAAATCCCTCTCACTGTAAAAGATCAGGCTCACAACCATTTTAGGAACTGGATCATACTGAAATCTATGGGAGCTGACAGGATTGATCCCAGAGTTCTGAGGGAAGTGGACTAGGTGACCTTTAAAGGTCCCTTCCAACCAAAATTATTCTATGATTCTATTAGCAATGGGTTGGATATAGAGAAACAGCAGAGAAATAAGGTGAAAAAATACTACCTATGTGATGTCGTGAATTAAGAATAAAATGAATTGCTAAGTAACTTTATTCAAAATGTAACTGTCATGTTAGAGAAGTTTACAACTAGATTAGAGGATTTTTTGTCATAAAATACAATGATACTTTAGAACAAATCTGGTATAATTAGCTGATGAGGACTTCTTTTGTATAAATTAGCATATTGGACCCTCTTTTAAAAGCAAATAAATGCAGAAGCAAGCATTTAACTGTGAAATGATCTTCTAAAAGTACAGATATAATGGCAAAGTGTCTTATTCCTTAGTTGTGTAGAATGATTTCAGGTTTTACCACAATTCAGTTGTGCAAAAAGATTATTGTAAAGAATCCAGATGATTTTTACTGAGTGTGCTTAATGAGTACTTCTCTTAATGTATATATCAAGATGAGTACCTATCTCAGTAGAAATGTTATATAAACTCTTTATGGCAGGTCTTCTGCCTTGCTTCAAAATTCTTCCATGGTGGCTTTAAAACATCTGATTAATCTGACCTGTTCCTTGGGAAAGAAGATTCATAAGCATCATGGAGGTGAAAACTATTTTTAAAAATTTGTGTCCTTTTCCTCCTCATTTTATTTCCCTGAACAATGACAACAAAAAAATATTTAAAACAAAAGAAAAATGGAGTGAAATTTAGAGAAAATGTAATATTTTCCCAAGTAATGGGGAAAAAATCGTCAAAGATAATTCAGCTGCAACCAAATTTTGTTCCAAAAGCTTTTCGGGACAAATATGTCATCTTGATCTATCAAAGACATCAGTTTTGTCCTGTTCAATATATCCTTCATTGTCATGGAGAGCTATCTAGCTGTCCTTTGTCTGATTTGAGAAAGTACAGGGCACATCACTCTCTCCTGGAAAGATTTCAGAGGAATCTTGTTTGAAGAAGATATTTGTCAGCAACATATAATGATGGTTCAATTCCTTCTCCTATCTTCTTGCCAACAGTAACTCCTAATGGGGCAAAAATTACAGGCTGCTTTTCTCAGTGCTGGGAGGAAGAAGGGGGGATATACAGCAAGTATCAGCAGCTCATCAAGTTCTTGTTGCAGAGAAAACTTTTCTCAAGAGGCCATCAGGCTTCCCCTGCACCTTTATGTGTCATGGACTGTATCTGGTCTCAGCAGGGAGTGTAATTATTAACAGGGTCAGGAAGCAGAGCTTCTGTGGCCTGAATTCCAAGATGCTTTCTGAATTGCAAGCAGTTTTTCTGCAGCCTAAATTACAAGATTCTTTGGTTTGATGTCCGAAAGTCTCCCCCAATTATTTGATATGAAATTCACTCAGCTCCCAAGCAAAGGGAAACAAGCATAGCAAAATGGTATAAATTGTATTGGCAACTATTGTTGAAAGAAGCAGAGGGCATTTTTTATCTGCCCTCGTCATGGCAATCTGGATCTTCACAGGAACACAGGTCTGGAGGAGGTCACCTGTTTTCTGAATCCAGTCACCTGTTCACTTTTTCCAGGGAGGATTTCAGACTTGGATTTTCATCTCTGTAATGACTCACACCTAGCATTGTACTCCCTGCACTACAGTCACTTGACAAGCTCTTAGTGGTCAATACATGGATCTCAATAGTTTAAAAGCACAATGCATATATTGCTGGAAATTTTGTGTGTTGGCAGCAATTTTTAAAGCACAGGTTGAAGCAGTGGCTCACAGAAAAATGTAAAGGGACGTTTTCTTAAATGACAAATTATCTGAAATCCTCAAAAGACCAAGGCTTTTGATTTAACCAACATTTTCTAAGTCTAAACTGAGGACCTAGAAAACTGCTGCAACTTGGGCATATGCAAATGATTGATACTTGCAATTGCTATCAGGAATTACAGTCAAAGCTTCAAAACTCTTGGAAAAGCAGTGACCCTAATCCACATTGAGTGGTATCTAAACCAGTTCCAGTTAAAGAGTTTAAAATGTCACAGCCCTCACAGGCGGGATGTTAAAAATCCTTTTATCAACATTTGAAGTCTCTAGGTTACTGCTGTTCTTTAAGAATATTTCCTTTCTGGCCTTTACTCTTCCTTCGCTGCATCTTTCCATGCTTTGCTCTGGATACCACATTCCTTGCAGACAACGGATGAAGGAAATGGAGAGTTACTGAATGCTCTCTTTGCATGTGTCACCACTGACTAAACCCACCCTCCAGAACATCTGACACATGCAGAGACCAGGATGAAGGCGTGTTGGAAGACTTTCACAAGGTCGAGGAAGGTGATCCTGCCTCTCTCCTGAGATGTAGTGAAGCCTCACCCGGAGCGCTGTGTCCGAATCTTGGCTCCTCAGGAAAAGAGACATTGAGCTCCTGGAGTGAGTCCGGTGGAGGGTGAGAAAGATGATGAGGGGACTGGAGCGCCTCTCATGAGGAAAGGCTGAGAGAGTTGGGCTTGTTCAGCCTCGAGCAGAGATGACTGAGAAGGAACTTCGTCAATATCTATGAGGGTCTGAAGGGAGGTGTCAAGAGGATGGAGGCTGGCTGTTCTCAGGGGCCAAGCAACAGGATGAGAGGTAACAGCCTTAAAATGGAACACAAGAATTTCCACCTGAACATGAAGACACAATCCTGTGCCATGTGCTCTACTGTGACCCTGCCTGAGCAGGAAGACTGGACCAGATGACCCGTTGTGGTGCCTTCTAACCTCATGCATCCCGTGATTTTGTCATTCTGTCATTCTTTGATTTTGCAAGCAGCCTGAGAGTTGGGACTCTTATGTAATTAGTGATGTGCTTACGAGGCTCTTAGAGGAAAACATCGCACATGTTGAAGACTTAACAATGTTACCACTGCATGAAAATGTGTGCTCATGGTTTGGCATTCACATGCTAAATCTGTTCCCTTGGCCCTAAAGGTAAGAAAAAGGGCATTCAGCACCTTTGCAAAACCTTGTCACCATGTGTTAGACACCTCCACTGATGACATGAGTCTTCACTTCTCATTATCTCAGGTCTATTGTTTGTAATGGGACAATAATTATCACCTAGTGCCAGAAGGCGAGTGGGCATGAGATACAATTAATTAGGATGTATTCAGTACTTGAAGAGTCTGATGAGTGCAGTATTTAAAGAAGGACATGCCGGAGACTTCCCTGTCCCGGGTTCTCCAGCAGTGTACAAAAAGTCTTTTTCTCATCAACTGTCTGAGCCGAAGAAGCACTCTGGAGTCCTTAGTTCATGTTCTCAAGGCAGTTTATTAGTTCCGTATCAAAAGTAGATTTTTCTCCCCTGCCGAGGTCGACAGAGCAAAACTTCAGAGGCACACCGTGCCCTGCACACTCTCTGCCCTGCAAGGGAGATTGAGGCACACTGTGCCCACCCCAGGTCAGCTCTATTCTTTTATACAATCAACTACGTATCCAATGTTTACCATTAATTTCCAATCCGTGACCCTTACATTACATTGTCCAGCTCTCTGACAAACCAATCCAAAAGTGCCAACATCACCAAGAAGATGGAGGTTAGGAAGAAGAAGAAGAGATAACATGCCACGTGTAAGAATTCTCCATCTTGACTCCCAGACCCCCCTGTCCAGAATCTCAAACTCCCCTGGACATGGGTCCAAATCTTTCCCTTTTCATCTATAATTATTACTATTCTACTCTTTAGACTCTGGTGACTTGCAATTCTTCTTATAAGTTAATAATTTGTCTCATGGATTAAAATCAAAGCCACAGGCATTCTCAGTATCAATCCAGGTACTCCGACACCTCTGGCAAGGCTGAAAAGCCTCCTGACCAGGGTTTGGATCATCCTGAGATGCCATAGGAACCTCCTGGGTTCCAACAAGGACACAACATTGTTATTAATTATAATTGCTATACCCTTTATCTCACTAATTATTTCCAGAACTCCCTATTCTTGTCAAATTGTCAGCCAGGGCATCCAAAAATTGGCATTTTAGAGTCATAAATCACAGGAAATCTGACAGTCTGCGAATATAGCCTTTCAAAGGATCAAGCCACAGGCCATCATACAGAAAAAGTAGAAGCACTTTCTTCCATGGAACAAATTACTGTTGTCAGCAATCTATTAGAAGAAGGGAGTTGGATTGGATAATTCCTTCCTTCCTTCCTTCCTTCCTTCCTTCCTTCCTTCCTTCCTTCCTTCCTTCCTTCCTTCCTTCCTTCCTTCCTTCCCCTCTCATTCCCTCAATGCATGGCTCAGCATCTCTGCAAAGACCTGGCACTGCATTCCCTGAGAATAGTGATGTGTGCTGTTTTACCAAAACAAGACACAGAAATTTCCCAGACTCATCTGGAAAGGTGTCTGTGCTGGGGGGAAAGCAAAAAGATGAGGTCCTGCCTTGATTTGAACAACAGACCTAAGCCCTGGAACAAGGCACCAATGATCTGCAGCTGTCACAAGGGTTTACCAGAGAGCAGGGAGAAATCATTTTGCTGCAGTGAGAAATGCTCATCACTTGCTGTCTGAAGAAAATGCTGAAACATTTTGACACAGCTACCTTGCTATTTGCATAAGCAGTTCAAGCAGGTGCTGACAGGGTCGAAGGCATGGGCATGCTTGTTAAGTCCCTTTAACCATTTCTGCATCTTCTTGGAGGACTTTACTGTTCAGATTTTATTACAGGAAGGATGTCCAACAACCTGTTTCTTGTTTGTACTGAGACTTCCCTATGCATCTTAATCAGGTAAACATCTGTTTCCGCAGGCTGTCCTTTCATGTCTGGAAAAAAACAGCTGGTGAGTTTAAATCAGCCTCACATTGTGTCAGAACGGAGATGGCCTCTGCTCTAGCTCTTGAGATATGTTGATGGGCAATAATTTTCCAGACATGGATATTAGAAACATTCAAAGAGCTGAAATTGAATTTCCTGCTTAAAGAGATGGAAAGCAGGGGTGGAGAGGAAACCCCAGTAAGCTCATTTCCTTTGACAGGGATAGTGCTAGTATAGACTGTCATTTCAGATTAGCTAGAAAACTACACACACCCTAGAATGAAACCAGTCAGAAATCACAAAATCCATTAGGTTGGAGAAGACCTTTGAGATCATTGAGTCCATCCTATTGCCAAACACCACCTGGTCAGCTGAGTGCTATACCCAGTCTTTCCTTAAACACCTCCAGGGATGGTGATTCCACTACCTCACTGGGCAGCCGATTCCAGTGCTCAGTCACCCTTTCTGTGAGGAATTTCTTTCTAATGTCAAACCTAAATGTCTTTTGATTCCAAGTTTATTCAAGCAGGAAATCTCTTGACCCACAGGGTGTTGAAATAATTATTTGTCACGTAAGTCGCCTTACTTTAAATTGGAGAGAGATTGGTCTTATACCAAGCAAAATCTCCTCTCCCTACCCTGCTCTGCCCCTATTTTATTTTTCCCTGTTGCTCCTTTCTCTAAGGAATTTCATGGTTTAGCAGGAAAAGAAAACCAGAGACTGAACATATTTGTGCTTGGAGAAGGGAGAGAATACTTTAAAATACATCAGGGAAGAAGGTTGGCTCTCAGCTGGCTGTGCAACTAAACACAAAATACAAAAGCCTCTACTTCAGCATCACAACAATCTTCTTGACAAAAGAAGACAAGCAACATGGACTTCAGAATGGACCATTTTTTGTAAAGCAAGTGCAAAACTTCCTAATCTTCTGATGTTTTCAGGCTGTCTTCCTGCAGAGGTGTACAGCCCATATTGCTTTCTCTTTCCATTCCCTCTGCAGAACACACCTCTGCAATCTCAAGGCTGTTTCATAAAGCTCACACAGGATTTTAGAGTACAAATCCCAGCGAAAGCTGGTGGTGCCCATTGCTTACCCAGACGTGCAGTCATGTCCATCTGCTTCTCTGCTTACATCTTGCTTCTGTACACTGTAAGCAACCTTCTGAGGGGGCAGCAGGCCAGAGAGATTTATCATTAGCTGTCTTTCAGGAACTGCAAGCAGTCTGAAAAGCATAGAGATGCTCTTGGTCACAAGCAGCAGTATTAGGGGTGGTAGAAAATAAAAAGATTGACACAACAGAAAGTAATCAAGCATATTTCTCTCTTTGAAGCTACTTTTCATGTGATAAAAAAATGTCACAAGGTTTGATACTCATTTTGATGCATGACCCAACTTGCACTCTCATCTCTGCAGCTTTTTGCTTCATTTCTCAGGTTCAGGATCAAGATTTCTATCTGCTTTTGGGGTTTTTGGTAAATATTTCTCATAGGAAGAGCGAACTTCTCCCTAGAAATGAGGTAGCACATGGCCACAACACCTGTGGTACCAGTGGAATATTAGTGATAGGACTCTCTGAAACCATTGGCTTTAGTTTAAAGCACACTGGGCTGGGCGAACCTTCTACTGCCATCAACCTGATCATGGTCAGATAAACTTAACAGTCTTCCTGAGAACTAACGTAAGCTCCATTTCCCCCAGGCTAAGTTCGGAATCATGCAGGTAATCAAGAAGGTTTTGCTCACTGTTCCTTAGGACATAACAACCAAAAAATCATATAGCTTCCTCTCATCCTCCTCAGGGTTGACTGGATACAAACTGCCTCTATCCAGGGGTGATTAAATATTTATATGAAATACTGGGCACTTGTAGTCCACCTGAGTTCCACTTGGAAATTTGCTGCTTCTCTAGGAACTTATCAAAAGGCCATGTATGTCTGCTTTATTTCCATGTCTCAGGCAATTGGATAAAAGACATTACCTCTCCC
The DNA here is from genome assembly GCA_013400315.1 of Bombycilla garrulus. Taxonomy (NCBI): domain Eukaryota; kingdom Metazoa; phylum Chordata; class Aves; order Passeriformes; family Bombycillidae; genus Bombycilla; species Bombycilla garrulus. Next base: position 1,525,319 of record VXBU01018903.1, on the reverse strand, counting down.
TATAAAGCTTTCCTCATATAATTTGATTTTTATCTCCTTTTTTTCTCCTATCACTTATGGATTTTTGGAGGTTGGATCAATTGAGGCCCAGTGCAACAGAATAAACCATTGTTTCTGCTCCTGTGACTCTTACTTACACCTTTTGTACTCTATAATCAACCACAATCCTATCTTTGTTTTCCTGTGCCTATACCACATCTGGTGCATCTGTAGCACTCCATGTGATTTGCTTTAAGTGAACTGAAGATCAGTTAAAAGTTTTAAAATTAAAATATCATTTATCTACAGACCAACAACATTCACAGAAAGTGTTTGCTTGGCTTGAAGCTTATTTTTTTTAAGCAAAGTGAAAAAAGAAAACAAAACACCACCACCATCACCACCCCCAAAAACCCAAACAAACAAAAAACCCCAACACCTGACAAGAAATCCAACATATTTCACTAATGAACTAGATTTTTTTTAAATGTGACTCAAGAGAAAGCAAGAGATACTAATGTTTCCTACTGTGGAAGAATTTCTGGCATGGTCTTTCTTCAGACAGAAACCACCTACAAGGATAAGTCTTTTGTTTCATTTTGTCACAGGATTCAATCAATGCTGCTACAAAGCAGACCAGTACGATCATATTGAGATGGCATTTGAGGCTTTTATGTCTCATCAGTGCTTGTTTCCTTTTATTATAACCTATCATTTTTCCTCAAGTAATTAAATTATCAGCTCTTCTATTTATAGATTTTCTTAAACTTCTGAAATTAAAAGAGTTATATGAACAGTAAAACAAGTATCTTTCCTGTGTTCACAGGGCAGGAGATGAGAAATTTCTTTTAAAAAATAAAAATATTAATTTTTCTGCAGCCACAGAGAAATTTCTCAATCTCTTACAGCAGAAGGCCCTCCCTGGGAATTGAAAAATGTTGTGCCTGCTTCATGTGACAGCAGTAGCCCTGTATTTGGCAACAAAAAGAGAAGCATATGGCAGGAGAAGTGATGCTGTAGCTGAGCGTACCATTCTCCAGTCACTGCTCACAGGCATTTTGAGGAGAAAAGCAGTGCTTAGAGGAGGACTTCAGCAATGGATATCTACTCAGCTGTGCTTTTAAAAGTTTGTGGAAATACAATTTTTCATAGAAGAGGAAAGAGACAGAGCTTCTCCACAATCCACCCAGAAGCCAGGATCTCATGTTAATGGAGAAAGATGGAAGGAGAGAGAAGAAAAAGTAAGGGAGGGAAGGAAATTACATGAAAGAAAGAGAAAGAAGATGCTTTTAATGTTTCTAATTTGTAGAATGGGGAGCTTGCTAGGGAAGCAGCCCAGATACTGAGCAGGGAATTAGAAGCTTTCCCACTCTCTTTACAGTGCAGATTCACTGTCAGTGTATATTTCAAACCAGATCCTTGCACTGCAGATTTTCTTCTTGAGTAGTGTTCATTTTCTTTGTAGCAGCTGGTACAGGGCTCAGTTTTGGCTTTAGTATGAGAATATTATTGACAACACACTGATGTTTTGGTTGCTGCTAAGTAGTGCTTACTCTAAATCAGAGTCTTTTTAGTTTCCCACACTCTCCCAATGAGGAGGCGCACAAGAAACTGGGAGGGATATGGGTCAGACAAGGAGTAAAGCTACACACCTGAAGTTTAGGAATGAAGACTTCCAGCTTTTCAAGGAAATAATCAGGGGATCCCCAGAGAGAGTGCCCTCAGAGACAAGGTAGTGGAATAGAGCTGGCAGATTTTTAAGGAAGTCTTCCATAGAATGTAAGAGCTGATGATCACCAGAACCAATAAATCAAGCAGGAGACTGGCATGGCTGAGTAGGGAATACTGGTCAAACTAAAGGGCAAGAAGTAACAGGTGTTGAAAGCAAGGACAGGTAACCTGCGAAGAGTAGAGATGAAGTTCAGCTGTGTAGGAATAAGATGAGTAAGACCAAGGTGAAGCTGGAACTGAATCCGGAAAGAGACACAAAAAATAAAAGGCCTCTACAGTTATGTTATCCAGAAAAAGAAGGCCAGGGAAGGTCTGGTCTAGTGAAAGGTGTCCCTGCCCATGGCAGAGGTGTTGGAACTGGATAATCTTTAAGGTCCCTTCCAAAAATCTGCTTTTACTGCACTGGCTTCCAAGCGATAGATTTGTCTCATGACCTATGTTGAAAAAGTAATTCTGGACTGAAAATGACATTGCTCTTATAGATAAACTTCAACAAACAGGAAACAGGGAGGGCCCAAGTATCATTTCATAAATACATGCAGTTCGTAAGTGAATTTAGCTGAGTTCTTTCAGGGAGCCCGAGTTAAATTTCTTCACTCTTGGTGTCTGATCCATTTGAAACATCTTTGTCTCCCCTAGGAGTCCCCACCTACCCCAGCCATCAGCCCAGTGCATATGATGCTGTGTCATGGCAGGCACGGCAGGCAGTGGTGTGTGGCAGCTTCCCATTCCTCAGGGCACCTCGGTGACACGAGGCAGCTGATTTGATTTCACTGGGTGCTTTACTGTAAATGTGACCAGAGTTGTCAGAAAGAGAAACTGCTGCCACCTGACCCCTTCACTGGTTTTACATTTACAGAGAGCTGGTGCCTCTTATGAAGATTCCTCATTTGCAACTCAGCTAACTGAGATCCAACTGTAAAGCCACTGATGAGACAGGAAAAAATTGATTTTAACCTAAGTCAAAGAGGTTTTTCATTTTTTTTTCCTCTGGTGAAGTTCCAATACTTTGGCTTTTATTTTCTTACCGTGAATTGTGGCCAGCCTTGCAAGGATCATCATATAGATGAGAGTCTTACCTGCATTTTCTCTTTTATGTATCAAAACATTTCATCTCAGTTCAGTTCCACACCAAGTTTTTTTCTCCTCAGACTGCCATGACATCTGTGATTTGTGGTTTCTTTGCTTTATGCCCCAATTCTTCCCCTCTTCCCACTGTGACACTGCAGATCCCATATGGATGCCACATGGTCACAAAACTCCAACAAACTTGGTGAGCCAGCAAAGGGGTGGCAGTGGTGCATCAGAGGATCTATTTTTTAGCACAGGAGTCCTTCCAAAAGAAAATGTAAGATACTACACTATGACACAAATGAAACTAGAACTCATTAGTTTCAAAAGTACAGAACTCAAGATTTAACATTGTCCCTGCTAAAATCCAAGCAGTTTACCCTCTTTATGCAGCTTGACAGAATCAAGAAACTTCCCTGTAAAAATATGACTTTTATTTTATCTCCTAATTCTTAATATATTTTTATTGTTTTAGTTAATAAATGTATTAAAGGATGACTCTTAATGGAGCTGAATGAGTCTATGTCAATACTAGTTAGCATCTTACATTACTGTGATAGCTTCATCCTCCACTCACTGTCAGCACCCCAAAGCAGAAAACAGCTGCATCAGTATTTTAACAAAGCAAAAAATAAGTACCTTTATTTTCTTATATTAATTGTTAAGAAGAACATAGAATTCAACAGCTTTTCCTTATAGGTATCTTATGCATCTGCTACATAGGTAATGTATTTATCTCTAGCAATCTCTCAAGCCTTTATTGTAATTCTGTAGTGCTAAAATATTTCTATAGGATCAGCATATGGTAAGAAATGTAAATGCTAGCAGGGAGTCTGAGAAGATCCCACATTTACACACATCATCTTAAAACATCTTAAAACAAAATACATTTTCTTATAAAACCTATGAAGGCAGATCTCATAGTTATGGAACATAGATGTCAAAAATAAAACAGATAGTTTGGGTTGGTTTAAGGAATCTGTGCAGCACTCTCTCTGTGTAAAGTACTACTCAAAAGAAAAAAAGGTACACCTAGAAAAATATTCTCTTTCTACCAGTGATGTGAAAGCAGTTTTGCAGTGTGGGTTTCTTAAAAAAAAAAATATAATTGGAGCCTAGCAGCTTCAAGCTCAGAGCAGATTCTTCATTTTAGAGCACCATCAGCACAGAGCAGACTCTTGTCAGTTCTGCAAACAGTTAATTGCTTTCATCTACCGGAGACCAAAAATATCTCAAGAAAAAAGGCCAAAGGTCTCAGCCAGGTGGAGGGATCGTTTGAAAAGCTTAGGAGAGCTGTCTCCAGAACAGACAAATATAGTTTTACAACATGGAGACAGTTTTACTCCTGCAGAAGAGGACAGGTAGAATACATAATGCTTTCCAGCCCTGGTCTGTGTCTTGTCTGTGTTCTGTGTATGGAATCCAACAGAATGTGAACTAAAATAAGTAATCCCTCAGGCTGGCATCCTCTTTCAGGGAATAAACTGTTGTGTCTTTCCCAAAGACACAAAGCCTTCCTTTGGTGTACAAGGAAAAAGAACTAAACCTTCAAAAGAAATATGAGACTCTGCCATAAGATTAGGGACTGGAAGTGTTTTCTAACACCCTCTATCTTCACCAAAGTGCTCACAGGTGTTATGTTGATGGTACAGGTGTCCCAAAGCCAGAGTTATTTGTTGTAAAAGTGATCATTTTAGAAAGCCTCTAGGAGCACTTGGCAAAGACTACTGCTTTTATTCACAGAGTATCTCCACATGAGGGATATGCATTTTATTGCCTTGGAGATTGATCCTAAGCACTTCTATGCACTCATTCTCTTCACCAGAATCCTGTGCATGAGCAAACACTTTTTGATCCAGAAACCTTTTATAGTAAGCACACCGACATCGTGCCCCTTGATGGCTGCTTCCAGCAGTTTCAAAACCAATATAAAAGGAGATGTGACTGATCTGCTTTGTGTCTGCTTGGTCATAATAACTCACAGTTTAGGATCTGATCCAACATGCAGGTTCTGAATGAGATTTCCTTCAAGTCTTGGGGCTGACATTTAGTTAGATGAAGACAAGATCTGTTTGGAGGAAAACCTCTTGTATAATGGTAATGTGCCATTTCACAAAACAAAACAAAAAAAAAAGGAAATCTAGGCTAGTGACCAAATTCATAAGACTGTTTGGGGTCTTTTTGCTTCCTCCTAATCTTCTCTGTTTTGGTACATTCTCATCTGTTTTTCTCAGGGAATATTATTTTATGTTTGTTTTTACTTGGCTGATAATAAACCTGATGGATTATTATTCATGTAGTATTAATTCAGATTACTTTGTGAGGTGTTGTTTTTTTTTTTCCAATTCCAAACACTAAGAGAAAAAAAAAATCTATTGACACTTTTATTTAGTGTAAGTGTTCCCTATTCTCTTGCTTCCTGAGAGTTAAAACCTGGCATCCATCATGCAAACTAAACTGCCTCCCATGGCTTGCTTACACAGGAAAATGTGATTGTTGTGGTTTCTAGTATTATTTTTAATTATGTTTCAGATATCTATGTAATTGAAACTGACTTTTTTTCTTCAGTCAAGTGGGGATGCCCAGCCATTGCTTTTTTCTGAGTGTTTGTGAGAGAAGTTTATGTTATCAGAAGCAAATGGAAGATGTATAAACACCATGGAAAATCTACTAAGTGTTTCTAGAAAATCTTCAGATCTGTCCAAGCAGCTCAATAATCATGTACGTTTTAACGTAAGCTTTAATCTGGAAGAGTCTCGAAGGTTTAATCTAACCAGATTTTGTGTCAAGAGAGTACCTAAGCTGTTCCAGGAGGACTCATTCTATAGAAAAGTAGATACTGTGTCCCTCCATACATGTTAGATGGCAAACATGGTTTCTTATCTCAGACCCAAGAAAACAGGAATCAGCCTTTTACATAAACATTACTTTATTTGCATGTAGAGCTTTTCCATTCAGAGATGCCTCTCTAGACAGGTAACATCTACATGACCAGCTTTTACCTCTTATGTATGCTAAAATTGAAAGACTTTCTTTTTTTAATGAATTGTATCAAATACTGTCTGAAGATCATGGTAGTGAACTAATTCCAACCACCTTTCTTACTTCAGGAATGGCAAAAGGACCAGTCTAAACACTGTCAGTCCTTTGCTTTAAGCAAACATACCTAAGTACCCTGCTGACTTGAAATTAATTCCATATTAATATGGAAATTACATGGCTTAATTTTTACTTATTTTGATGTGCTTAGTTAATATTCTGATCAAAATAAAAGCTTAGATCTGCATTTAAAATGCAGACAGGGTGCTGTGACTCTAGCACAAGTTATGAAACCTTTCCTATACAGAAGGCACCTCTGAAAGCTTTAATCTTCAGGTTCTGTACCTCATGCAAAAACCACTTTCAGCACCAACACAGCAGCATATTGCAGAAAAGAAGCTCTGGTAAAAATAATAAAGGTAAGAAATGTCCAATCAGATTAACTTCTCAATGAAGCAAGGGAAATTATGCTGAAAGACAGAAATGTTAAATGAAAGCTTAAAGAAATCTAGATTCTCTAATCTTGGCTATCTGCATAACAGCACCTGAACTTCAGCAAGAAGAGAGCAAAAAAGTTCTAGGTGTGAAAAATTTTAAATTATGGATGATCTGGAACAAGTCTGAGATGTGATCCAGCCTGTCCTTTTGGAAACTGGAGGGTGCCATAATTCAGCAAATGCTTTTTAGTGAATATGAACTTCGAAAAAGACCATTATATATGGGGATTCTGCTCATAGTAAGGCCAGTGTGAATCACACCAGTGTAGGGTTTAGGAGAGAGATGCCTTCTCTTCAGATGACTCATTTTTGCATCAGATCAATTAAGATACAACTAGATTTATAGGCATTTCCCTGGAGGTTATGTATTTAGTTCTCAGTGTCAATAATGCAAATAGCAAATGACAATTTATTTTTAGCTCTTGTTGATTCATCTTCATCCTAAGCTTAATTTCTCAGCTCCACCAATTACATTTGCTTTTGTGAGAGACAAAAAGAAATAGTCCCTATTCTCATTTCTATGCTGTTCAAGCTTCTCTGCTTATCTTTTTCTGTTCTGGAAGGTCAATAAATGACCCAAAAACCCGAAGCTGTTGATAACTTCAGTGAATGAGAACGGAAAGGACATCTCACAGATAACAAAAGCATCATAGAATACATTAAAAAAGCTGGGAAGATGATAATTTTGTTCACTGCTCAGGTAGTGTTGTCATCCACTACATTTGTTCTGCCACAGCAACCAAGCCAGAGACAGCATTTCATCAGATACTGTGAAAACACAGACTAAAAGGCAATTTCTACCCAGAGATTTGCCAGGCTACAAAGCTTACAGGAACTTTTCCCCCAGTGAGCTGGATTTCCAACAGATGACTTGCAGAACCAAACCCTCTTGCACAGAGAGCTCGGAACAGGTAGTGAGCATGGGTTTTTTGAGATTCAGTGATGCTTGTGTAGCTGTCACTGGAGGTATCAGAAAGGAAAAAATGCTTTCCACAGGAGCATATGACTGTAGCATCTGGAAGTGCCATATGTTTTTGTCTGCCTGGGAATTCTCCAATCCCACTAGAGGAAGGATGGCTGGATGGATTCTGTGGCAAGGAAGCAGCCTTCTCTCCTAGTGTCAGCATTATGGATGTTATGAGATCACTACCTCTGGTAGGCACCAGGACTCAGGGATTTGTCTTACCCAGCTGCTCGACACCAGCCTGGTGTGGCTGGAGAGCCAGTGCTCCTTTAGTCCCAGGTTGATGGATAGGGCTGTTGTTTTTCAGTTTCCAAGTTCAACCAATAGAAAGGGTGCACCTGTATCCAGCAATCCACACAGAGAGAGCACTTACATGGCCTCCCTCAAATAAAAAAATTCCTCAAGTCCATCGCATTATCCCCTTCTTAGCAGTTGCCAAGTGATCAATTTGTGACCTGAGAGTTTGGGTCTTTGCCATTGTCTCTGTTATAACTTACCCAACATGTGTGTGCATCTGGGCAGGGTTTTTGGTCACTTCCCTGTTACTTATCACCTCCTTTGAACAGAAAATACTTTTCTTGCGATAACCTCAGTGAATTGGAAGCTCTTACATTTTAAATACCCTTACAGACACGGACTATGACTGTGGTCCGAATCCAGTGGGAAGAGCTAAGAGAGGAAAGGCAAGATGCTTGCCTGCATCCAGGCACAGGCTGGTATTTATCACTGCAGGCTCTGCTGTCCTACCATGTCTCATCACTGAGACATACATTCCAGTAAAATGCTGAAATGCCTCTCTTAGGCATCTTGCAGATTCTCTAATGTTTGGTTGTCACAACTCTTCTGTGACATGAGTACAGATGCAACCAAGGCAACTTTCAGATTGTCATGTGTGACAGAGAAAAGAGCTTTCTCCATACATTTACAGCTATTTGAGTTTTGCAGTGGAATGTGAATGCCTGCATTGACAGGATATGGGGGCCACATTCTCATCAATCCTAACAGACAAGAGCCAAAAGTCCCTGTGACTCTACAAAGACAGGCTGGACATAAACCAGCATAGCAAAGAAGTGGGGGGTAGGGAGGTCAACATGACACAGTAATTTTTTTCAATAATTCTGCTCATAAAGTTATCATTCAGTGCTGAAGTTCATCCTCGCTCCATGTCTTCAAGGGCAGAATCCTTGTTTCTTAAAGTATCATCTGCTTTTTGTGTTTATTTCTCTAAGTCAAATCAATTTGCAAAATTGCAGTTTGCTATGGTAGAAATCACAGAACCACAGAAGGGGTCAGGTTGGAAGGGACCACAGTGGTCATCTGCTCCAATCTCCCTGCTCAAGAAGGGTCATCCTGGAGCACATGGCACAGGATTATATCCAGACCATTCTTGGATACCTACAGCTGATAACTCATAAAAACTAAATCTCTGAGAATTTTACAGTACCTGGTATAGGAAAGTAGGCCTTGCACCTTATTAAACCACTCTGATAGTCTTATAAGCATTAGGGGTGCATATTTTAGCAATTGACTGTGCCATTATTTATATAAGAAGCTATTGATGCAATGTTACAGCTTGGTAATGGCATTGAAATATACATCTGTATGCAGTACTGGCTATTCCCATTTCATATGGATTGTGCTTTAAAAGATACATTTCTGTTTCAATTTTTTTCTAGAGTGCCTGTAATGACTTCATAGCACTGTCTGACTGACTCTCACTTCTCTAACTAAACATTAAAGCAACAATCAATTTTCAGCTCATAACCACCAAATCACAGAAAGGATAAGGTCAGAAGGGACCACTGGAGGTCATCAAGTCCAGCATAGTTCAAGCAGGGTCCCCTAGAGCACCTTACTCAGGATTGTGTTCAGGCAGCTTTTGGATATTTCCAGCAAGGGGAAACTCCTCAACCTTTCTGAGCAACCTGTTCCAGAGCTCAGTCACCTGCATGTTAAAGATGTTCTTCCTCATGTTCAAGTGGAACTTCCTGTGTTCATTTTCTGCCCATTGCCCCTCATCCTATCACTTGGCACCACTGAGCAGAGCCTGGCTCCACCCTCATGGCACTTCCCCTCAGATATTTAGACATTGATGAGGTCCCCTCTCAGCTGCCTCTCCTCAAGATTGAACAGGCTCAGTTCCTGCAGTTGTTCCTCATAAGAGAGATGCTCCAGGCCCCTCACCATCTTTGTTACCCTCTGCTGGATCTGCAGCAGGAGATTCATGGAGGAAGAGTAAAAATACTGAGGCTTCTCTTGTAATCAGCTGCTGCATCACCCAGTGGGATCCACTAATAGCAGGTTGCAAGGAGAAGCCTTAATGCTGCTGTCCAAGGGAAAGGTCCTGGTGACAGCAATAACTGATAAACCACGGGACACAGAGAAAAAATAAATAATTAAATGAATAAAGGAGATATGATCTTCTTTGATTTTTGAAATGGCCTTCAATGAGTGAGATAAAATTTCCAGGTGAAACCTTGTGGTTCTTTTGAGTTAATATCTTTGGCACCCTGAATAACTCTCCTCTCCTCTGTAATATAGGGAATGATAGCACTTCTCTGCCTGAGTTATCTGTTTCGTTTGCAAGGCTTTTCAGAAAGGAATAATCAACCAAAGTAATTCAACACAGCACTTGCCTGGGGCCATCAATGCTTTTGCAGTACATTTAACAGTAATAGATGCAATAAATAATGAGGTCCTAGAGGAAAATGATAGTCCAGCTAAACATCCTTAGTACTCAAGGCATCTCCAAGGGCTTCTTGAGGCCATTTGACTGCAGATGCAGGATTGGTTTCTAATCACAGTGTTTCTCCATATGCTGCAGGAGGGTACTAGGTGAACTTAGTGTAGCCCTAGCAACACATTCCCTTACTTTTCCAAACCTTACTTTTTTAACACTTAGTATTAACCTCCTTTTGTCATCTATTGTGCTGTCTCTTGCCAATGTCATCCGAAAATATTTTCAACACCTCCTGTTGCTCTCCTGACTGATCTACAGTGTTTGCCCACTCTAAAGGTAAATGTAGATTCAAGGAACAGCTGGAAATCAGTCTTTCCCTTCTTTAATATTTCAGGTAGATTCATTATCTTCCAAGCTAGTAATTTGTCACTTTAATAAGTACCTGAAAAGTTAATTCATTTAATAGGAGCAACTTCTTCATTTATTAGCCAAGCAGCAATTGCAATTCAGGTGGCAAGAAGAGATTGATGAAGAATGAGTAATGCCTGAATGGTACAGTAAATGTTATTGAACTCATTTCATCTATTAGTTTGAAGGTAATTAATCTGACATTGTCAGTATCTGGAGATGGACTCATCAAGCCTTGAGCTCGTTGGCCATTTCAACCTGAGGCTGCCTATATTTCGTCAATGTGGAAGGGCAATGCAAAGTTAGAATAAGAAATGTTTGTGCATAATTTAAAACTGATTTAGGATATTCAATATGTTGAAAGAAAAATCTGTTCTTTTGTTCCTTTCTGACGTTTTTCCTTTTGAAGCTAACAAATATAGTTTTGGTGGAAAGAAGGATCTCCCTGAGTTCTCTGTTCTTCACTTAGAAAATGGTCTTAGAAGAAGCCAAAATTTGAACTGGGTTTGTACTCAAGGAAAGCTACAAAGCTCAAATACATGCTGAGTTGCTCTGTGCTTGGAGATGGAGCCAGGAGAGAGAGGAGAAAAAGAAATTGTGCGTTTGCAAAACTGCTATGACTTCAAAAAACCCTTGTAGGGACATATTTTCCTGTCATCTTCCCCTCTCCTCTACTGAAGTTTTGGGTTGAGATCTCCCTTTTCCCTTAGTCTTTAGTATTTACAATCCAGGGATGGCTTTTCAGAGCTCCTCTGAAGACCCTTTCTCAGGACATGCTGGTTGCACAAACATTCCTGGCTGCAATTGGTTCCCTAAGTATTCCGTCTTCCTATCCCCTGCTCCCACCCTACTCCCAGCTGTGTGTTTAGTCCCTGGAGCTCTCCTCCTCACAAAGGCTGATCAAAACTCAAGGCTTCATAGTCCAGGGGAATCTTTGACTTCCACAAGGGCCCTCTTGGGCTCTGTTTTGATGTATGTATTTCCTGTGCTTGGCAATTTTATGCCTCTGTCTGAAGTTAATTACCTTCAGACACATTTTGTGTCTGAAGGTAATTAACATGTCTTCTTCAGCTTCCTCACCCACCAAATATGCAAGAGCAGTTAAACTTAGCTTGACCAACATGATGACATTCCTCAGCTTTCAAACTGCAGCCTGCATACTTGTAAGACAAATACCGCAGTTGTTAAGCACCTGAACACACTTCCTCATGCAAATTTGTGTGCACATTCACAAACACAGTGTTTTCAAGAGGAGAATATATTAAGGTCAAGGGACTTGGATTTTTCTTGTTCTCAAGTTTTACAGCACCTGGTATTGTCAGCTCTGTCTTTTTCAGCAGGTTGCATTTGTTTGTTTGTTTGTTTGTTTTTTTGTTCCTACTGAGAACAGGCGTTTATATTAGAGTCTCAGATCTGATAAAAAAAAAAAGGAAAAATGTATGTTGTGTTACTTTGCAGATGTATAAAAATGCTGCAATTGTGTCCTAAAGACACAAAGAGAAGCCCATCAAAAGAGCTCACATTTACTTGTGTGCATTTTTTCAACTTGCTTGTTTTGAAATATGCACACAAGTCTTGCACTTGCAGTGTTGTATGTTTGGGAAAACAAAGATAAGCAGTGCATAATGATATCTCTCCAGCCTGTCTTGTCATGCTAACATTTGTACAAAGAACTTGTCCTACAGAACCCACTCAGTGTAGGACAAGACAGGTTACCTAAGTGTAAGAAATCATTGCAGGAATATTTTTTTTAAATAACTTTTTAGCCAAGAAACACAAAAGCCTCCCTGTGGATAGAAGTGGATATTCAGCTAGCCCTCTCCTATACTATGGGATACTCCTATACTTTACATATAATATAAAATACTATATATTTTCCTATAGAAAAAGCTCTCTCTTGTCATGCCACAAACAGGAGGCACAGTCGCTTTCATGTCACTAAGAAAACTATCTTGCCCACAGAGTTTCATCACAAGCCTCATCAAGCACAAACCTGGAGCCCTCCAGACATTTTTGAAGTTGTCACCAAATTCAGGAAGAAATCACAAAAAGAAGTAACTTTGGGGAGCTGCTGTCAGACTAAAAGAGAAAGGGAATTATTAATAGTCAGATCATTAAACAGAGGGATATGAAGGAGTTAAAATGGGGTCTTTCAGCTTTCTCACGTCCCATAACAAAATTTCCAAAACATTAAATAGAAAAGAGAAAGAAACATATCTGGAAATAGGAATTGATGCTTAATCCATTGTCACTAAATCATCTTTTAAAATAAAAAAAAATTTCTTCCCTGGTGGAAATAGTCCAAAAACAGAAAGGACAGAAAGTACATTATCAGCCATTCTGTCCCCGATCATTAGCTATAATTACAGGCAAAGGAGGGAGATACACTTGTAATGAATTACCTTGTGGTAAGTAGTTTTAATAATTACTTCCTTAAATTGAGTTTTTGTAATTGATTTCTCCTATAAGATCAGATATTGTAAGATCTTTAAAACTGCCAGATTTTAAACAATGTCTATTACATTTTTTACTGAGTAAAAGCTGATGCATGGAAAATTAACTTGTTTTCTCCTCCAGAGTCCTTGGCTTTCTCTTGCTTGTGTGTTAATGCTTTGGACGGTTGGATCCAGTTGTGTTATATTTTGAAAAACACTTTTGCACAGATCTATTGAATGGATAGCAACAACAGCTTATTCCCAAAGGTTATAGGTTTAACAGATTATTCTCATCTGGAAAGGAATATGTAAGAAAAAGTCCCCTTGGATTTTAGGAAATAAATGCCTGTGTTATTTGCCTCATCTGTAGAAAGAGAAAAAGACATTAAAGATAACTCTTTTTTTCAGATTTTTAATTTTGTCTACCTGGAACTATAGGCTTTCTGCTGTCCATAAGAGTCTTTTTTTTTTTTTTCATGCAAGAGGATATACACTTTTGGTAAATTGTTGGTTTTCTGCTTGGGGCTCTTGTTAAATTAATGCTTCCATTCTAGAAACAGCAACAAAAGTGTCAACCCACAGGCACTTATAGCTATTTGATTTTTATTTGTATTTCTTGCTTCAAATGTGAGCTAGTGGGACCTATTATGCGTGTAGATCTTGCTCGCATGTGCTGGGAAAATCTAGGTTTTCTGTTGTGCTAAAGTGTCCAAGAAGGAACAGAGAATATTTGATCTGTCTGCATTTAGAGTAGAAAACACCTTGTTTCCTTTGTCTGAGGTAGATTCTTGTAGGAAAAAAAAACCCCTTGCCTATGTGCATTACTTTAGGCTATTAACATAATTAGACAAAATGCAATCAGGTCTTCCTAAAAACAAGGGCTGTGACACATCATCTTCACTCTTAAAACCCCATACAGCTTTTGCTGGGGTCCTCTTTGTTCCACTGATCAGGAGTCTCCTACCAGCTGTTTGACCATTCCTGCCTACAGACCCATCTGCAGGCAGTAATGACTTCAAACTGGGAAAAAAAGTTCCTTGTTTTAATGGCCTAATATGGGAAAAGATGTGAGAGTGATTTGCTCCTCACCACTGACTGTGACTTCAGCTCTTGCATCCCAGAGTGCAAGCATCTGGCAGAGTTAACCTGTCACAGTATCCCTCAAAAGAAATGAAGGAGTTTTCAGTTTACAAATTTGAGGCAGGCCATGGCTTCATGCTGTCTAGGGCTTGAACTCATCTGAGCTTTTCTGTTCTCTCTGAAGATGGATGGATTTAATCAGCAGACAGTGATTGTAGTGTGACATCAATCCTTCTGGACCAAGTAGTGAGATTTTGAGAGTGACATTTGGCACAGACACAATGGAGGAAAAAAAACATTTCTAAAATACAAAAGGGAATACTCAAATGTCCAGCCAAAACATTAGACCTTCCTAAGCCGTCCTCAGACCCACTGAAAGGCAGAGTTTAACTAAGTGCCATAGGGCACGCGCATAGATGACAGAAAATATCCTTGTGTTGCATTATAAAATGGGCCCCCAAGTCTAAGCAATTATTTATGGATTGCCCGTGGTAAGCAAGTGAAAGACAGTATTGCTGGATAGGAGGAGACTGGGCTGAACACAGAATGAAAGAGTTCCCTGCAACCCTTCAGGTATGTATCCTGGTATATTTTGCCTTCTGGCTACGCCATCATAGTTGGTCCTTCATACCTCTTGGAATTACATTCTTCACATCCACAGCAGGGCCTGGATATGACCCTGTAATAGCCCCACCTTGCTGTGCGCATGTGTAGGAAATCTCATGTATTTAATGGTTAAAATATGGTCATCTTATACTGTGTATATCACTTTACATCATATGCTACTGAAAAAATAGCTGCAGGTTACAGTGCAAAATGAAGTTTCTGCTATATTCCATGTGAAGGAACTTTTAATACATTAAGTACATTTAATACTATCAAAATTTCTGAATGCGAACAAGCTTTTAATACAGAAAAAATTAATGCTAACAAGCTCCCCAAGGTGAATTGCATCATATCTTATCTTCAATTAAAGAGAATTCCTAAATTTTCTCACACTGCTAGAGAGCTTTAATTCCCTATTGATTTCACCTTTAGTTCTGCAAGGCAGTGCTCAAAGCTGGGTAATTTATTTTACTAAATGTGTCTGAGCATTGAAATAAATTCATGACAGTTTTCACATATTTGTAGAAATCAGGGATGTAAACTGCTGAAAGATATAATCCAGATAGCCTGACATCAGCATTCATAACAAGTGTTTGAAAAACAGGGATTTTGCCTTTTCATCTTCTGAATTTCCATTGTCAAAGTTTTCACTCTCAAACCAGGACGTTTTTTTCAACAAATCTGAAGAATGAAAGTTAAAGATCAAACCTGGTCTGTAAAATGTTCTTTGCATTTATTCAAAGAGAAATGAAGCTCAAAGAATCTCTTGGGCAACTTCAGAAGCTGAATTTTCCATCCATTCTTTGGTAAAGACCAAATTTCTGAAGAGGCCTTTTCTATGTGAAAATTTTCATAGAGCTCCAGCCTAAAGCCACAGAGTATTTAATTGCTGTCCTGTGCCTGGATTGTTATTTAATGAATGGATCTGATCCTTAACTCCACTAGTAGGAGCTGAAAATTTGCTTTGCTCTCTGTCATGGTTTAAGCCCAGCCAGCAACTGAGGACTGCACAGTTGTTTACTCTTTCCTCCTCCCCCCACACTGGGATACGGGAGAAAATTGTAAGAGTAAAAGTGAGAAAACTTTTGTATTGACAGTTTAATGGATACAGCAAAAGCCGTGTGTGCAATCAAAGCAAGACAAGGAATTCACTTACTGCTTTCCATGGACAGGGAAGCCACGTTTCCAGCACAAATTAACACAAAGACCCATACTAGCTATTGTAAAGAACATTAATGCTATCCCAGCCAAAACTATCACACCCTTACAGATTCTTTCCTGAAGAAAGTTCAAGTTACTTTGTCTCCTAGTGCCTCCTAAGCACCATAAGCCAAGGGAAACACTAGAGGCCTGACTCTGGTTTAGTTTCCTTTATTTTTACACTGAAATAAATTCCTGGTTTTCAATAAGCTACATGACAGCTGGAACCAAACTTTGATTCTGCATCTTTCCCCAGGGAAGCTGAAATTTCTCTGAAAGAGTCCCAAAAATCAAGATGTCAAGTTTACCAGAGATGCCATGAAGGTGAGGGCATGCTTCAGATCATGTCAGACACATTATTTGATTTAAACAATTTAAGTGTTCTCTTAGCAAAGATCAACACGTTCTCAAACCTTGAGCCACATACCAAAGTGGGAAAGTAAGAATAAAAAAAACAAAGTTACTTTGACAGTAACTTTGTTTACTAAGTAAATTTGTTTACTAAGTACCAAGAAATACTGTCTAGTACTGTGTCATCAAATGCCTATTTGTGTATATACATACATGAGTATTTACCTAGGTAGTTTCCATCCTGTTTTACATTTATGGGTTTTTCATGGCAAGAATAATTAATTGCAAAAATATAGCCATTTTCCTGATAAAATTAAAAATATATTAATTTTTAACTCACAAAGCTATTGAGGCACTTATGTACCTGAATAGGAGCTTTGTGTGATCTATTTAGATTTCTAGGCTATGTTATCAATAATGCAGAATGATTCCAAGTGTCAGTGATGTTTATACCAAAATGAGATTTGTAACTAAATTTAAAAAAATATGTATATAAAAGAACATTGAATATACTGTGCTTGCAAATCTGCTGAATTTGGGAAAGTTCTTCAGATGAGGTTTTAAAGTGACAGAGTGATCCTATGCTTGATTTCCATGGAAAATGCAGTGTGTGCTCCTGCTCTTTGAGGAATTATCAAAGACATCTTAATATAGACATCTTAACACTTTAACAGATTATAAGGAGCATCTGGTATTCAGCACCTTAAGAAAATCCTGCTCTCAATGACATTGAGTGGGTTAAAATTTTCACTGGAATTTGTGTGCATCACAATGAATTTTTTCTTTAAACCTCATCCTCAGAGGCTGGGCCATACAGGGATGGAATTCAGGTTTGTGCCTTTCCTTGGAGGAGCTGAAACATCTGTGTGCTTTCAAGCAGGTGCCTGTAATTAGACAGGGGCAGAGGGGAAGGCTGTGGGGGATAAAGCACTCCCAGACTGGAAATCTACCTGGATTATGCATGTCTTAATTTAGAAATGAGAACGTTCTTCCATTCCATAGAAGCCTACTGGGTGCTAAACCTGCTGTGTCATCCAGGCTACTGTGGTGCTGTGAGCCTGGGTCCTGCATGTATACTTCTTCTTTAACAAAAACTTTCTTCATCTTGGAGCCCAGAATTCATAATCAGTTATCTTATTTCCAACACATGTGAGCACATGGCAGCTGCTGGTTTGCTTCTGATGGAAGTACTATACCATCTTCCTTATTTTTTCCTAGGTAGTCAAACTTCTTACTTCCCACCTCCACTGAATTTTTGTTTTGCCTGCCTTTTGTAAACCTCATCCACTTGTTCTTCCTGTCAGGTGGCCTACAGGCGACAATCACCATAAATTCACATTTACACATCTTCCCTTTAATCCTATCCCATAAAATCTTTGTTGGCTCCTCATCCATCCCCAAACAGAACTCCATGTTCTCCAGCTGATTCCTCACCTCTCCCACCAAGCTCACATGACACATCTGGCATCTCTCACTTCATCTCACATATCACAAGCCACACCCAGCTCTTCCTTCACTCTCTATGTCCCTCATCAAGCTCCCTGTGGACAGTGGGTGGCCAGATTCTTCCACACGACAACATGGTCACCAGTGTACCCACGGTGCTGAGCAGCTTTAAGGCATGTGATGTCACGGCCCCACTCACAATCAGGATAAATTTAACACTGCCTAAAGCAGGTTTATTTCATTTATTCTCATGTGACCAAAGCTCGGAGCAACTTCAGGTCAAGAATGTCACCTTCCAGGTCAATTATAAAAAATAACTATAAGCAGAAGCAGTCAGATATGTTCATGCTGAGCACTTTGCAATAAGACACTAGAAATGTGTTCATTACTGCAACATCCCTGCCTGGAAAGGGACACAGATGGCCCTCCCTGAGAAGCAAGACTGGGTACTGCTTTCTGCATCTCACAAAACATGTCAGGATTTGAACACAAGAGCCATTATTTTGGGCTGTTTTCTAGGAGCAATGCTAATCCCTGGCTGTTATCTACATTTCATTGCTAGCTTACTTGAGAAGATAGGAGATGTTAATCAGTGAGTTTGAGTCATTTGGTTATCTAAAGAGAAAACAATATTGGTATAATTTCACCCTCTGTGAGACAAAATTGCCCAGAACATAAAGACTCATAATTTTCTGGGAGCTGGGAAACATCCTTCAAACCCTTCAAACTACTGTCCCACCAGGCAATGCTGAAGTTTTCCATGAAATACTGCCACAGAAGATGTCTTTTTTCACCGCTCTGTATCAATAAAATAAACTCCAAATCCAGCTTTCCCTGAAACACAAATAGGCCCAAAGAAAGCATAATGAGAATTGAAAATCCATTACAAATTAAACAACATTAATTGCCACTAGTTTTTTTGAGCCACAGGGAAAAAATATAATACCACATTTCTTTCAGAAAGGATCATTAACAGGACTGATGGAGACAAGAGTGAGGAAAGGCTCATGTATGGCATTTGAGAATTTACCTTCCCTCTTTGTACATACAGATTTGATAGAAGTACCTATAGAGAATGGGACTAATATACAGCAATCATTACATCCTGATATACCCTTTCAGAAGAGCATGCATTGATCAGGTGCTAGGTGCTGTTTGATGGATTTTATTCACAGGTCTGAGTTTCACTGAAATATACTTTTGTCCTTGATTGAGAGATGTTCTTTGCAGTGCTCTTTGGAAAGAGCAGTCAGCAGTGTGTGCACTGAGAGTCCTTAAAGTCCATGGCCAACCTCTCCTGTTCATCTGCACCATGAATTCTGCACTGACACCCTGGCTTCATGTTGGACCTGCCTCATCACCACAAAATTATTTCATAGCTTGGATTCTGTTTCCTTTCCATAGGCTTAAAACAAACAAAAACAAACAAACAAACAAAAACAAAAACAAACTTTAGGAAAAAATGGGCTTAAGTTTTCAACACCGTGATTAAAACTTGCTATGCAAAATCCAGACTAACAGCTACACTCATATATTACCCTATGTATTTTTACAGAGAAGGGAGTCCCATGTGTATTTTTAGGGTAAGTTGTATCTAAATCATTACTTTTGGACAGTTTCCCTTTAGTAAACAGACTGTAATATGATGTAACCATCTACTGGTTTTTAGAACACCTGTAAATGTCTGACAGATTAAAGAAAGCAAAGCAAAGCAAAGCTCAAACATTTCAAATGAAGTCTAAACAACATTAAGAGACCAGAATCTTTGTTCTTTTGACAAACACAATGCATATAGTAACATGAGAAAGCAATCCTTTGAAGTAGCTTTAAAAAGTAAACCCCTGTTAATAAAGTTGGTTTGTTGTTCAGCACACCACAATGAAAACCACTGTCACCATGTGCTGTCTGCTGGGGCATTTGTCTCAGGATACTTGTTTGTATTCTCTGCAATGACAGAGTAGCCTGCAGTGGGGAGAACAAAGACAAAAGCACTGTTCCCACATAGGATTGCCAGTGAGGATGCACTGTGAGTGGGAAGCTCACAAGAGATTGACTGCTGTCTGTGAGAGGATCATCCTCTGGGATCTAATCCCCAGCAGTCTCTGCTGGATTCTGGGCTGGTTTAGCCTTTATCTTCAACTGGTGAATGTGGGTGCTCAGCTGTGTGTCAGAATAGGGCCCTCCAGTTTGGTTAAATCCTTAAAAATCATAATTCGGTGCATGTAATTCCACTCTCCCTACACAACGATTAAGTCAGCTATTAAAATGGCAGATAAAGATTCCTGTTTCATGTTTTCTTCCTTAAATACCTTGCAGTGATCAACATGGAAAGATCTGTTGATAGAGTCCCAACCATTTAATATCAACTTAACAGCACTGATATATTCCATAAAGACAGATTAAATTAATCCCACAGCTCAGAATGCGAACCCATTTGAGCAAGCTTGCACTTGGAATTTATCCCCCTATATATAAGAGAACATTGCTTCAGTTAGAGAGAAGGTACAGGCAGCTAATACAGAAGGAATATGCTATGCATTCTTCATAATCTTTCACCTCCCTGCATGTGACCATGTGCCTTTTGTTGCTTTGGCAAGAGACACTCTTTGTACCTGTTACATGCATTAATGAGCTTCACTAGATATATATGACTTCACCTCTTTTGAAACCCAGCTCTGGATAGTGCAAGGCTGAGCAAATTGTGGTCTAATATAGCCTGTAATGATCATAAATGATATTTACTGGCCATTCACAATTCTTTGTTAAACCTTAATCAATTCCTGAACCCTCTCTCCTTCACCCTGACTCAGTGATTATTGGCTAAGTCTTTTTGGATTGTAATTATCAGAACATTGGTGCTGGGTTGTCTCCACTGAGTAAAATTTTATTAAGGATACCTGCTCTGTGGACTAAAAGGAGGATTTTCTTCTCTAAATTCATATTTGGTTGTGCTTGGGTCTGAGTAGGGTTCATTGGGTTCAAGGGAAAGAAACAGGACAGGCTTTTCTCTGTGCATATCTCCACTAATCTGGTAAGAGATTTAACTAAAACAACCTACCCAGCATCACCCTGGTTATTGCATGGCCAGCCCCTTCCATCAAAATGACACAAAAAGCCCAAAGCTTTCACCTCTTCCCTGTTCCCATGCAGGATCTCTGCCTCTGTGCAAGTGAAAAGATTCCAGGTAAGATGGAAACCAGTTTTGTTCTCTATTTTGTCATTAGTGCACTGTGACCAAGAGGTATTTCAAGGTACTGCAACTTCTATGGAAACAGCATCTCAATAAGTATTTTTAGCTCTTAATTACAGTAGCAGAAAATCATATGGAAAAGAAAAAAGTAAAAAGAGGTGCAAAGATCCATAATGCAAAAAACAGTCAAAAGGATTTTGACCTTTGCTCATTTTCTTTTTCCGTTTTCTTTAGATGTGGTGAGATTTTGTACAATTCACTCCCATCTCACTCTAAATCTCTTCACTGGCATTCTTTAGGGCAGTATCAAAGATCACTCCAGTTCTCTTTTGAATGGAAAGCAAACAAGGGGTGATCTGGAACATCACACAAGTGGCAGTTGTCTACAGCTACTGGCACCATGAATTTTCATAGAATCATAGGATATCCTGAGTCAGAACAGGCCTGCAAGGATCATCAAGGCCATCTCCCAATTCTGCACCTGACAACCCCAAAAATCACACCTTGTCTCTGAGAGTATTTGGAAATTCTGGAAATATTATTATTGTTTCTGGGAGTTCAATGATAATATACAATTAAAAGGGGAAGCATCTATTATTTGCTTCATTATTTTCAAGAGGTAATGAAAATGTTTGGAAAGCATTCACATAATATAAAAGTACGCAGCTATCTAAATTGCTTGTTCTCCAATAGCATGTAATTTTCACTAAAAATTGTAACATTAGCATTGCTTTGTGGTAGTCTCCAAATCAATAGAAAACAAGCAAGAATATTTGTTTCTACTTTAATTCCTGGTCCACATTTTTCATTTTGCAGCTTTGTTGATCAATTACTAGAGAGAAACCGACAATTAACCTTGGAGATTATGCATATACATTAAAAAGTTTCAAAGACTTGTATCCACTCTCAAAAGTGGCTCAGAATTAAAGGAGGTATTTTATTTTGTCATTCTTGCATACCCACAAATGCTCAGCTTCTTTGCCACATGACTACCTCTTAAAATATCTTCCAGATATTAGAAATTATTTTACAACTCTAGCAAAATAACCATTTTCGGCTTTACATTTCATTAGACATGAGCTTCAGAGGAAGTTACACATCATTCCTTGGGAGATTTAGTCCAGCTTTGAAGTATAAGCTTATGTTGCCCATCTTCAAGCTCTGTCCAGAGGCTCTCACAGCCCCAGGTCTTCCTGGTCCCTATACACAAACTGTGAACCCTTTCTAAATTCTTGGCTTTTGCTTCCACCACAGACTACCCACTGCTTTAGCTCTTGCACAGATATTTGATTACCTCAATTGACTCCCTACAGGCACAATTTGTGAAAGAAATCTAGATATAAATCCCCTGGAGAATTTGAAGTTAGCTGGTATTCAGAAAAAGAATTTGAGATCACATTACAAAATATATCATGGACCAAACAGTTTTCTGGAATTGTGTTAGGGAAAAGAGGCACATTTGTATAAAAAAAAAAAATTGAGCAAAACCAATATTCAGGGAAAACAGCCACAGCTCTTTGCCTCTGGTGTTCCTCATCCATTTAATGTGTCCAACTAATGTTTATGACTTTGGACTAAAGAGCAGTTAAACGCAATTTATTTGTGGCTCCAAGGACATTTAGAGCATGATGAGGCTCAATTTGTCTGGTCTCTTGCTACAATTCTTCACTCACACTGACACCGTTAGCTTATTATGGCCCAAGAAGATATTTACTGCTTGCTCCATATTTCCAGTTAAGATGCATTTATGATCATTGTATTACAGTTTTCTGGGACTGATATTCATAACTGAGATAATTTCCAGAATGTGCTCCAAACACATTACATCATTGACTTGAAGAGCTAGCATGGTGCGTGTGCTGTGCCTAATTTTTTCTGTCACATGTAAATAACAGTCACATTCCTGAAATCCATTTGAATCCAAATATGCACAGTGCCTTTTACATTCTGTCCAATTTCTCACTCCCCTTTATCCTCCGTCGTAGGCCCAGCGGCAGAAAATATGAATAACACCTTTGTTTATTGGCTGATACAGACTGGAGGAACATTTCCTTGCAGAAGATTTATGATCCACGAGCCCATTACATTTGGATTGCAGCTAGCAGATTAGTTGGAGATTTGTCTCATTCAGAAAGCATCAACAATGGTGATTCATCACAATAATTTCACTGAAGGATCTCAGCAATGTTTCGAGCCACAAGCAGGTGCTCAATTGCCATTCATTAAGAAAGTCATATGAATGAGGACATTGCAATAAAAATGTAAGCATTCTTATTTATTTTGGATGAGAGAAAAATGTGCATGTGAGAGACATTTCTTTGTTTAGGTATGGAGTCAGAACGTTGCTGGGAAAGAAACCTTTTATTAAGGCTGTTAAAATCAATGAATTTGTCATATATCAGACCTTCACATTTCTGTGTTGCTCCTTATAAGGGAAAAAAATTAATCTTCTACATTTTGACTCATGAAAACCCCTAAGAGGACTTGAATATGACCTTTAATATAAGGGAATGTCTAAATTCAGTAGGCTTTGTCTCAAACTGCCAAAAGGGGAGCCTACAGTTGAGTCAGTAACTATATTTAATCTCCTCAATATGTGACCTGAGACACAGAACTTACAGAATTTCAGCACAAAATTATGGAGTTTCTTCTTCTTTCCCCACTTTAAACAGAATATACTTAAATATGGAATATACCTGTGGTCAGCTGAAGTCAGGTGAGCTGGCTTTGTCCCCTCACAAGTTCTTGTCCACCTCAGCCTACTCATTGGTGGGATGGTGTGAGAGGCAGAAAATGCCTTGATGCTGTGTAAATGCTGCTCAGAAATAATGAAGGTATCACTATGCTATCAACACTGTTTCCAGCACAAATCTGAAACAGCTCCACAACAGCTACTGCCAACAGCTAAAACCAGCACAAGCAGCAGACACAGGAGTGATGACATTAGATCTGCTCTTATGTTTGTGCATAGAGCTGGGCACCACGATGATTCGGGGCAATAATACATTACTTGAATTCTCTGGAATGTGCATTCTGAGGAAAGGATTATTCAATTTAGTTCTATGAGTCTTCATACCTAACCTACCTTTTAATTTGTTATGTATTTTCTTTGTGAAAGTCAGCATAGGTATTCCCTGCTAAAGGGTAACATTGGGTATTTCACAGAAGTCTCCTTCTTTGGAAATTTAGTTAACTTTCCCTGGAAATCAGGTATCTGACAATTGCATCACTCACTTATCAGCATGACAATTGCTTTAAAATACATTTTATGTAGTTTACTCCCAAAGTTTGTTCCACAGACCTGCTTCCTCACTGTTTTTCCTCAGACTGTTCACATTTTGTCATGGGTTTATTTACCAAATTTTGATTCCTGGGAACCAAGAATGTCATGGTTTGACACCGGCCAAGGGCCAGTGCACCCATGAAAATAGATTTTTCACAATTTCTGCTGTGAGATAGGACCAGAAAAGGAGCACAACCACCCAAACTTAAGGTGTAGAGAAGAAACTTTATTAACTAACACTATGTCCTAGGTTAAAAAGGAAGAAAAAAAAAACAGAAACCAGAATGAAACTTCCAAAACATCCATCCTCCCCCCACCTGCTGTTCATTCTACCAGTGACATGAAAAGACAAAACCTAGAATTTTCAGTCAATCCNGTCATCCCTGGGGCCAGGGATATCAAAATTCAGTGCTTCATTAGCACCCCCCACAGGACCAGGATATCCCCTTAAAAAGCATTCTACATGTTATAGAAGCATCCAGTCCATTCTCTATGGCTGTGCAAGAGAAGTCCATGCCAACCCAGCCCACTCCTTCATTCTTCCTTCCAACCTTGGATTCTTTCCTGTCTTTTCCTTGATATCAGGTCTCAGGTCCCGTCTTTATCTCCTTCAAGCTGCCTCCCCTTCAGTTGAGTAGGATGCATGCCTTAAAAAGGTCCATCTGACTAAGAAACAGTTAAAACCTCATTTTCTGGGACTTCTGTCAGTGGCTTCTGCTAATTATCAGCTCCTTGATCTGCTGAGCTTGGCTCAGTGCTGGAATGCAGGAGAGGAAAGCCGGGGAGGGGGGATATTCTTCTCCTCTGCCAGGCTGGGGCCAGCCCATCCCTCCGTTCCCCCCGCTCCCTGCTGGGACAGTTTCTTCCAGAGGGGCTCTCTCCCAGCCTAGCCCAGCCCGGCACGACCCAACCCCCCACTGGACATGGTGGGGGAACCAGGCCAGGGCAAGCTCTTCCTTTCCATCCTTCCCACCACCTGCCAGAACAGCTCCCTCCAGAAGGGCTCCTAGCACAGAACAGCCCAGCCTCCCCCTCCCATGGGCCTCTGTGGCTGTGGGGGGGAAACCAGGCCAAGGCTGCTGCACGTCTGTACCTGTTCAAGGCCAGAAGGAAAAGAGAGCGATTCCCAGGCAGTCCTGTGCCAAATGTATATCCTACTGAGACGCACTTCACTTTTGATTGGCTCATTTCCCTGTCTGTCTTTAAAACTGGCCCACAATTGGTTACACTGGGCTCATGGGAAATCCACAGGCACACCTCACTTCCAGGGGTGGCTATTTCCCTGCCCCCCAAAATGTCAGTCAATCTCAAACCAGCACACCTGTACAGTTAATTACCCTCTCCTGAGAATATACACAGCATTACCTTTAATGCCTAGCATCTTATTTTTGATCCTCTGAGCAGCTCTTTGACAGAGCTCTCCTGAGGACCCAGGACCTCAGGACCCAGGATTGTGTGCCTGCTCCTTGTGACCAAAGTGATCCACCACAGACCCTTCCATGGCTCGGAAGGTCTCCAGAGGTGTGTGAATATGTCGGCTCCTCTGCTCTGGGTTCCTTTCAAAGGTGTATTTGAATGGAGGATGCTTGTAGCGGAGTTTTAAGGGGTTTTCACAACAAGAGACCTTATATACCTTCATTTAAGTGAATCACCTTAAATCTGTTTTTTTGCTCACCACAGGTGAGATCAGTATCAAACTCAGCAGAGTTACAAAGCCAGAAGAAGCCAGGAGGGAAGAGAAAAGAGGCAGCCATTTATTTGTTCTTCCTTCTACACTCAAGGCTTTGTCTCGTACAGCTTGGCCCAGTGGACAGACCAATCAATATTTATGGACTTCAGGCTAACAAGAAGTCTGCTGAACATCTCAAGTCATAGGATGAGCAGAACCACCTGAGGAAGGAGCAGCATGACCACTCAGATCCCAAATGTAAATGAAATTATTAATGGGACCTAAGAGAGATCCCAGAGCTAACACATATGTTGTAAGGCTTCAGATATTGTACCATTTCTTCTCTGGCCTCAACGGTGGAACAGATGGCTTGTTGGCAGCCTAATGACAAGTCTCCACATTTCCAGCAGCTCTGCCCAGAAAGAGCTGAATAATACCCTCTCTGACTCTGAAGAGAGCATTTAAAGGTGTGTGCATCTGTCTGACTCGTATTCCTATGATTGTTGGTTGCCCTGCTTGTTTGCCATGCATTGTGCTGTAATTAGTAGCACTAGAGAATAGAGCTCTAAAGAGTTTCATAAATCTTGCTGAAGTGAGTAATTTCCCTTGTGTAAATTTCACCTTTTGGAAAGAAGACTGCAAAGTTTTCTGGCAGTACATCTTTTACAATATTAAGACAATACATTATTTGTCATAAAACAAGCACTCCTCCATGTAATGAAAGTCAATAGTGATTTTATTGACTGTAGGGAATAACAAAGTCAACTGGAACTGAGAACCTTCTAAATGTCATGGTTGGTTGTTTATCTTCAGGCAGAAGATTATTTTCATCTTCATGAGAACTAATGGGAGGATACATAACTTCATAGTAGCAGAGCACAGAGGTTTCACCACACTCTCAGTTTGCTGGCTTTCAAAACAACATGCCAGATATGATGAGTGGATCTGCAAAGGCTGAGAGCTCAAGTTGGTTCCCAAAAACAGCTCAAAAGCTTTGATATTTTACATGAAGAATGCTTTTTGTCAGTCATGTCCCTTGTGTGTATTTAACACCACAGTTTTGGGTCCAAACCAAGGATAGTGTCTTTAGCTGTTAGCAATCCCTGTGACTCAGTAGAGAAACCTGCATGTGGACACAGAAGGAAGGTTGCTCCAGACAACCATCTTTATAGCACAAAGTTTCATTGGCACATACTGCTATGGGCAGGAAAAAGATGCATTTCACAAATATGCAGCTATCAAATCCAATTTTTTCTCAGAAGTCTGTTCTCTATGATAAACTTGTGCATCCACTGGAATTAAGCCAGGAATCCCTGAGCAAAGCTACGCCCTGACACTGGGAGCAAAAGAGTTTTGTTGGAACAGTTGTAACAGTACACTGGGTCCAGTGACCTCCCAGAAGCCACTGCCTTCAACTCTATTAGGGATGTTTAACTACTGGCAGGGCAGGTCCCTTGTCACACTCACCACAGCCAAGGCCAGCAAAATTAACAACTCCTGGTCAGTATCCAGGGCAATTTGCAGGACTTCACAGTTCATGGCACAATAAGCTTTTTGCGGATACTTCTCCCTGTCCAGAGGCAAAAGATGGAAGTCAGAAATATGACAGAGGGAAATGCAGGTTTATCTCAATCAAAGGAGAAGTTTACATTAACAAAGTTGTGGCAGATATTTTGCCTTGGCCAGTTTAATCCCTCGAAGGGATCAGCAAGACAGTTAAAAAGGGATGTGAGGAGGGAGAATATGTGACTGTGAATAGGGTAAGCTCTGCAGCAGAAGACAATTGGCAAGACAAGAAATTGGATAAGGATTCTGCAGGAATGGAGAGAAAAAATGGAAATACAAAATTACTATTTTATACCTATGCAGATGTGTAAATTAGGATGAAAATAAGCACTTAATTTTTTTTAAATTCTTAATCCTACACATGCACTTTTTAAGACACCAGGCACAAAACTGAGGGTGTATTATTCTCTGAAATGTTTTGAATATAAGCATAAGATAAAGACTTGTTATAGATAAGATGGAGATGTTACCGCCTCTCTGGGCCATACCCCACATCTGTGCCACTCTCTTGCAGAAGAGTGATTCCTTCCTGGCCTGCCAGAGTTTCCCATGTTGCAGAGGTACCTGTTGTCTTCTCCGTAAGGGGCATTGCTCTGGCTTTTTCATGTCATTTTTGAGGTGGCAGATGCAGTTAACTTTCCTTCCTATCAGCATCCTCTTTGCCAGACTGAATAAAGCCCACTCCCTTGTGGTTTCCTTGTCCAAAATATGACCCAGATTGGATTATACTGTTGGCTTTTACTGGTGTGAGTGTACACTGCTGGCTCACGTGCCACTTGATTTTCACTGGCACCCTGAGTCTCTGCAGAGCTGCTTCCTAGCTAGTTCCCAGCCTATCCTGGTTCTTTTCCAGACAGAGACTCTGCATTTTCCTCTGCTGAATTTCATTAAGTTCATGCTGCCAACTTACATGCCTAGAATCTAAACAGCTGTGAAATGAGGGTGTGCAGCCATGATAACATCACTGTCTGGTCTAAATTCCCCAACACATTTGCACTGAGTCCAGTCAAAACTCCTACCAAGCTGAATCCTATCCATCAGATGAGGAGGTTTCAGCTGTTAACATTCTCCTAATGTATAATCATGTAAGTTTGTGCCATTGTGTTTTCAAAAGGCTGCAGGACCACAGGCTGGAGCCAGAAAATTTCTGTTAGAGGTGTGAGCCATAAAAATTGCAGTTATAAGCCAGAAGAGCTAATGGTGTAATATAGAGAAGTAAAACAACAGCTCTGCCCAGCCTTTAAGAATAGCAATGCAAAAGCTTCACAGAGTAGTTTGAGCAAGACAGAGAGCTGAGAATTGTCTTCCAGGATCCAGGGCTGGGCAGGAAATAACTCTCTCGAATGCAGCAAGAGAGCAGGAAACCCACTTCAGTGCTGAGGGTTCCCAGCAGGCCTGACAAAAGTCAAGAGGTGATTGTACATATGCCCCATTCAGCCCCTTGTCCATGCACTCTTTTGTGTCTGTGTCCTTTCCCACTCCATTGTTCTCAGCCTGGTTTATATATCCGATCTCCTTGTCTGGATAAATCCATAAGCCTCTCCTTTGTACACTGTAATTGAGACTCTGAAATTTAGTCCTTCAAACACTTGGCATTTGAATTTTTCTTTTTTTTTTTTTTTCTGAGCTAGGAAAAATGTACACTTTTAAATAGGCCATTGAATTTCTTTACAGCTCAACTCATTTGACAGAATCTTATTATTTTTCCCTGCATATTTCAATAGAAAAAGATATTATTTCATAATCAGATGGCATATTTTATTTTCAAATATGAAAATGCCCCTTGTGGAATTGAATATTATTATAAATGGATGGCCTAAATCTTTTGCTGTGGTGACACCTCTCCCCTGACCCCCCTTTCTGCCCCCTCAATATCACTCTCTTTTTCTCCTGTTCCAGTTTATTAAAATTCATTTTTCAGTTGAGAATTACACTATTTTGCAAGACTTTTTATCTTTCTCTTTACCATCATTTCCTTTGAAACCTCCTCCTCCTCCCGTGATTTTGCCAGTCTCCTGTTCAGCCACCTTCTCTCTGCTTCTCTCAGATTTTTCCCATTTTCTTTATTCACATTCAAATGTTCACAATTTCTGATTGCCTTAATTAAACACTCTGCTTGAGAAGGGTATTTAAGCAGAGTCCAGATGCATCTTGCTTTTTAAAGAAAATTTGCAACAGAGCTGGTGGAACCTGTTTACAAATTAACTCCTATTCTTGCTTTTACAACAATTATGTCTTGTTTACTTGCTTTAAAACATCCATATTGCACTGCTCTGAAAAGAACAATATGACCAAATGAGAACAGCTTGAGTTTACAGTCTTTTCCTACACAATATCGTGCCATGAGCCTTCAGATAGCAGAAAATCAAGAAAGAGTTTCAAGAAGTCTAGTTTTTAAACTTTTGGTTGCATTCTTCACACAAATCTAGACAGTCAGTTTCTCTGATGGTTTATTGCTGAAGGATATATATTATTTTAGTCAGTTTCTGGCTTTAAACAAAGATGTCCAGGAATTCGGTAGACCTGCAGCTTTTGTCTCCATCTGTTGAGCAATCTGCCCTCTGTCTATTGAAAATAAAACAAGAAATTGCATGACAAGACAAAAAACAAAGCAAACCAGAAGGTAGAAGGTACTGCTGACACAGAGTGCCCTGTGCAGCAATGTGTCCCTTCACAGGATTCTCTGTCCTCCCAATGCAGGACCAGTAAAACCCAACAGGATAGTTCCTAAACAGAATTATTTCCAGTGCCAGAACAGTCCAAGCATGGACATAATTGACTGTAGTCATGCATACCTTTCTTACTGATTGGTAAAATTCTCTCTCTTGGCTCTGAGATACAGTCAATAAAATAAAAGATCACGTTCCCAGTGAGCGGTGGCCATAGCTTGCAGATGGGATGCAGATGGGAGGTATTTGTGACAATGAGATTACAGTAAGTAAAGTTCATCCAAGGAGAGTGATTTCACCACAGTCGCTGGTTCAGCACCAGAACACCCTCCTCTGTCCCTTGACTGACATCTGCTATGTGGTTTATCATCCACCTGGTAACATCAAGTTCCCATTCCAGCAGGAATTAACACAGAGTCTACCCATGGTGTCTTCATTCCATCTCACCCTCCATTCTATCCCCCTCAGTATGTGCTTAAGGTTGCTGATTGAGTTGTGGGGGAAACTACTATGACATGGGTTCCATGCATGCCAGCCACCCTTCACCCCACAATTCCCGTGCTGGTTTAACTTCTGTTAGAATGTGACAATACTTTTAGCCTCAGGATTTTGCATGGTTTTCTCTAATTTTAGCCCCAGTCTTTTTTTCTGACGCATCCCTTCCCTCAGGCACATATAGAACTCCACTCAGCTTGGTGCCACTGGCAAATATGCTGCTGTGTTAATCCCACTCTGTCATTGATGAAGATACTGAACAAAAATGGTCCCAGTACAGACCCCAGGAGGACACAGATCACCATAGAGCTTCTGACTGCATCTTTTGGATGTTACCACCCTGCTAATTCCTTTTCCATTGACTAGTCCAGAAGGGACCATGTTAGAGGCCTACAGAAGCCGAGACAGATGCCATCAGGTGCTGTTCCCTTATCCACCAGAACAGTCTCTCCATCATATGAGGCCACTGGGATGGTCAGGCACAACTTGAGCTTTGTGCAGGCCTGTTGGCTTTTTCTAATGCCAACCCCTATCATCTCTATGCCTCGAGAAATCTTTCAGGAAGATGTGTTCTGTGATCTTAATGGGCACAGAGATAGACTGACTGGGCAGGTTTCCAGCAAGAAGACAAGCCTAACAACAAGATAAGAAAATGAACAGCAACAGCAACCATGCCAGTGACAGAGGGTACAAGAAAGAGGTCCACAATTCACATGGAAACCCCCCAACAATGAACAATACCCAATCACTCCCTCCACCTTGCTACACCAACCAGGAGAGTCCATCTTCCCAAAAAAGACTCCCTTCCCCAGAAAATGACACGAGGTGGTGCAGAATAACCTCCAGGTGTCAGGCATACTCATCCTGAGGACTGCAAAAATTAACCCTGTCCTGGCTGGAACCAGGACAATTGGCTAGACAACGTGTCTCATTCTGGGTGTGCAGATTGTCTTGGCACACAAAGCATAACTCATTTTTTGAGCCACAACTTCCTTGCTCTTTGAAACACTATTTTTAACAGCTAAATCATCAGACTTGTGGGCAGGTCACAAAACATTGTGGTCACTAGGGAAAATGACTTTTCAGAAAAATGCTGATGGATTATCTATTGGTAAGTCATCTCCTTTTTTTTTCCTAAGCATTTCCATTTTGCAAATGTTACAGTTCTTGAACTAACTGGTGTACAATACTTTAAAATTTCACTTCATGGGCTTTTCATTTTGTCTGATTAATGACTGATTTTATGACACACTTGCACTTCATAAACACTACAGTGCTCTCAAAGTTCACTTGTCTGCATTATCAATGTGCCTGAAAGGGAGTTTTATTTGTCTTCACTGGGAATGGGGTAGAAAGTTTAAATTTGCAGCTTTATATATGTCACATTTAATTATACCAATCAACTATGAGCCATCTCTGAACTTCCTTTCTGCCACCATGAGACTGCAGCATTTAAAATGCCAATAAATTTGTTATGATATAATCATAGTGATTGGGTAATTAACCAGCACTGGGTAGAGATTTGAGCTGGAGCATAACCCACAAAGCAACTTGAGGTGTCAAAAATATTTGGTAAGCGAACCTAGGATGACAATCTTACCAGCTTTTAATATCTTATTATGTGAGCTCAGGGACTAACGCAAATAAGAAATGCAAGGGGATTTTTTAAAGAATATGTATTTATGCCATTAACATTGTCATTATGCCTAGGAAATTTTAAAGATTAAGTGTAAGTAGTGGTTTGCATGAACATTCAAAAAAAAAAGAAAATAAGAAGACCTACTAGAAACCAGAGGAGATTTCTTGCTAAGACAACAACAAAAAAAAAAAAAAGCTGAGAGTGAGGTGGCTTAATAGTGGCTGACATGACCGACAGATAGCAGGGTTTGCCAGATCCATGCACTTCACATTCAAGTGCAAGGGAAACTGAGCAAATCTCTTTTTTTTTTGCTGTGCCTCTGTTCCCTGTCTGAGAAGCAGAGATGACCCCTCATCGTATCAGAGGGTCTCCAATACTCAATAGTACCCTTGCTTGGAAAGTTATCAGAAACCTCTGGTAAGTCTGAAAGCAGATAGATTCGATTAAGTCCTCTGAACAGAAAAATTACATCATAATTCTTCTGCTAATCATAAATCTTCGTCCCAGGAAAACAAATTAAACTCTGGTTGCTCAAGACTTCTCCTGCCCCTCCATACCTGACTAAACTGTGTTAGGCAGTTGTAGCAGTCCATTGTAAATGGAAATCCTACAGGAGCAAGGAAGGACAGGAAGTGTCCCTCCATCCTTTCCCATTGAACTATTTCATAAAAGACCTGTTTGTATATACATTTAAACAGGCTGCTTGCTTTTCAGAGGACGAAAACATTCTCTAATCAGGCAGAAATCTGACTGAGATTAAATGCTTCCCTGGCTCTGTAGGCCTGGCAGAGTTCAGCTTGTCAAACTAAAGACAAGAAAGCATTTCAGAGATAAAATCACGACCTCTGTGTGCACTGAAAATCAGAGATATTGGCTTAATTGAAAGATATTTCAATCCTCTTGCATTTGAGAGGCTTGAAATATTTAAAATATCTTCCAATTACTTCATCTTCTTTGTCTACATTATGGATTCCCAGCTGCTGGGCTCCACATGGGGCCCTTTATCTCAAATTGAAAGTCACAGCTTCTGATTTCAACTTTGATAAGTAGCTGTCCCTACAGCTTATGCTGTATGTAAAGTAAGTCTGCCTATGGCCTATTTGATAGAGAAAACAAGAGGCAAGACTGCTCTGGATACCAGCAAACACGACAACTAAACTGCCTGTAGGTCAATGCAGAAAATCTACTGAGAGTTGAGTTGGAGCCATAAAAAAAAGTGGAAGATCCCATTTCTCTCACCAAGCCAGTCTCTTGATTTTTTTCCATCTTGTCATTGGGTTCTGTGTCTGCATGGAAATAGGAGTTCAGTATTCCTTCTCCCTGGAAATAAAAATTGTACTTGATTTGCACATGGACAAGTGCCCAGGGTAAATCTGGTGCTAGAGCAGTGTGGGTAGAAAGGACTGAAAGAAGAAAACTGAGTGCAGGGAGGAATAAGAGTGTATAGGAAAATCCTCTATCTGCTCTCTGCTTGACATACCTGTTAGGCAGACAATCACTGAGGCAGTGGCATGATCCTAGATACCTCCCAAGGATGCAAAAATTTTCTGTCAGGATGAGAAACTGGAGCTTATTTACTTTTTATGAAGATTAGGAAGAAATCCCCCCACTGGGAGCTTACCTGGCCACTGCAGGATTTCTTGGGTTTTCCTCAGAAGCAGCGGGTTCAGGTCTCCAAAAGAGCCATACCAAGATCCTGAGTTGTGCTGTCATCTCCTGCCAGGACATCTTTACATACAGAAGATGAACTTTCACCAGTCTCCTGAAGTTGTGCCCAACACACATTCTCAGAATAGTCCAAACTTTACCAGCCCAGCCAGAGCTTTTGCCTGACCTTCCTTCCCCAGAGCAAACATGAACAGTTGAGCTGCTTTCCTCAGGCTAGATGGAGGAGTGGGCTGATCTTGGTGCACTGCACACTTCAGGCTGACAAGAGAAAGAGGAAAGAGCAGCATTTTCTCCTGGAAGAACCCAGAGAGAAACACTTGGCTTGGCTGCTCCTGCTGTTACCAGTGTGCACTGTGAGTATCACCACCTGCTACTCCCACTGTATCCAACAGCTTCAGCTACGAATGTTATTATTGGCCATAAAATCATCCATCCCATTTTTCAATGTGTCTCCAGTGGTTGACTCTGTGACCTGCTGTGGTAATGAATTCCAGAGGCTGACTTCACATCACATGAAGTACCTCCTGTAATTTTTTTTTTTTAAGTGTGCTGGCCATTAACTTCATCCAGTGACCCCTTTATTCTCTTATAATGTGAGAGAGCAGTTTTAACTATGTCCTTCATAATTCAAATACGTTAGTTAAATCTCCTCTATCTCACTTGCTGTCACTACAAGATATTTGCTATTTTAGACAAAGAGTTTTCAAGAAAGGAAAATCGACAGAGAGGAGCGACTCTGCAAATTGCTACATGCCACCTAACATGCAGTATATAAATAATGCTAGGAATCTTGGCTTCTCTCTGAGGCTTTTGGACTCATGCAAGGACCACACAGTCAGAGGAGATGGGAAGCTGAAATTTAAGACAGATTTCTACTCTGCCGTATTTGACAGCACAGTTTCAGCTAGCCAGGAGAGGGCAGAAGCCCAGTTCTCTCACTCACTCCCTGGCTCCTGGGCCGGAGTGTGATGTAACTCCAGCACTGCAGGGAGCAGTGATCCTGGTGAATAAGTATGTCACACTTTCCAAAGCAGGATGGGAAACCCATCAACTCCGGATGTTGTTACAATGACACCTATCAACTCCTCCTGGTGAATTCCTCAGCAAAACCATCTGGATGGAAGGCCACCAGCCAAGGCCAGTAGTCATGGGATTGCTTGGACTGACACCTGAGGTAATTCTGCTGCTAATTGTGATTTTAAAACACATGTATAAGCCTGACAGTTGGTATCTGTCTCCAGTGGTCCCCCATCAAGTTATGTCAATGCAAATTCAAAGGACACCTTTGTGTTTGAGGAGCCCAAGAGCCCAAGGATGGCAGAAGCTTGGGCCTCATTGAGGAGGAATGCAGGTTTTATCTGAGATGTCAGCTGGATGCAAGGCTGGCAGCTGGCACTGTGTGTTAGCAGAAGCTGCTGTTGGCTTGTCTGCCTACACACAGCTTGCTTGTATGATATGGAGCTGGGACTTGGGACCCTCTAAATTGACTTTGACAAGCCACAGACATGACAAGGGGTAGCCAAAAATGACAAGTTTTGATTTCCTTCCCACTAGTCCAAGCAACCTTGGGCTGGACATGTTATGGTTTCTAGGGTAGTATCATTATCCAGGCCTCATAGCTCACTGCCTCCTGTTCAGTCTGCTGTAGTTGGCCTGTTTCAGAGGTACTGGACTGAATAAAAATGAGTTTATTTGGATGGAGCTTTGTGAAAAAGCAGAGTCCAGATCAAACTGCCACTTCTGTAACCTTCCTAACACACCTGCACTCTCCCCACCACTTACAAAGAAATAGTTTATCCGTGTTTTCCTTGCCCCCTTCCCTCTCTCCCCAGCCTACTGGTTACTGCTGGGGATATGAGCATGGCCCTTTGTGCTTGGAGAGAAATAAATAGCAGTAATATACAAGGGAGAGAGAGAGAGAGAGAGAGAGAGAGAGAGAGAAAGAGAGAGAGAAAGAGAGAGAAAGAGAGAGAGAGAGATAGAGAGAGAGATCACCACTGCTAGTTCCTGCAATGGGTCTTGATTGTTGCAATTTCCATGTCCACGGTCTGAAGTAATGATCATAGTCTTGATCCGTTGTGGGTGGGGGAAGCCTGCGAAACACAAAGTTCAGTGGGTTAATATATAGTTGAGGTTCAGCTGGAAACACCCAGGTACCTCCCCTGGAGGGGGTGAATTTTATACTGCCTGATGCAACACTGTGGAACATGCACAGTCTGCTTGGTGGAAGGCCCCAGAAATTAGTCCAGAGGCTCTTTGGGGCTCCTTGATGGTATATGACACCTTCTAAGACATGACAGCAGTTTGGCCCTTGTGTAGCTGAGCCAGCTGTGCCTTGTCAGAGGAAATTGGCATGAGAGAAAACATCCCTCCGCCTCTGCAGGAACTTCTTCTTATCAGCTTTTTCCCTTATATG
This sequence comes from Bombycilla garrulus, assembly GCA_013400315.1. NCBI lineage: Eukaryota > Metazoa > Chordata > Aves > Passeriformes > Bombycillidae > Bombycilla > Bombycilla garrulus. The sequence goes on along the minus strand of VXBU01018903.1, from coordinate 1,489,237 downwards.
GCCAGAAAAGATCTTGTTTAATACATCAATCACAGTGAATTTCAGGGCTCAGCTGGTTTATCCAAACAAAGATCAGTTTGTTGTGGTCCTCCACTGGAGTGGGTGCACATCCTCTGTCTGATGTAGATCAGAGAATTCACCACCACACACCAAAAGCTCTCCCTCTCCCATTCATTTGGGGACTGCAAACTTGGCTTCAGCAAAGAACCCACTGCTTTTGCAGATGGGCAATTTTTTGGGTCATTCATCATTAACATTTCAGTCTATCACACCATGCATCAACGCTTGTTTTCTCAGCCATTTTCTCCCTGTCTCCCACTCTCCTTTAAGGCTGGATCACTGCCACAGAGGTTCTAAATACCGCCTGCTGTCTGTTCAACTCTCTGTTCCACTCTCCCTTCAAGAGAAGTTCTTGATAGGAAGAAAATTTAAACAAGGCTCCTGTGCATGAAAAGGGAGTCTGAAAGCGCCTTCCTTTGGGCTATCCCATCAGACTGGAGCCAAAGCTTTTACCTGTTCTCCTTTCTGCTAAGTCATGCATGGCTCAGGGGCCAACAGATTTCTGTCCCCTCTGGGAAGGTGATGCATCACTGTGGTTATGAACAGGGCACATCTCCCACAGCTTTTCACAGCTTTCACTTCGCACTGATGCAATGCTTCCTCACATGGTTTTTGTGCCATTCCCCAGGAAACTGTCATGTCAAAAACATGAGGATGATCTCTATGGAGGGTGTTAGGGATTTTCTGACTGTTCCTTGTCTTCCAGTCCAATGGACAGTCTCATATATCAAGATGTCATTGTCAGTGGTTTATGTTTATTATGTTAATGTTTAAGGCATTGATGACAGCACCAAGCCTACCTGAGTTCAATAAACCTTTGGGCAATGCTGTCAGGCACAGGGTATGATTATTGGGGCTGTCCTGTGCAGGGCCAGGAGCTGGACTTTGATGATTCTTGGGGGTTCCTTCCAACCTAGCATATTCTGTGACTTAATGATTCTGTGATTTTAATTGCACTGAGACATTTCAAATTCCTTCACATTCTGGGGTTGGAAAATCGTATTAGTATCTCTGCATCTCTGACCAGAGAAGACAGTGGAAAACTGTTATAGAAGAAAACATATCCTTAATATGAAGCACTCATTATATATAAATGTTTTGCATAACATGAGCTGTTTGTTAAATTCAGATGTAAAGTCCATATTGACACAAATTGAGATGTATCTGTATCTTTCAATATTAGAAGCCAATTTATTTCCCTAAAACTGATATTCTGCTGTGCTTAATGAGAATGCTCTTTTTGTGGATAACAGCCGACAAGCTGGGCTAATTTAAAAATGCTTTAATATATATCTATCTCAGTGAAAGCTTACTACAAGCTATTTATCATGAAAACTATTGTAGAGACAGCTGATAGAGTTTTAAATAATATTATACAACAAAATCACTTAGATCTACTTTGGTAATTTCTTCATTTTAGAAGAATGGAGGAGAGAGGAACACAAGTTTCTTATATTCCATTTTCAAACTACTCTTCATATTTGAGAAGAGAAAGACAAAGACAAGAGGAGGTGGAAGTTTCTTTCCAAATTGCTCTGAAGAGAAGAAGTGCAAGCTTATTACCTTCCATTTCCAAATTGCTCTGAGGAGAAGAGAAGAAGGTCCCGTAGGTTGTATTTCTCCAGGTTGTCTTCCTCAAGGTTTTCCCTGAGCTGCCAACCCAGCCCTTTTGAGGAGAGGAGAGGAGAGGAGAGGAGAGGAGAGTCGCATACCGTTGACAAGCGTTCCA
>VXBU01018903.1:1473697-1487418 GCA_013400315.1 Bombycilla garrulus | reverse complement strand
CCGCAAGGCTTCCCGTGAGAGGAGAGCCCAGGCGAGGAGAGGAGAGGAGAGTTTCATAGCCTTCCATACTGTTCACCTGTCTTACACAGTTGTAGCCTATTAGGGATGAGGCTCAGCCACAGCCCCATTCCCAGTCATGTTGGTGACAGGAATTCCTGCTCCCTAACTTTGACATCCTTGCACTTATTCTTCCCTTTAAATAAAACCAGATTAGTCCATGATGCTATGTTTTGGGGTTATTTATTTTTTGTGATCAATAGCTATTTTCCTTTTATATTTTAACATATTCACTCCCTCCACATACAGCAATGAAATGCTTCCACTTCTCATCCTTTCATTGTAGACTTGACAAAGGAATCGATGAGCTGTCACATCCAGGATTATTTGTGTCCTTCCGCTGCTGGTAGCAGTTGTTCTCCAGACTATTGCAAATCACTTCAGATGATTTGTAGATATTATCCTGACATTACACGCAGCCCTAATGGCACATTTGACTTGTGTTTTGCAGAACAGCCAGTCACAGAATCTTGTAAAACTGAGACAAATAATACATTTAAATGAGATTTTTTTAAAAAACAACAACAAAAACACACAGTTAAAACAGATAAACCAGTTAAGTAAATTGAAGCGCTGCCAACATTTAACACTACAATTCTAAGGATAACAACACAGTACTTATTTACAGTCTCATGGTATCTCTTGGTTGGTAAAGCAAGAAGTAATTAAGCAATAAAAACTTCTAAAAAGACACATTATTAATTTTCATCTTAATTCTATCCAAGTCATTGATGAGTTTTCCCTACTAGCCACTGTCTCTTAACATCCAATATGAAATAATATTTGTCCTTTAATTTTTGCAATCACTTAAATAAAAGTTTGAATTTGTCTTCAATTGAAAATAGTTTTGGGCTTTGGCTTTTCATTTAAATTAGAAATGTCATAAAGGTGCTTGGGTTTTTCTCTGAAAGGTCACACAATTTAATAAATATTTTTGACTGTTTGAACTGCATAATAGTTACAAGAAAGGCAAGCTGATTACTTCAAAATATGAAGGAAATTTTGTTTTAAAATTCTGAATTTAATACACTGCCATGAACAACAGTTGTGTCTATTTTCAGCACAAGACCAGTCTTCTTCAATTTTCCAGATCATGGTATTGTATTCCCAGATTGTATTATTGCTTGCCAGAACTTCCATGATAAAAAAACAGCTGGGAAAGAGGGACGCTGCAGTGTTTCAACATGAATATTCCTGTACCATCAGAAATAATCTCAGCATATGTAGTAAATCATAATCACAGTGTGACATCTTCGCACATTTTAGTATATGTGCATCAGCGCAGTGATTTTTGACAAAAGGAAGTTCATAGTGGAACAGAAATTTAAGCCTTCCAGAGAATTCTCTGAAGGAATACAGGTCTCACTTCTCCTAATAGTTTTGTCCCAAGAGAGATGAATGTTCCCTGAAGAAAGACTCCACATCCACATTGTGCGTCTTGAGCTGATCACACCTATCTTAGATGCTCCTGCCTTAGTAGGTTCTGTTAATTTTAGGGCAGTGTAAAATTTATATTAAAAATACGAATTTTTTTTCTTTGCCGTTTTTGTCTGGTTTTGCTCCAGAAACAAACAAAAATAATAAAATATCTCTAATTTAAAACTATTAAAATAATGAAATCAGAAGCATAAAAGGTTAAGAGTTGGAAAGGACCTTTGGAAACCTCTATTCCCAAACCTTCTGCGCTGGGAAGGGACACTCAGCCCGATCCCAAGCCTGACATTTTCGTTTCCTTCTCACATTCCTTTGACCAAATAATTGAAGGTAGAGCACAGGTTGGTCAGGAGAGAAGGGTATCCTGAAGAGAAAAATGTTGAGTGAAGAAAAACAGACTGACAGAACCAGTGTTGGTTATTTTTAATAGGAATTACCATAAAGGAGGAGGTATCAAAGGTTCATCACACAGAGACATACCCAGTGCCAGTTCTCTGAGAACAACTCTTTGAGATGCATTCTCATGGACAAAGTGCAACTAGTGCAGAAGGGGGGCTCCAGAGAAGGGTCTTGACCTGGGGGGCAATTGCATCTCCACTTATCCTCCTTTTTATTAATTGTTCTAATTTCCTAAAACTTCTAAAAATGTACTCACCCCTGGCAGGGGTGGGCTTTTGTGGACATCTTTCCATGACTGCCTCTGGAGGCCTTCAAATAATAATCCCCTTTCATATTGCCTCCTTACTAAAATTATCTCAAGTTTCATTTCCAGGTTGGGAAAAAGGCAACACTGGAATATTTGAAATCTTGCTTAAGAGACATTTTAGGGGAAAATTTATGGTTTCCAAACCTCTTATGGTTTCGATAGGATGCAGAGAGTCTAGCAATGAGGCCTCACCTCTCTATTACTCTATTCTTTTTTTAAACACTTTCATTGATTTACTCTAGAAATGTGTAGGCCTAAAAATTATTTAAAAAAAGCTAAAAGGAAAAATTTATTCTTGCTGCTGACAGAAATTTAAAAGTTATAATTATACACACTTCCCCAGATAAGCTGAAGCATCATAAAACATTTTTTCCCAGTTAAAATTGATTTCCAGAGTGTAAAAATATGATTTCCGGTTGGGTTTCAAGTTAATTCTCTCTAGCTGCAGGGCTCAATGTATAGACTATGACAGCATTGCGTGTTTAGGACAGCATAATTAAAAGTGTAATAAATCTAAAAGATAATATTATTTCAAGCCAGTTATGTTCTACAGAAATTCTGTAGTGATGTCAATGAATGAATACTTTAACCCTGCCTGAACTGTCTGCTCTGTTATCCATTGCTACCATTACTTTCTCTAACATGCATTTATTTGAGAGCAAAGCAGAAACCCTCCTCAAGCACTTGAGGAACTGCAGGGGTGGGAAGGAGGCTGTGACCCGCTCAGGGTTCTAGACACCCACCTAGGAACAAGTCAGGCGAGGCATGAAGGAGTCATAGGCAAAGCTCCTGGATGCCCAGGGGTGCCCAGCTGCCCCATGGGCTTAATTAAAGGTTTTCATGCTCACCACTAAGGCTGACTGGAAGGGCTGGATGTGCATATTCAGATACTAGTCCTACCCCAAGCTGTTACAGGTGCCATTTTCCAATGCAGACATGGGGAATAAACACTAAAAAAAAAAAAATAAGATGCCAAAATTTGGGAGTGTTCCTGAAACAGAGAGATGGAGCAAAATAGCTCCCAAATAGACCATTTGTCCAAAATGACAACCATCTAACCACAAAGAGCATGAAGACTCATGGCCCCCTGACTGTAGGTTTTAGTGCATTCTAATGTACCAAATTCTGCTATTTTAAAGGTGATGGAGCTTTAATTGGCTTTGCCTGTCTATACCAGTTTATAAAATAAATAGTATTTGAATATATATATATTGCTTCTCTCAATTTTATAAATCTCCATGACACTGTGCAGGACTTCATATGCAGATAAATGAGTCAAACCCTGTTTTTTTTGCTAGCTTCACCCACTTCTCTGTGTCTCTCATCCTCTTTTAAATTTAGTTTGAAGCATGTTTGAAAGAACTAATGAGCAATGTAACCAGAGATCACTTGTCAGCATTCAAAGAAACAACTGGAAAAATAAACCTTGTCTCTGTGCATTCAGACAATATAGTATGGTATTAACTCTGTCATTTTACCAGCTATTATTAAACTCTGTCCCCAGAAAGACCTAATAAAGTCCAACTCTGCTACTGCTGCCTTTCATTTTCTTCAATGATAGAAATGTAGCTACCTCTCAATTGGTTGTTGAATCTTACACAAATTTTGCTGGTCCCATTAATTCAGCATGAAACTGAATTTGCTCCCCTTCCTGTTGATCAGAAGATTTCTGTTCAGAGTTCTGCACTGATGAGAGAAGAGAAATAGCTGCAGGATGTCTGAGGCAGTGAACTAATTCCAGGCTTGTTCAGGAAAGGCAAACAGATAAAGTTTGCACTGTCTTTGAAATACTGGTCCCAAATTTACCCTGTAAAATATTCAGCTTGTCTCAATAAAGACTGTTATAGGTAAGCCACGGAAATATTTTTTACTATGTTGTAATGTCTTCAGGGTTATTAAGAGTCTTCAAAAATAGTCTAGTAAACAGACAGACTCAATAAAGTGATAATTACCTATTAAATTTTTAACACAGTTTAGTACCTCAAAAACATTATCCAAATAATCCATTTATCCAAGTAAGATCAGAAGGATGGAATAAATGAGTTTGGATAGTGCACTGATTTCTAAAAATTGATGCTTTAGACAGTGAGGAAACATCTGGGCTGGATAATTTTTAAAAACATGTGTCTTGTATATTGTCCTAGCTCATAGTAGCTGCTGCTAACAGGAGAGCTGTCCCTGCCTTGTCCACAAAGAGAACAAACAAGAAAAAAAATACTACCAAATAAATTTTAAAAATTGGTCCATACATGGTTCTCTGAAACATCAGGCATCTGCTGTTCCACAGAAATAGCATTTGTTCATTACCTGAATGAACAAGGAGATGACAAAGATAGTTGATGGGCTGCTGAGCTCATTGTGTATCTCTGCATACCGCCGTGGATTAAACTCTCAGTTCTATCTATCTATCTATCTATCTATCTATCTATCTATCTATCTATCTATCTATCTATCTATCTATCTATCTATCTATCTACCTTTGACTGAGCCCTTACATATTATTATTTCTGTGAGGCTGCCTCTGGAAACCACAGACTTTGAGGCTTTGCTTTATATTTGATGAGTCATATTTCCACTTCACTTTACCAGATGAGCTGACCTTGTCCACAGAACACCACACAAAAAGAGCCCTGAGGTTCATTTTTCATGCCTTGATGGAACATAAATCATCACAATAAACACCCACTTTGAACAGGACACATCCTGGTAGATAATTTAGTCAGGTATTTGCAAAATTTAATCCAGAGAGATGGAGTGGAACATAACAGCAATTTGAGCTCTTACTGCTACTTTTATTTTGTTTCAAGTATCTGCTTAATAATGATACATAAATTGCAACTGGCCTTCAAAATGGAGAAATGTTGACTTAGCAACAGAAAAATTTCAGGGAATTAGGCAGATAGTTCTAATGGAATTTGTGGTGCTGATCTGCCACATTTTGCTTGTAAAAAATGCTAGCCAAGGGCAACATTTCACCTTAGGAAACTGCAGCTGTCTAGAGATTAAGCATTTAATCTAAGTTTGAGCAACATCTTAAAGAAACAGTTTACAATAATTTGCTCTCACCGATGGGCCAAGGGGCCCTGTGTATAGGACCTGCACATTTTCTACACTCCTCTCAAAGTGAGACCATATTCCTCCCAATAAACCTCAGTGCCTAGGTAGAACCTGCTGCCAGGACACACTGTTGACTCATAGTCAACTTGCCATCAACCCAGACTCCCAGATCCCTTTCTGCTGGGCTGCTCTCCAGCCTCACATCCCCCTCTTTGGACATACAACCAGTATTATCCCATCCGCATGGAGAATCCAGCACTTGGCTGTGTTAAATTTTTTACTATGGTGATTGCCCAGCTCTGTAGTCTATCTAGAGCTCTCTGCCCTCAAGGGAGTCCACGGCTCCTCCTAGTTTAGTGTCACCAGCAAACTTATTCAGTGGGCAGTCTATTCCTGCATCCAGATCATTTATAAAAACAGTATAAATTGTAAGAGCATTATCCAACTTGACAGTGACTGTTTTGGCATCAAGAAAACAAAGCATAATGTATCAGTAGCACAAGCCAGCAATACATGTGTATTTTTGATGTGAATACAAACACATGCTTACTAGAAGTGCATATGAAAAATTTTGAGAAACAGTTTAGGTCCTAAATTGGGGTCTACAAGAGCAGTCACCAGGAATTAGCTTTGGGTAATAAACAGGTACCACCACAACTCCTGCTGAATTTTTTATAGCATTACTCTGAACCATATTACTTCACTAGACCATGAATTAAAAAATGTCACAATGCAAGAAGTCCAAGTACTGAGGAAGAACATCTGTTCTCCAGCATGTAACTACAGCTCCTGGAGCTGCAGTCTGGAAGAAGCTCTAATATTGGATTGCAGAGGGCTTTCTTCCTCTGAACACTGCCCAACACAGAGCACTGAAGTATAAATTTGTGCTGACATTAAAGAACATTTGTGGAAACAAGCCTACATAATGCCCTTGCATTCCTCTGGAGCAGGTTTCTCAAACAATTTCCAGCAGGATTGCATCCCAAGAGACTGTGTTACCGCAGTTAGAATTGTTTGGGAAAGGGAAGAGGATAGTGAAAGAACACAAATTGTGGCATTTCAATTTTTTGAATGATTTGAGTGTCTCTAAAAAGAGATCATTTTTATGGGTTGGAAATTTCCTTTCTTCTTCAGCTCCTATCATACAAATGTCAGAAAACACTAAAAACTATGTCGAAAGTTTTGATTTTGAAGTGTCTTCACACCATGATAACTTTTCAGTCACAGAATCAATCTGATATACACATGCCTTCCTGGCTGTTTTTAAGTTTACTCTATTAAAAAACTTATACTGTTCTTTTCTATTAATTTTTCTATTCCTAATGTCTTTAAGCTAAAATAAGCTTGGATAAAATTAGATTGGATATTAAGAATAAATTCTTTATTGTGAGGGTGGTGAGGCACTGGACCAGGCTGCACAGAGTTGTTGGCACTCCATCCCTGGAAGGGTTCAAGGCAGATTGGAGGGAGCTCTGAGCAACGTGTTCTAGTGGAAGGTGTCCCTGCCTATGGCAGATGGATTCAAACTAGACCATCTTTAAGGTCTCTTTCCACCCAAATTATTCCATGATTCTCGGATTAAAAAGCAGTAAGATTTTTCAGAGCTAAGATCTGGGTTTAGGTTTCCTTCCCAAGACAAGTTGTGTGTCTTACTCCAAAGGAATATGCTTTGTATATAAAAGAAAGTTGGGTTTTGGCATCTCGATTCACTGCTGACATATTTATTTGATGGTTATGTGAAGAAAACTCCAAACCCAGACTTTCTGAATCCTATATAAAGATGTTTACAAGCAATCACACTCTGGGAGCAGTGCACTGATTTCCAATCCTAAGAAAGTGATGACCAGAGTCAGGTGGAAGAGTTTGTGTGGGATTTAATTATTGCTTTTCAGAAGTCATATCCTAGGCAGTGAATATGTATCCTCCTGGAGATGCAGGAACAATGGGAAGAGGATGATCTGCATAAAGATTTCTGGCTGTTTACTCCCATCTTTTCACTTTGAACCAATGTACCACCTATGACAGGACATATTAAAGGAGTATTTTAAGCAGTGTAAGTTATGTAATTAAAATCCATTTTCAAATACATTTTCCTCTCTTGTTACAATTTTTCTCTATTACAGTTAAGAAACTCAGTCTTTAACTCTTTCATGGAAAGATATATTGGCTAAGTTCATGCTATACTAAAGACCAAAATCTGCTTTGTGAATCTTAAGAAAAATTTGCAATTTTGCATCCTCCTAAAAAATAGATATATTTTTAAAATTTGTGGGTTTTCTACTTTAAATTGTTTACACATCACCATTTAGACTGCAGTTGTTCTGAATGATAAAAGATGTGCAAAAAAAGAATCCATGCATGTATTATATATTCATTCAGGGGAATGGGGGAACTGTTCTTTTATCACATGAATGCTACACTTAATTATTCCGTTAATTCCAATTAATCAGAAATTCCTTCCCCAATCCCTCTTTTGTAATAGCAATAATGTCAAGAGTGAAACCATCAATTGGTTGGGTGCCTTCCTCCAGCATTTCAAAGTAAAATGCATTTCCCACTGACCTACCCTCCTGTCTGCCCTGGAGCTGGGATTTCAAAGCTTCTCAAGTTTGGAAATGTGGATCCACATCAGTGGGAGTAACCAGGGTTGCATAGTTCTAAAGTCAGATTCAACATATGAAATTTCTCATCTGAGCTTGAGACAGCCAAGAGCAGCATTCCTCTGCAACTCTCCCCCACCAGGTGCCAAACATCTCCTGCACGTTGATGCATCAGCTATAAGTACTACCTCTACTATGCCCTCAAAAGGACACGTCATAAAAATTTCTTTAATTCCATGCTGTTTACCAAAAGTAGATTTTAACAGACAGCATTAATGTTCTGATCCTCAAATGCATTTGCTTCAATAAACAAACTACTAAAAAATCCTTTTATTGTCTCTGGATCCATTAGGAATTAAATAATATTTCAAAATTCCCATAAATTCTTAAATGAGGTTTTTGTTTTCTGACATTGTGTTTGACTTCATATCTTGCTCTTCCATGCATACAATTTTTTTAATTAAACTCTCTCTGCAAGAATTTGTGGCTAGATTCCAAAAGCTCTGACAGAAGACAGGGAGTGATTTTACTCTTTGATCAAACACCAATAGGAGACAAAAAAATCCAGAGATCAACATGTGCTGTGTCAAACATCATTCCCTATAATTACCTTATGGTACAAGATGACCAACCTCAGCAATATCCTACAACATTTTATTTCTCCCCTACTTGGCAGAACAAAAATTGAGTGGGAAAAGAGAACCATGTCAGATCCCAGTGCATAGTAAGTGCTGTCACACTCTGTCTTACCTATAATATACTGCATTCCCATCTGCAACCAAAACCAAAACTTGACTTGGTTGTCTCTGAGAATAAAAAAAATGGAGTTCAAATGCCTGTCAGAGACAAGAAGTGAGGGTGCTGTAGTAGAATATCTGTATTTTTTGCAGATTGTCTCATAAAATACTTGCCAGAACATTCACTCTGTAATTATATATTAGCTGCTTATCATTAACTTTCTTATTCAGAAAGGTTATTAGCAAAACAAGCAGTAGATAAAACAGGTGATAGTGAGGAGATAAAACAAGTGAGTTAGGTAAACCATGCTTTACAAGTAACCAATAGTCAAAGCAAGCAGTTCATGGACAACCAGCTCAGTTACAAAATGAGCCACAGCTTAAAATTTTCTTAATGTCTGTGAGAACAGCTACAGTCATAGACTGCATGGATGTAAAGTCTCAAATAGCTGTTCAGCATCACCTGCTTGATCTCCTAGGTTAGAGCAATTCAGGAGCAGCTCCTTGGAACATTTCTCCAGGGCCACATCTAGGCACTGTAACAGCAGTGCAGCCCAGCGTATGGACAGGGCTGGCTGCAGGTCTGTGACTACAGATGATGTCCCCTGTGAGAAAGGCTGGCAGTCAGCAAAGTCCCTAAAAGCGCTGCACAAGACCCCACATCCCCCCTAGCTGGCATGCCGAGGTTCCTTAAAATCATGCTGACCCAAATCCTTTGCAGTTCCCTGCCTTGGAGCCTTGCTGCCTAAACTTCAGAAATATATTCGGGACCCAGCCTACACAAAAGTATTGAACAGCTCTAGTCTCTTCTATGCACCAAATTTCCCCTATTTCTCTCCTATTCCCTCATCCCTATCCCACTGTTGAGTTTTATACACACACACACACATATATATATATACACACATATATATGTATACTTCATTATTCTCCTTATTCCCCAGAGCCCACTAAATAATTTGTAGTTCAAGTTTATGCTCTTCCTTCAGATATGTGGAGAGAATGTTTCCTTTCCCTCAGCTGACACATACATAATATATCTTTTATCTTTCTTCAAGGAGGGCAATCCATTCTAGTTCTTAACATTTTTGGGTGCTCTCTGAGCTGCAGGACATTTGTCTATATCACTCAAGCACTTAGACATTCGAGTAGATGCTGTAATCTTGCTGGATTAAATAGCTAAATGGTTACACCTACAGTTTAGACACCTGCCATTTACTGCAGTTTAACTTCTCATTTGTTAGGATTATAATCACTGGAACAGCCCATCAAGAATTTACTTGCTGCTAGTGAAAATCCCAGAACAATGCTAGTCAGGAAGTGCAGCAAACAAATCTATATATTGGGATTTTTTTCTATGTATAATGTAAACCAAAAGCTTTGGCTACTTAGCAGTTAAACTTCCTATATACCTGCATGTGTAAGAAATGGAAATAAAAGGAGTGCAGTGTGGATGCTGGTAAGAATGAAGACAGGAATGTTTTGCTCTATCAGCTGCAGGCTGATATGGTGCAGACAAGGATGCAAAACCCAGGTGAGATTTGCAGTTGGGTATCATGAGGCCTAATTTTGCCAGGAGAGGGGCCCCAGTTTCAGGAATGGCAACACGCTCAAGACCCTAAGTGTCTCCTGCACACTCACATGCTGACTCCAAATTCCTCTGTTGTCTCTCTGCAGTCCTCTCAGACCCTTTACAGATCTATCACATAAACTTTTAGAGTAAGTACATGGTGCTCTCAAATTAGGACCAGAACTCTGTGTATACATGTGTAAAAAATTATAGTCCTTGATCCAGAAACTTTGCAATTTGCTCAGATAAAACAAGACATAAATGATGGACAAGAGACTGAGTATGTCAGGAAGGACAGAGAAATGACATAAATGACCTGTCAACAATCACCTCCTGTTCAGGAGATGCAGCCCACCCACCACTGTTCAGTGGAGTTTTTTGACTGCTTTGAAACCTGGTCCTTCCTCTGTCAGTACTCTGTGATGTGAATTGCAGGGAATCTGGACAATCAAACCTGTCAGTGAACACACCTGTCTGTTCTTCATCTGGCACGTGAGTGATCAATCAGCTCAAGGGAAGGCCCCATTCTTCAACAAATAAGTGAGATTTCTGTACATCCAGACACAACCCAGGCCTCTAGTTCCTCTCCTGTTTTCTCACTTCTCCCCTCCCTTGGGTTGTAGTACATCAGCTTTTATGTATTTGGCTCTTTTGCAAGTGTTCGCCTTTGGTTTTTTTTCCCCCGTAAACTTTCTTCAAAATATTTTCTTTCCTGCTTGCTGTTTTCACTTTCTGCAGTTCCTCTTTCTTGCCTGATTTTCTGCTCTATTCCAACCCCAGCTGCTTTTGCCAGGAGACCTCAGCTTTCCTTCCATACCATGCAACTCTAGGCCTGAAAGGAAGGACAAACTTACACAGCTTCAGGGTTGAGAAAGAACTGAGGAATGTTCTTTTGGGGCACTTTTATTTGAGCAGGTGGGTAGACAGGAATTAGGTTTACTTGCCTGATATCATGCCTCTTCTCCTCTGCTTCATCATGGAGATGCCTTTCCTATGCATGGACACACATATACAAATCTGAGATAGAAAACCAAAGCATTAAGATGGTAAACAATTAATTTGTGGTCCTAGAAATAGTCCAGGAGCTGAATGCAGGCTCGTGTGTTAAAGTCCTTCTTACCGTCACCCCAAAGATGGTTAAGAAACATGCTGGGTTTTACTGCCATCCTGTGGAGATTCGCCTCTCTTTGCTTCCTCACAGCTTAACACCACCGCAGCCAGGAGCATTTTAATACAGGCAAGGGACATGAATCCCGTCCTCGCTCCCCGACTTCTCCTTTGCTTTTGAAATAGATTGGTGAGAGGCTCAGAGTAAGTGCAGCCACAAAGAAAACTGGCTGAGGAATCCAAACCATTTCATCAGATGGAGATTGTCCCTGCCCCCACCATTCCAGACTGGAATGGAATGGAATGGAATGGAATGGAATGGAATGGAATGGAATGGAATGGATTTCAACAGAATGGAATTTAATGAAATTTAATGAAGCGGAATGGAGTGGAGTGGAGTGGAACAGAACCTCATAGATTGAGAGGGAATGAAATGTGATAAAATAGAATTAAATTAAATTAATTTGAATAAAAAGAAATCAAATGGAGTGGAATGGAACATTAGGGAAGGGAAGGGAAGGGAAGGGAANAGGGAAGGGAAGGGAAGGGAAGGGAAGGGAAGGGAAGGGAAGGGAATGGGATAATGGAATGGAATAGCAGAATGGGATTTCACAGAATGGGATGGATTGGAATGAAATGCAATGGAATTTCATGGAATGAAATTGAATGAAACAAAACAGAATGGAACAAAATGCAATAAATGTTCATAGCATGGCATGGCATGGCATGGCATAAAATTTCAGAAATTGTAACAGAATGGGATTAAATTAAATGGAATGGAACAGAGAGACATGGAAAGACATGGGATGGCATAAAATGGAATGGAACAGATTGGAAAGGAATGGCACATAATGACAGGGAATGGTATGCAATGGAATGTTAGGAAATTAATTGAAACTAAATGGAATGGACTGAATGGTTTCAAATGGTACATCTTAAAATGGCATGGAATGGAATAGATTGACATGGAATGGAGTTTCATAGAATGGAGTGGCATGGAATAGAATGAAGCGTAATAGAATAGCATGGAATTTAATGGAAATTAATTTACTGAAATTGAATGGAATTAAATTATATTAAATTAAATTGAATAGTATAAAATGGAATTGTAAAACCTCATTGAATGGAGGAATGGAAGAATGCTATGGAGTGGAATTAAATTAAAATTAAAGGAACGGAATGGAATGGAATGGAATGGAATGGAATGGAATGGAATGGAACGGAAGTGGAATACAATGAAACATCCTAGAATGGCATGGATTGGCATCGGTTGGACTGGAAAAATTGGAATGTAATGGGATGTTATGACAGAATGGAATGCAATGCAATATAACAGAATGGAGTGGAATTTAATGGAATTAAATACAATGGAACAGAATGAAAGGGAATTAAAATCCATAGAGTGGAAGACATTTTATTCTCACTGCAAAATTATGGGGTTTGATCCCAGTCTTTTGTACCAAGATAAACAGCATAAATTGTTGCTAAATTAAGAAAATCAAATTCCTTAAATAGTGTGAGCAACATCCTGAATTCGAAATGTAAGGGGATGTCAAGGCCTACAGTTTTCCTTATTTATGTCCAGCTGTGAGGGGAAAGTCCTGCAATCAAATCATCTCATTGCAGATGGTGGGGAAAGCCTCTAGACTCAGTTCTCCTACAGGCCTTTGTGATTCCCTCTGCTCATTTCAGAAGCTGAATTTTTTTATGATGTTAATACAGAATTCCCCAGGGAAAGATGTGCCTATAAGACGGAAAGCAATTCTTAGAAATACTGAAGTTGCCTTTCTTTCAGGATTGTGACCTTTCAGACCTTGAAAATCTCTTTTCTGGGACTGATTCTGACAGATGTTTTCTCAAAATGCAGGACAATGTCTCTCCTTTGTTGCACAAAGGTGTTTAGAAATCTGTAATTAATTTCTGCATGAGCAGCCAGTTACTTCATGCTTGAGAGCCCAATTACTTCACCTTTCCCACCCTTTTTCCCTTACATTTCCTGTCCTTTATCCCCTGATAAATGACATAGAGAATAGAAATTTTCAGTTCCACTGAAGCTGCTGAACAGAGTTTAGAGACTAACTAGCAAAAAAAATGATAAGAGAATATAAGGGTATGCACACAGGATGATAAATGTAGCTGGAACCAGTGAAGAAACAGATAGAGAGGACTACAGTGGGTTGTTGGTTTTGGGATTTTTTTTGGGCAAGTTATATAACAAGAAGCAACAGCACATGCCCAAAGAAAAAGTTCAAGGAGGTTCAGATAACAGGCTGGCAGGAGAGGTAAAGGCCAGCAAAACCTATTCGCTTTTGGATGTAAACCGTGCCACCAACACTGAGACTATCCACTTTCCTTACCAGGTATGTGTAGTATCACATCCTTTCACTCACGCAGTGCCAAAATCCTAAACTAAACCCCTTAACCACCTGCTCCCACTCTGAAGGTGACAGGAC
>VXBU01018903.1:1382188-1462046 GCA_013400315.1 Bombycilla garrulus | reverse complement strand
ATTAGCAACTGGGGATCAGCTGTGTTAAACTGATTTCCGGTTCAGTAATAAAAGCACCAGAATATATATTGATACAACATTAAAAGAAAATATTTAAGAATAATTCCTCCTCTCTTCCCACTTCAGGAGGAATTACATTATCTGATCTTGAGGTTTCTATTAAGCTCTTTTCACACTTTCTTGATGCCAACAGGGATTTTCTTGTTAGTGTCTTTGAGGCTTATTTCAGCTTGCTAGAAGGATATCGGTGACCAGCACCTGCACTTTGAAAGCACACCTTTGAATTCTTTTTCATATATTTTGTTCATAATCTTCTTAAATCTGCACTGTAAATGTGGATGCCCAGTGTGAAATAACAGTAAGTCTCCAAACCTTACTTTTTTTTGGAAAATGTTTCAGAAAAAAAAATTGTGTATCTTATACAGTTAAATAACAGCTATCTCATTTAAATAACAGTTTATGTATAAACTGTTGTATTATGCTACATGTCAAATTAATTAACCCTGCTGTTCCACTATTTCTTAATTAAATGTCCAGGCAAGTATAGTTCTAGATTGCCTTCTCAATCTAAGTAGACAAATGTTCAAAATTTGCTTCCCAGACAATATCCAAGTTATCCCTCACTTGCAGAATTCACAAACTGAAGTGACAGTAATGGGTGAGGCAGATTCCTGGTATTAGTGCAATGAGTATCCTAAGCATGAGCAGTAAACTTAAGGCAGGATGGGATTACTGTGACTTCCAAGGCTTCACAGTTTCCTTGGGGACAAATTACCTTCCAAGTGCTTCGACATGTTTAACTCTGGGTTTCCTTTGTAATGACAGTGGAAGAGAGATATTAAGACTGCAAGTGTTGGTATAACATAGGAGCACTTCTAATGGTACTGAGGGTTCCTGGGCTCAGAAGAAACTGTCCATTTACAAGCATCACCAAGTCAAAATAGTACCAATAATTACATAGCAGCCTATTCAAAGAGCATCCTGGGTCCCTTGGCAAATTTGAATGATTTTGACACTTCACAGGTGGGAGGGAAGATGAGGTAGAAAAGAGAATCTTCATCTCTTAAAGAAAATGAAAGTTTGTGCCATAAGCAGAAGTCAAGGCCTGAAATGTGGCTGCGTCACACAAATCAATGGCAGTTTGGCTCTGAAGAGCAACTTTTCCCTTCTTCATGTGGCTTCTGGATTATCTTCATCTTCCCGAATTCACCCAAGGGTGTGGGTGGGACAGCAAAGTCTGCCAGGGGTCATCGGTGTTTTGCCTTCATTTCCAGGCACAACACAAGGAACATGACATCTGTGAAAAAGTGAGTCACTTGGAAAGCTTTTGGCTGTGATTTGTCTGTAAAGATCATAACAGAGAAACATCTGCTTTCCACAGTCTGTTACCAATCTGCATTGTGTTAATTAGGGTCTGATACATTAAATGGACTTCTGAAGCAGTCTGTCCATAAGACAACCATTTAGATGATTTTAAAACACTTTATTAAAAGGGTTTTTTGTATTAACTGAGTATTTGTTGAAAGCTTTTGAAACTCTGTGTGTGTATGTGCAGATCTGTTCTCACAAGGAAAGAATTTTAGAACACAAGTTTTTATGGAGTCCTTGGTTTTAAAAAGGAGGAGAGGGCACCACTGAAACTATTGTTACCTGAGTTTATATTATAAGCCTTATTACTTGTAGGATTTGTCACTCCACATTTGTTGAAGAAAATCAGAAGGGACAGATGGCATAACAGAGATCTGTGGGTCAGAAGGATTTTAAGCTTTTGAGAGTAAAGATCCTCAAAATGAAGGCCTTAATCTTGTGAACTGCACATTGCAACAGATCTGGAAATGCTATTTGTTTTTGAATTGGCTGAAGTTCTGTAAAACACTGCTGTCAGAAGCTGGGATTGGGTTTTATTTAGTTTTTCAAATTTGGGGAGCTAGTTCTGTGTTGATTCCGGCATACCCTCACTCAGTGTAAGCAAAAGAAAAGATGCACTGACAGGTCTGGACTTGTGAATTCATCTCCAGCACAGTAATTTGTCCCTTGCAAACTCATCATCAGAATTCTTACAGTTTATGCCTGTGTCCTCTTTCAAACCTGTTTGGAGGAAGCAAGGGCAGCTGGCCTAAGAATTCAATAGAGCTCCATGCAGCAGAGCGTGTACTTTCATTTCTTTATCTTTTATCAGAGATGACCAAAACTACCACAAAGAAACTATGTAGATGTGTGTCTCTACAACAGGAAGAACAAAAGGACTCCATCAGCAGATAGGCAAGAAAAGACATTGAAAATTAAAATGTAGCATGAAGAAACAATCGTAGTGGCAATCATGGGCCATATAGGATCATGCATGCCATGGTGTATGTGGAATAGGAAGGGATTTTTTCCTGAGTTAGTTACTCCAGCCTTTATGGCTAATAAGCAGGATGTACACCTGAGTCAGGAATTCACAGAGGGGGCATAATGATATCTGACATTTTCAGATACATTTTCTCTATTTATTTTGCAAATGCTTCGTGTGATCACTGCTAGACTGCTTTCTTTTAAATGTTCATTTTCTGGTGAATAGCCCATTTAGCTCAAGGCTTGGAGTCCAAGGTATGATATTTCATTTGATATTGCTTTTGTGTATTGCTGACAAAGAAGTCTGCAAATTTCAGCTGAGTTTTTGTATTGTGGTGATCACCAGGTACAGGAAGAGCCATTGCAGCCCGAAACTGAAGGACTCTGGGGAGACAGACATCCTGCTACAGAAAGTGTAGCTACCTGTCCTACAGCCTCAGGCAGCAGAGCTGCTGTTTCCATAATAGCACTGCACAGAACTGAAAGTTCCAGAAGAAGGAAGTCTAAAGGTGTGAAAATAGAAAATGCTATTTGTTCAGGCAAACCTGATGCTAAACTATAGTCAGCGCTCCTACAGAACTCAGTCTTGGCTCAGGATAAAACAGCATTACATCTTTTGAAGCTTTTTCACTCAGTACCTGAGAACGTGTGCAGTATGAAAGACCAAACCAGGATAATATGATGGTGAAAAAAGTTTTGATGTCTTTGATATCTTCTTGAACATGGTCTGTGCCCTAGGTGGACTGCAGAATGTACGTGCAACCGTTGCGTTCAGGTTAAAATGGATGCTAATTGCTAACGAGATATCCCATCTGTCCAGCTTCCAGTGGGAACCACAGGTGAGTTTGTGCTGAAGCACGCATCCTCTCCATGGCTGTACTGGAGAGCCAAGTGTGCTCAGAGCTGCACTAGGCAGTCAATGTTTCCTTTGTGGTAAGAGGATCTACTGCTGCTGAATTTAGCTTTGCTATCCCTAGGATTTCCAGTTCTTTTTGTAGGTTGCTTTGATGTGATTGCTTTCTCCACTCCTCAGGAGCAATGGCTGTCTTTGTTTTCCACAGCAACCCAGCACTGTTCTTTGAGCACAAAACAGAAAAGGCTCTGATATCATGGCTCAGCAGTAGATAACAGCATCTCTGCTGAAAGCACCTGCTTTAAATGGCTGACAGAGCATCCACTGAGATTTCTGAGGGTTCATGTAGGATTGCTGTCTCTGCTGTTTTAAAGCAATTTTTCATTATTCTTGTTTCTTGGGCTTTAACAGGCCTTAACAGCTACTACAGTTCATTCTTTAGAAATAGTGTGTGAGAAAACTAAGATGCTGTTGTAACATTGGGGAGTGTGGGGATGTTTGTTTATTTTTTAGAATGGTATTCAGGCAGGAACCTCTCTATGAACATACCACCACACCAGGCTTTATAAAGATCCTACTTCGGCCCAACTTTTCCCTAGTTTTAACCATTAAGATATCCTCCAAAGCCCATTCCTCTTCAATTTCTGCCTTCCTAGCCAACAAGAAATGCAAAAAGCTGCTAGATTCTAGACAAAGGTTATACCACTCTTTCCACATGGACTTTGTGGTCTGTTTATATTGCATTGATATTACAAAACTGAAGATCCCAAATGACCTGTTTTCTTACTGGTTTATGCTGGAGGCTTGGAACTGCCATTTGTAAGTGCTGTGTTTTAGAAAATGGTTATTGGGTGAGTGATAAGGAAAAAACAGACTTCACGATTCTGGTTGTTCACCTGGAGAAAGTAATGGGAAAGTCCTGCTGGCTAAAACAATTTATTTTTCCCTCTAGTTTACATTCATGAAGCATTGAGTGCTGCAAGAATTACCTGAGATCCCTAGCTCAGGTTTCACCTGGTCAGTGTCATACAGACAAAAGACAGGATTTGAGCTTTCTTTAAATGTAAAATAAGCAAAGAACAGTACAAAAACTACAAGCGTAAGAATGGTATTTGAAATAAAACACTCAAAATTTATAATTTCTTGATTAATCTGCCATACTTTGGGGTAAATGTCTTTTGTTGCCTCCTCTTTTATTGAACCAGAGAAGGCACTTCTGGTTAGCTATTAGTTTCTTGCCTATAAGCAGCATCTTTTACATGTCTGGTTTGTCTTTCCACATGTCACGGATTTCCTGTTTGTGTTCTGCTGTTGCAGTGGAAGTGAAATCTAAATTCTAAGTATTTTTTTTCCCTGGGTATGAGCTATCAAAGTTAGGAATAGAAATCAAAACAATAAACTGTGTTCATTGCATGCAGATAAAGAGAAGAGACCAACAGCAAGGAGGCAGAATCTGCAAGACGCAAACGAGTCTATGTTAGCAAAAACTAGAAAAGTTTGAAGTGCATTGGCAGGACCTCCCAGAGCTGCAAAGATCTGAAGTGTCATAGAAGATGAGATTAAATTCAAGCTGGTGCCAAATAGCAGATGTTGGAAGGAAGAATTCCAGCATGGATGAGGTTGGCTTTATTGCAAGCAGCCAGGAGGAAAAGCAAGGTTTTAATCCTAATGATTCGAGAAAACAGATGCTTATTGCATAGCAGGAGTTAGGGAATTGCACATTTATACAGTTAATGAGAAAATACCTAGGCATAATGCAGTAAATACTATAGGAATATGTAAAGGACTTTGCTCTTAGGTTTCTGGTGAGAGAGAGATTGAGCCTGAGAAGGATCCAGTCATTCTTTCTCAGCTTGGGCAGGTTATTCCTCTGACACCCGTGATTAGAATACAGGGTCGTCAGACTGGGAGCATCAGCAATCTGACACAGGGTTGGCAAACCCTGTTTCTCATCTGAAATAATGTGATGTGCCACCTTCAATGGTTGTAACAGTATCCTAAATTGTTGCAAGAAAACAAGTGGGTAAAGATTTTAGTGCTCAAGTCTTCCCTGAAGATTATAGCAGCAACATGCAAACAAGCTCAGATCTGGACATGGTCAAGGGGAAGGGTAAGAGAGGAAGAAATCCTCAACTTTGCAATATTCCATCCAGCCTGTTAATAAGGGGGAGAACTGATGGAGTTCTGAGACATTGTTTGCGCTAAAAGTTTATCAGACTGGAGCAGGGGAGAAAGTGGGGAGACAGGAAGAGAGGCAGCTGAATTGCAAGAGAAGGGGAAAAGTGCAGGAGCTACATATAGGAGCACAAATATAAAATAATCAGGAATGATTGACAAAAGTTTGTATTCTTATCTAGAGCGTATTCCTATGATCATCTTCATGGGAATAGATAAAGGTGAGTGCTTAACAGTCCATATCAAGCTCCTCATGAAAAACCAGTCTGTGCCCAGGACTTGCAGGAGCTGGTGACTGGTAAAATCCAAAACAAGGTTGCCATGCTTCCCTGCAGGATAAATTTAGGGGAGCAGCCCAGGGACCAGGTCCACTCATTTAACACAAAGTGCTGTCTACTTTGACTTCAGCTGCTCTTTACCACATACTATAGTTTTATGCCTAGAGCTCTTTCTGTGATTGAAATTTCTCTCTGCTACATTCATTTCAGCTGATACATCAATTAATGCTAGGATTAATTTTCAGCTGTTAAGTCTGAAAGCAAAGTATTGAGGGTTTATGTTCAGATTTATACTGGCAGAGTACAGTGTTCTACTCTCACCCTTCACATTCTGAATAAAATCAGGACATCCCTCCTGGCAGGTAGCTGCACCTGCATGAGTTGCAGTAGAGAGTGAATAAAGATTAAACATTCAGCTCATAAACTTTTGAGGCAATACTTAAGCTATGATTCTTATTTGTAACATCTGATTGATTTTATATATCTATGTCAAAAACGGGTGATTTGTAAGGAAAGGTTTGAGTGTTGTTTTTCCTAATATTTTCAATGTCCTTCATGCTTTCATGATTGGAATTTGCCTTCTCCAGTTGGCACCTCAAACCCTTTTTTTCCCCTCTAGATGCTCTGAGTCTATATTATTGCACATAGACAGAGTTTGGGGTGATTATACTAAAGGTTGTATGAAATGTATCTCCTATTAAAGTTTAGAAAAACTACTTCCAAACTGTTTTTATGCTGATTCTATGGCAATAAGATCTGTTGATTTGTCCTTCTTGCTCTGTGTGGGCTGTGAAAAGAAACAGAATCATTCCTTTCACTAGTAACTTTCCGAAAGGTTTTTGGTAGGAAAGCTGTTACACACCTACACACTCTCTGTGTCAGAAAAATCACAGCTGTCCTGCTCATGGGGCTGCTGCAGCCAGCCTGCCAGGGAATGCACAAACCATGAAAATGGCCTTTCAGGATCACATCTCTCTGTGTTCTCAGGAGCACCAAAAAAATGTGCACTTTGGCTTTATTATGTTTGTATAACCCATTACTTGGCAATGTGTAAATGTGGCTTTCCTCTTATTTCAAGTCAAATTTGTGTGGTGATGTGGGAAGCTTTGCCACAGTCCTTGACTTCAGTGAATAATTTGGGGTGTTTGCATCTGTTCAATCCACTCTTTTGTTTTACATGAATCTTCATTGTTCTTCGGGAAGCATAGGAAAGAAGTGTATGAGCAGATCACATTTTATGGGTACACAGTATGGGTCAGTACAAAAAAACATACCTGATCAAGATGGTCTCTATCCATCCAGGGCCAGAGCCAGATGGCTTTGAGTCTGCAGCCTGTCCACTGTTGAGGAATAAATGTTGTGCAGGTGGCTCAGTGAGCAACTGCAGGTTGTTCCTGGGTGGGCAGAATGGCTGGAGCCCCAGGGGAGGGGCTGTGACCTTGCACTGACCCTTCACACAACAAAGGTCACAGAGAACTGTGGCAAGAAAGTTTCCTTAACACCATTAACCAATTTATTCGTCAACATATAAACCCGTAGGGAGTGGTAAAATCAGGCACCCTTAGGTGAGACTTGTCCAGACTTTTTTCAGGCCTTTGATTTTCAGTATGTGGGTTTTTCTCACCTAGAGATGGATTTTTCTTTCATGAAATTGCTTGGTTTCCTTTTGAACTTAGGTCACCTTTTAGTACCTACTGTAATTTTCTGCAGGGAATTCCCTGTGTCATGTTTTCCCGCTGATATTTGACCTGGCTCTTGGTAGTTTGAGTAGCAGCTCAGTAGTTCTTGTTTGTGAGCTGTCACTCAAACTAGCTCTGATGGAGATCTGCTGTCTCATATTGCAATAATTTCCCAGGTCCTGCACAGAAAACCTGTATGGGCAGTCTCTTAAGGCTGAGAATGAACACAGTGACTAAGAGGGAACGTGCAGTGTTGGAAAGGTCCAGTCAGCTGGGTGGATTTGTAGGACCAGCCTTTAAATACACTTCTGGCCCTTGGACTCATTTCAAACTTTTGGTTTTACTCTGTAATCAGCATTTCTGTTTGCTTAGGGTTTTTTTCCTAAGAATCTGAATACATCTCTATTTCCTGTTCTCCAAATGTGATAATGATATAAACTTTCAATGTAAATGTGACACTTTTATGAAAATATCTCTGCAAAATTGTAGCTTTCTAGTCTGATAATTTCATTGTAAATTCATCTGTAGTATTTCATGTTGGCTTGACAGAACTTGGAAAGCATGACCCAGCCTTTCTGCTTTCTGATGGCTGATAACACAAAGTCTGATTTAAACTCACTGAAATTAATATTGTTTCCTTTTTATCCAATCCATGGTTCTTGACTTCACAGGTAACCTCTACACCAAGAGACAATTCCCAATCCCATGAATCAGAGAGTGACATTATTCACAGGAACTTCCCACTCACCGAAGAGAAGGGAGGAAAGAGCTGGGCCAGCAGAGAGTTTGTCTGAACTACTTGGACAATTAACCTCTTGAAAGTTCTTGTAACCTCTCGTTATGACCGACATCATAAAATACAGGAACATTTGGTGAAAGCAGAAGTACCTCTGTTCTCAAATATCAAGTCATCTGCTACAGTACTATTGCAATATTGTGTCTCTTATTTTAGACTCAATAGTACCTGGAAAATCAGTGTGGGCTTTTCTTCCATGGCCAATAGTCTTGTAATGTGAGGTTTTTTACTAAAAATCCTAATAGCTACTCAGCTGTGGAACTCCCTTTTGGAATTGACAGCTTTTCACCAAACAGGCCACTTGAGAAGATCAGCAGAGGTCAAAGCATCACAGTGAGCTGTTTTCAGAAGTGCAGTGATCTGACAACAGCCACTAACATCAAAGGAAGCTTCCTGCTGCTCTGATCTCTCTAATAGGTTGTGTAAATATCACCCCTCACAGAAGAGTAATTTCTTGATGCTGTTTCAAATGCCTGATATCTCTCAGTTCCCTGAGATAGTAGCAGCTGTCAGGAGGCTGCACTTGATTTCTTAATTTCTGTGCAATGATTTTGTGCTACGTTTTACCAACTGCATATTCCCTGGCTTTAATTTGAACATCTCTAAAGTAAGATATTAATAAAGACAAAGTTAGAGACTTCTGTTTTTCCAACAGACTGCAGAGAGGAGTTAGGCAAGGAAGTGTGCCTGATGGAAGGTCTGATAATTTTTCATTTTCTTCATTGAGTACTTGCCTTAATTTTCAATTCTAGCCCCATCTTCCTCTGGAGCTGCATGCGCTTGTATTTTCTGCCAAGGTTTGGGAACCCATTGTCTATGATCAATCCTTTTCCCAGTAGGCTTTAAATTCTGTGCTTCCCCAAACTTTTAGCAATTGGACTCACTAACAGAAGTTTGTCATCTAATTTTAGGTTTCTGTCTTCCAAACAGCAACCAAGGTTTTCTTTGGTTTTGTATGTTGAATGGCTATTCATCCATTCTGTTCAGCTGGATCTGAACAGAGCCTTTAGACATTTTTGTGCACTTTGAGTAGCTCAAGCTGAAGTCGGAGTCTGAACTCTTCCAGGTCAGAGAGCCTTTGACAGAGCATTGTCTGTCAAGAATGCATTTCTGAGGCCTAACTCAGGCATTATTTTCAAGCCTGCAGTGGGTGCAGGCTGGGAACCTGATGTTGATTGGTGATACTACTTTAAACTGAAAGTTAACATGTAAGACTTGGAAAAGACATCTTTTCATAGGGAGACTTTTGCAGCCTAGCCCAAGTTCCCTGTGCAACTTTGCCTCTGCCTTTTCTATGTCTCTCAGCTTTACAGGCTGGACTGCTTCTCAGTGTTTAACAACCTTCTAACCCAACTGGGCAGTTAATTTATGCTGTAATTGACATGCTGCTGCTTAAATGAGAGTAAGTGGGAGGACTGGCTCATCCTGAAGAAAGCCAGGGTTTCTTTGGTCACAGTTGGCTGCTGCTCCTGGAGCTTTTTTCCTTTTTCCCTGGGGTTCTTAAACAAACAAAATGATAGTTCCCAGATTTCTGGGCTCTGTGACATGAGTCACTGTGAGTTGTAGATTCAAGGCTGAGCAGTGAGTGTTTGTTAAACATTGTTAGTTTTTTAAAACTCCTTTGTAACAAGATAAAAGGCAAGGAGAGTTGGTCTGTTTTCTCAAGGTGCTGCCTGACCAAGTTTTCCTTTTCACAGAAGCCCTTGAGAGAGATCATTTCCTTTGTACACCTGCACTCAAAAAGAGGGATGGCTCTGAAGGAGATTTGTGTAAGAAAGGATTGATAAGGTAGGAAAAGACCTCTAAGCTCGTAGTGACCAACACCAACCTACCACCACTGCGTACATCTCTAAACCATATCCTCAAATGCCGCATCTGAGGTTGTAAGTGGGACAGAAAACACCTGCAATTTTAGTGCTGAAAGGGCAAAACACATAATTTGTTATCATTAGGTGACGTGTGGAATCTCAGCCAATTTTCTACAACAAAAAATCAGAGATTTTACAAGAGGAGAAAAAAGTCTACATTACTTGATTTTAGCTGGTTTCCACCATTTTCCAGATACACACGTGATCTCTTTCTCTGGTCATTCAAACAACACTGCATAGAATGGAAAGCCATCTGTTGAATAGAGATCAGCAATCTGAAGGTGAATTCTCACCTTGTTAGCTCAAGTCAAAGATGAAGCTTGTTTGGTACAATTTTAACATGGTTATTGAGCTACAGCATTGACAAATGTTCCAAAGGATAGGGACAGGAACCTGGTTATTGGTGAAAGTTGTTGCATAGAGCTATTTGTGCTATTTTTGCTCTATGGAATTCCTCTCGCAGGGCAAAAATGCATAGAACCATGACACAAAGTGTTATTTTATATATATACTTCTTTTCAACCTATTAAAAACAGCAACTGCACAGAACATATTAATTCTGTCCTGAATCTCACCCTGAAATCAAGTCATTGATTAGTACAGTCAGTCTATCCTACTCTAGTCTGCAATGATTATCCATAGCAGTTCAGCTGAGGGACACTGTGGTGTTACACACATTGCACACAAGGAACAGGCCCTGCAAGAGATAACATGAGCTTAGCAGGGGCAAAACTGCAGTACTTGATTCTGGTGCAGAGACCAAGGCCAGTCTTAGCCAGCTCAAAAACTTGGATGGATTTTCCAGATGATGAAATCCACTTAATAGATCATTCCCTTTTTTAACAGGAGGAATGTTTTGATAGAAATTACAAGAGAGGGAAAAAAAAAATCCTTTCTTCCTAAATCAGCCAGCATTACCGTCTCTAGGCTTATCCTTATGAAAAGTATTGCTGGCATGAAAGATAGAAAGTTCCTGTGCTAATGAGGGTACAAAAATAGATTTTAGCTCGGGGCTAAATCCTGAAAGCTGGCAAGCATTTGAGTCTTGTGCTAAATTGAACAGAAGGTGCTCGGCAGGTCTTAGTATCTGGCCTTTACTGAACAGCAGGAGCCTGGCCTGACTGACATAAGGTGGGCTTAGTGTGCTCTAAAGGGCTTTGTTCTCCACTTGATGGGTTTGTAAAGCTTTGGCATTGGTCACTCACAGCACAGTTCAGAGATCAGTCTGTAAACAGCGTAGGGAAGCTCTGAACCCAGCGTAGGTGTTGAAAGATAATGATTTGGCAGTACAGAAAAGGAACTTCTATGCAGCCACTGCCGCAGAAAAGTATTGATTGATGCTTTCTTCATAATTAAAGAGTGAGCTACCTTGGGTGGTACACATTCAGTCACTGCTTTTACCCAGCCCTCACCTACGCGTCAGTTCTGATTCCATACTGGCACTACAAAGCAGTATGTTCATGAATCCATGCACGCTCCTTGCCCCACAACAGCAAAACACAGCCTCTTGGGACAGACGATGACAGATTATGAGAACTTGTCAGCTTCCTTTGAAGTCAATGTGGTAGTTGTGTGTTGCACCGTCTGCGCATTTGGCCTAACAAAACCGAATGTATAGTGGAATCTAACACCTCCTTGTACTGAGACCCTTTAAGAGTTTGCAGGCTGACCTGGCCAACAGCCTCAGCAGTTCTCCTTTTATTTGTTAAGTTCTTTTTCATACACACAGCTCTGACATTAAGCCCAGCTCCTGGAACAACAGCCGCAGACCATGAATGTTAGTTACAACACTGAAGACATGATTTTGTAGCAGAAAAATCTACACTGAGAGGATGTCGTTTTTCTCTATTCACACATCTGTTTTTCAGATTTCTTGTTGTATTCCCTATATTAGTTAATGTCAAGTTACCTGCACTCGTAGTTGTAGTTCACTTTGGGGGAAAGAATATTGACCAGATGCAGATGAAGTCAGCTTTTCCTATGAGCTCTTATATCTAGGCATAAAATGTATGTGCAATCTTATTACTTCCTCTGCCTAAAATATTTCTGAAAGACTTTTCCCTGATCACTCAATTAAATAAATTTCCCTCATGTTTTCTGGGCGGTCCAATTGTTTAGGCTGATTGCTTTCAGGATTTCATGCTGGTGTTTATAATGAGGAAAAAGTTTTCAAAGACTTGCTGCACTTGGGCTGCAGCTATCATGGAAACTTGAACATGTATTATCTATCAGCAGTAGTGGTGATTTCCTTTCAGTCTGCTTTTCTAGGGAAATTTTCTTTCTTTTTTCATGTTTATTGTATGTTTGTGATTCTTCTCCCCATCCTATTGTGACTGCGGACTTACAAATTTGTACAATAGAAGGCTGAAGGAAATTCGGATTCTGCATAAGTAAGGCAGCTGAAGAGACAAGAATCAATCCACAAGGAGAGGTTGTAGTATGAGATCTCCTCTTATTAGACAAAGTTTCCCCATGGGAGCACAGCGTTTCAAAATGAATTCACAAAAGATTACTTGTTCTTTGCTTAGGGAGTTATTTAACACTCTTACATGTGTGGCAAAATCTCTCAAGGGATGGTTTGTTCCTGCAAAGCCATTGCTGAGAAAATCATTCAGTTCCCAGTTCCTATTTTGGTTTTGTGTTTTCTACACCAGTAGAAATGACACTTAAGACATGTGATTAGCTTCTGATTATGCCACAGGCTCATTCTGGACCTTGAGCCAGTCCCAGTGCCTCTGGGACTTGAGACACTATCTCATGAAAGCTAGGGATAAAGTTGTGCTTTGTATCACTTCTTTTCTTAGAACTTACTTTTCTCTTACATTTTGCAGCGGACCTTGCCCCCCCACTACACCACAGCAGTGAAGTGTCTTTGTTTTAATGCAGCGTTTTGAAAATTAGCACATCGTACCTACAGAAGTGTCAGATTAATTGAAATGCTTGCCTTTCAGCACATGCAGGCTATTAGCCAGCTCTGGGATTCAAGGTGGCTTTCAAGTTAGTCTGGGCTGTCATTTGCACGTTGGGATAATTTGTTCAGTGGTGTGACACAGACTTGAGTAAACAGTGAGAAACAGTGAGACACAGTGGATACCTGGGTGGTGAAAGGCAGTGCAAGAAAAAAATGGTAGTGCTCAGCCAGTGTGTTGTGGGGGTGGAGAAAGGATCCACAGAAAGCTCCCATGGCCCCATGGCCGTGTTATGCCAACTTACCACACTGTTTTCTGATAGGAATTATGCCAATAATGGCATATGACTGGCAGAGCCTGTTTGCACTGAACAGAGAGGCACAGTAGGAGAGTGTCAGGAGGGATTTTTGAAGATCAGCTTAATTGTCTTCGGTCTTCTTTTATAAACAGAAATACTCTTTTCTTAGGGAAACCAGGGGCAATACGGGTTGGTTGGAAGATGCAGCGCTACAGTTTCTGCACAGCTGCAGTTGCTTACCATGCTAGGCAGAGCTGTTAAAGTGATTGAAACTCCTCAACCCTCCTCTTATATTATCAAGTTCATAAGTGATAGTACAGTAGAAACCTTGGGTAGAATCTGTTGCCTTATCCTGTTTCAAGAGAAACATAGAGGGATCCAAATTGGTGACAGTGTAAATCAAGATCTCCTCTTTTTGCTTTAAATTTGAAGAATTAGCTATATTTTGCTCATTCATTTGCAATACATGTAATATCTAGAAGGGCAGGCTCAAGAACAAAGTCAAGTGACAGTTCTGCCCCAGAGACAGGAAAGAGGAGAACCAGCTGCAAGGCAACGTCAGCTTACTGCCTGCCCAAAGAGAATAACACCTGCACCACAAAACAAGCTGAAAATAAAATAAGTCCTTTGCAGTGATTAAAAAGCTCAGTCTTGTTTAAAGGGGTCAGGAGAAAAAAAAATTTGAAAGAGGAAGTTGAATTTGACAGCAAGAGAAGGAAGTGAAGAGACCAAAGAGGGTTTTTGTGTGTTAAACATGTATTTAACAGCTGTGAACCTCAGTAGGTTGCCATAAAAAATTGTGGGGGTGGTTTGAATGGAATTTACTTCTAACAGTCCCAAACACTACTGTGATCACAGGGATATTATTAATTTCTTTTGAACTCTGTTGTTCTAAGGGAGCAGCGTTGTCGGGGGTTTTCTTTGCAGGGGCTATGAAAAAAGTGAGGAATTGCTAAATACAGCACAAGAAACATTCAAGCTTCTACAAAACAGCAGAAAAACCTGTATAGGAAGCTTAAGCAGTGTATTTATAGGGAACTACTGTGCTGGTTTAAGGGTTTTAAAACACCAGGATAAAAGGAGACTTTTGTTAAAGATGATGGTTTTAAGCAAGGGGGTAGCACATCCTGCAGAGAAATAGTCAGGCAGGGATCATCCCATGAACAAGTTTGTGGAGTGTGCACAGGTGGGAGAGATCATATGAACAGCCATATGGTACAAGTGTCCCAGTCTAAAAATCCCAATGGCTCCACGTGACAATGGAAAGAATAGCACGTCTGCTGACAGCTGAGTCAGCGCTGTGCCACCCTCTGACTTTCCTTGCCTATGTATTTTCCCTCTTTTCCACTCCCTTCCATCCACCTGGTAGAGTTGCTAGCTTTATCAGAGGGAAAGATGGGGGCATTTTTTCACAGCCCATCAGCCTAAACATTGGCACACACAGTTATTCTGCCCCTTTTGCCTTTCTTTCTATCATTTCTTGTCCTGATAGGCATAAGGAGTTCTCAGCATGCTGGGCCTATTTCTTTCTGAGTAAATTCCCTCACAGAAGATTTCATAGCAGCTTGCAAGTCACCTTGCCAACCTTACCTTTCTGTTCCAGCCCTGTGGCAAGGTTGCTTCGTGGCAGCAAGGAGAACCTGCCTGGATTCCCTATCCTCTGTCACTGATTTGGTGTGTTTTTTCAGCAACTCTCTGACACAGAAAAAAAAATCTGTTTGTGTATCTTATATGGTTTCTCTCTGTGAAACAAGAGAAGATGGTGCTAAGAAAAGAACTAAGCTATCAGCTTGAGATGCATTAGATTCACACAGAAATGTTTTTCACCAAATATTTTAGGCCATGTGGTTATTAAAAAAAAATCCAAATAAAGTCATAGATTTAGACCCAGACTCAAGCTAGTGTTGGTAGTCTGCACTTGATCTTCTGGTTTTCAAAATATGTAAACAGCCTGAGATTTGAGTGAGTGTCTCAGTCCTTGCAAACATTACAATAATGAGAGAATTTATGTGTGGGTTCCCTCAAGAGGCTTTTGAAATTAGTATAAGACCCAAAACTCCAGAATAATAAGTTAAAGCTTTGAGACCCTGCTTGGTTAAAGACTTGTTTTATGCTTGATTCTGGTACAAGTTGTTATCTATGTGACTGCAGAACCATTCTAAGAGAAGGCAATACCCCTTACCACTGGACCTTACTGTTTCAGTGTCTAAGTAGAAAGCTCAAGAAAATCTTATGGTCTTCGTTGTGGTTCAGGGTAAGGAATTTAAATTCAGCTGAGTTTTGTTTAGTCACTGATTTTTGTTGTACTTACTTTGCTTAGCTTGGATGTCAGCAAAAAAGACTTGCTCAGAAGTAAAGAGCCCTTTTGACTCATGAATATTTTACCTGCTACCAACTTGAAAGCCTAACATGAATTTCCACTCAGTCTTGCCAAGTTAAAATCTTAACCATATAAAAGTATATTGTGTTTGGTGACCAGCTTCTGGCAAGCCTCTTCCCTTAGGAGAATTTGTCATATTCCTTAAAACATCCGGCACATGGCTTTTCATTAGCCACCATAGCCCATAGACTTTACTTTGTTTCTTCGTAAACATAATTGCTTCAAAATAACAAGTGCATGTAGATGTCCCTGCAGTGGGAGTGCAGAGCAGCCCTTCTGTGCTCTCTGGCAGTGGTTGTGGCAATGCTTACAGGAGGCTGCAAGAAACAGAGCAATGACACCACGATGCATCTGGCCCAAAGCAACCTCTTGGCACTCTGAGGCTGCATGAAACAGTTTGTGTTTGAAGGCAGTGATGGACTGGTATTTTTTCAAGGAATGTCTGCTGTGGGATAAGCAGGCTGAGGCTTGGGATGTGGGAAATCAGCCTGAGCAGATCACCCTCACTTAGAATGTCTCAAATTGCTTTATTTCAAAATCAGTCTTACTTTGCATTGAGGCTTAATAGTGTTAATTCTGAGGCTCCTGTACAGCTGCCTTCAGATGCCCTTTGTTTTAGATTTTTCACCTTTGTTTTAGGTGTTATGTTCATTCTGCAAGATAATCACCCCATTTTTACAATCCTCTGCAGATAAAAGTTTGAATTCCAGCTAAACATGTGGTTACGATAATTACAAATGGATGATAAAAGCTGGAGCAAAGGGACACACCAAAAAAAAAAAAAAAAGACTGACTTCACAGTGGTCCTAAGCCTATATGGTTTTCCAGATTTTCTACTGAGAGCTAGCTGTGCTCAACATATTGAGGGGAAATAAAGCAGAACATTTTTAATTACATTCTTACTTAACATATTCATATCAGAAACAATTCGTTTCATGACAATGCTTCATGATTTTTAATCCAGACCACAGTGGCTTTGTGGCATATTTCCAGAAACAGCTCAAGTCATGAATTTTCTTTAGATTTCTGATAAGATTTTACAATTGCTCCTGTTCCATTGTTTCCTCACGTGAATACCTTTAGTCCCTTATCTTTCACGACTTTTTGCAGGCTTATGTCTTTTAGTTATAGTAATTTCTTGTTGCTGCTTGCTAAAATACCCAGAAAGCCTTGGGCAAGGCTGAGGCTTTCCTATTTTGAGGAGTAGCTTTGAATTTTTGTTTATGTGCCCAGTTTCACCCTCTCAGAATCTGTTTAATCAACAGATAGAGGAAATCTTTTTTTCCTGAATGTAAACACTTTAAACTAAATAAACAAACATTCTTAAATGGGTCCTTTAGTTAGTTTTAATATATCCAAGAACTTCAAGTATATTTAGTTTAAAACAAACATGCTGCAATGCATCATCCTATAAAAAGATGTTGTTCAATGAAAATCACAGGAGGAGTTTGTTTATCCTGCTTCTCCTCCCAGAGCCATCCCCAAGATTTTGCTTTTCCAGTATTCACCCTGGGTGCAAGAAACAGGGCTCTGGAAAATACATACAAGAAATAAAGTATGTAAATAATAATGTAAATAAAGTAGAGGTACCTTTCTTCTTCTTCTCTGATGGGATGAACACAGCAAGAGAGACCTTTTCTCTTCCAAAGGTGAATTAAACACTTCCTTCACATGTTTGTTTTAAGCCCTCATTCAAGAAAACTTTAGCTGTTTTAGGGAGACAAATAAGAAAGAAATAAGCTAGCACAAGGGAAACTATGATCTTTCAGGGTGTCATTGTCATTTAGGGCTTAGATAGTTTGTGAGAAAGATGGAGCTTTTCAGCATTAGGTCAGTACTGTGAGGTCCCAAGGTCTTGGAGGGTCTGAAGCTGTAAAGCCATTTTAATCTCACTGATAAGTGTCTAACTAGGTTTTTATCACCTATTTAGATCAAAAGAAGAATGCTTTGCTGGGGCTATTAGTAGATTAATTGCTGATTAATTTATTTGTTTTATTTTAAATTGTCATAATTGCTCTCTTTGAGCAAGTATCTGACCAAGGATTTAAACATTAATTCTGAGAATCCTGAAATCCTAGGAAAGGCTCAAAACCCAGAACAGCTTCTACTTTTTCTGCAACCCTGTCAAGACTTGTGTTTTCCCACAGACCTGTATGATTAAATGCTTGAAGATCTATTTTTTATTGTGTAATGGCAAAGCTGCCTTTGCGTTGGTTTTTTGCACTCTCTGCAGTGAGTGCCTGCACTTCGCAGTATTCACTGAGAGTGGTGGTGAAAAGCAGATCATCTGGAGTTGATATAAACTGAACCATTCCGAGGGCACAAAATGTGTGGGCAGCCTCTTCTGCAAGGAAATAATTCTCCCCATCTGTGGTTTTGTTTACAAGAGGATTCTAAATATACTCTCATCTCCTGCTGATGATTAGGAATAAGCCTTTTCCTGCATTATGGAGTCAGAAGTCTGTTTTTAGAGTACTCTGGGAGCAGTGTCACTGTCAGGCTTAGGTTACTCATTTAATAATGATCTGATTTCTATCACTGAAATCCTAAGGAGAGGAGTTGTTGTAAATGAAGTTGCCCCCTTCTGTGGTAGGATATAATGTGGCTGCCATGAGGGAACAGGAGACACAATTGCTAGTGATCAGAGTTATCCCAAAACCTCTGTGTTTACTCTGCCACGGGTTCGGCCACATTACCCTGAGAGAAATTATTGGATCTTTTTCCATGTCTTTCTGTTAGATTTCATTCAAGTTGATTTCTGAAAATTTGGAGTAAACCCCTTATTTCTCCAGTGCTAGGATCTCTCTCAGCATATAAAATATGGAGATCTTATTGTATTGCTTACTGAATTCTCTTTTAGGATGCAGTGATCACAGGGTTCCGTGTCAGCTCAATGCATTTGAAATGCATATCCTGCATTTCCTTAGCGGGTTATGTCCGACAGCAGGAAATCCACGGGAGATTTAGGTCACAGAATCATAGATGGGTAAAATTGCAAAGGAGCACTGGAGGACATCTAGTCCAATGTCCCTGCGCAAGCAGGGTCCCCTAGAGCGTGTGACTTCAGATTGTGTTCAGAAAGGTTTTGAATATTTTCAGGAAATGAGACTCCACAACCTCTCTGGGCAGCCTGCTCCAGTGCTTAGTCACCCTCACAGTAAAGTTCCTCCATATAGTCAGATCTACTTTCTGAAGTACAAGATGGAGAAAAGGAATGTGATAGAGAGTAGGAACAGGTTTTTTAGAAACTCCCAGTGCTGCAACTGAAGCAGGGGAAGATAAGAGTTTTGAGGAGAAACTGCCAAACAAGCAAGATGGAAGAAGGAGGATTTCCTCTGCAAAGTATTTCAAAGTGCATTTCACACTCTCTTTGCCCAGGTATCAACAGCTATACCAGAAGATTCTGAGTAGAAAAGAGGATAGGAGGAATATTGCATGTGATAGCAGAATTTGAAAAGCAATTTTGTACTACATTCAAGTAGTTTTAATCATCTTGTTTTGTCACTTCCCACTTTTCTGTTCTACCATTTGGAGTGGAAGAAAGGAGGTTTATGCCATCTCAGTGCAAGACAACTCAGTGCCAAACCCTATTAAAAACAGCATGTTGTGTTAGAATACTGAAAGAGAAAAGACTTTCCAAATATCAGATGAAAAGGAGTAAGCTGGATCTGGAGATTCTTTAGTGAGGGAAAGAGGAACAAACCAGTGGCATCGAAACAGAGAATTTTGGCTTACATAAGTTTATTTTGGTATGATGGACCAAATAAATGGAGACACAGATGATAAAGAAGTAGGAGACGTTTTTAAATTGAAGAACAAATTTTTCACACATGGGAAAAACAGAACTTCAGCCAAACTGAAGTTTGTTCAGTTTTCAAATGCCATGGGTTGACTTTGTTTCTTATATAAAAATTCTTCACATACTGTGTTTCAAAAGATTTTATAGAAGTAATAGGTGAAGTGCTGTATAGACGATTTTCTCCTGTGTTTACAAAGGGACAGATGTGTTTATCTGCTACTATTTATTTCTATTTACTGAGTTATATTGAAGGTTTTGAACCAAAATGCAATTAAAGCTGCAGAAAATGCTGAGGCGGTTGTTTCTGTGGTAGCCGGAAGACATTTATGTCCTGACTGATTTTTTTTTTCCTTTTAGTTTGAATTGTAGCAAGTTTTCTTTTTTTATGGTGTTATGTAAGCTGAATGTGTCACTTTGTCTGTTTTTCAGTCTGCATGCAGTGCAACTCATTTTTAGGACTGCTCCCAGACATAAATATCCAAGTGCTGGTTAATCCTTGCAGTAGTTTTATAGGGTGGGAAGGATGTCACTTATCCAGATCACAGTGTCTTCAATAAGGTGAAGATTCTTCTTTTGCCTGTTTTGGTTCTGGATTTTAAAATGCATGTCTGTTTCCAGGATGCTTTCCCAGATCCCCCATGTTGCAAAAGCAAACAGAGGTGCTCCGTCATGTGTGTGTAATGCTGTGGAAGTGCACAGGTGCCTCACAGACGCCCCTGTCTGACACTGCCCATTTAAGAATCGCTTGACTGTCAGGAGCTGTAAAGGCAGCTTGTTTCTTATTATCAAGCAGCTAAAACTCAACCTTTATGTTAGAGGGATAATGCTTTTGATTTCCTTGAACTGATGTGGGACACAAATTGATCAGGTGAATGAATGAAGTGAATCTAACTCATTAGTTTGCATGTGACTATTAGAGGAAACCAACACAGCTTTTGATTCTAAGGGCATGGGGGAACTCTATCTCTGTCCTGAGCATTTAATAGCATATATCCTAAAAAGAGGTAATAATCTGTAATACAGGAGGATATTAGCACAGCCTGATGATAAACTGGACAGACTGGTGGGCATTCCGTTTTTCTACATTAGGAAGAAAGGTGTGAATTATTTTGTTATGCTACCACAGCAGTAGGAGGGCAAAAGTGAACTTGAGTCTCAGACAGCATTTCTCTTCTGTATACCATTTATCCTCCTGTAGAACTGCTCCATCATTTCACAACCCAAGCAAGCAGGGAGGCAAGCAGGCTCCTCTATGCTGCTCAGCCAAGAACAGCCTGACCTTGAGAGGCTGATGAAGTCAAATATCACTGCAGTGTCAAAGCTAACATGTCATTTGACCTTGAGTGTCAACTTGATGCAAAACAAATGTGACTGCAGTGACCCTGGAGCAGTAGTTGGCTGTCACTGATGCAAATGTGCAGTCCCCTTAAGAGCTGCAGCCTGAAAGAACTGCTAATTTAGAGAATATTATGGGAAGTTCTGATATACTAGAACTGAAGCCTTGCCCTGCTGTGGTTAAAAGAAAGCAAATGATCAGAAAAACTCCCGTGTTCCTCATATGATTGCTGAGATGAACTGGTGAATAGAAAGGCCATTCAGCAGGGGAAAAAAAGCACATGGAGAGCTATCTAGCCTTTGTTTTTCCATAAAAAAGGGCATCTGAATGCAGCAGAAAGTCACTTATGTAACTAAAAAGAGTGCGAATAAATTTGTCTCCACCTGCTTGAAAATGAAGAAATAATGGGGAAAAATTCTGGAGAAAACTGTCATACTAGGGACTGAAATAGAAAAATGTTCACTTGTAAAAACAAGGTGGTTTTCTTCTTGCTAGGGGATTGTCCAGCCCCATTGTCCTATAAGATCCATTGCTTCCCATGACTCATTAATCTCAAAAGGAAACTGTTAGTTATTAGTAATTTTCAGAGATTCCATTTCCTTTTCTCAGTTTTGTGTGGCTCCTGTGTGTCATTATCCTCAATAGTAAAAGCCTTAGACCTTTCCAGAGATGCTTTTTCTCTCTCTTCACTTCTGTGTCCATCAGGCTTGGCGGGGGAGGTGGCATTGTTCAGAACTTCTACTGTGAAGCATCTGGTACTAGGCACCCACACCATGCTCTTTAAAGATTAAGAAGATGGTGTGCTTCAAAAAAATAGTATTTTTGGTACGTGAAGCAAAGGATGACAAATCTGTGCATTATTCTTCCTGTTTTGTTGGTCAGGAGTTATGTCAGTGGGGTTAAATTTGCTAAGCATTCACTGCAGGTGCTCTCTTGTCATAAGCAGATTGGTGACTGCAGAGCCATCCTTCCTAACACCCCCTCAGATCCACCTCAGGGAAACAAAAAAAAAAAAAGCCCCCAGAATTATTAGACTTTTTCAAAAAGTCTCTTCATTTTAACTCACAGGCAGGAAGCTCTGACACTGTATAGGTGGGGGGGGGACAGACCAGTGTGACAGAATATCACAAGATTAGCTGCCTCAGAAAAAAATTAACCTGAAAAATAAAATGTGGAAAAGTACCATGCAAAGTTCTCAGGATGCAGCCCAAATGGGACTGTTAGCACTGATTTCACTCTGACCTCCAGTTTCTTTATTTTGAATTTGCTCCAAGCAAGCAGCTTTGGCCAAGTTACTGCACCCATTTGGTTCCACTTAGATGAACGTTTTTCTTAATTCTCAGAAGAAAAACTTCGGGTTTCCTGAGAGCAAAAGTATCTGTTGGTGATGTTGTCTTTGAGTATTAACTCCTCTGTCCTCTTTATCATCTTTTGTTCTACTCTAAGTATAAAGTCTCAAATCAAAGCATCTCCCCAGTGCCTTGATGGTATCACACATCTCATGAATGGGATGGTACCCAGCAGAAACAGAGCTGCTTCTGAAATAGACACCAGAGCTCCTTAGCAGCCACCTGGAAAAAGCCCCATCAGCCCCATTGGCCTAAAATTGGCTTTTTTTCTTGTCCCAGGATTGTCCAAAGACTGGATTTGGCAGTTAAATGAGGAACAGGCACAGTTGGCAAACCTTGCATTCTGATGGTGCTGCTGGGAAAATGTCTTTAGCATTATTGATTATTGATAATGGGCAACCCTTGTCCTTTTGAGCACAGGCCAACATCAAAACACAGCCACAGTGTAGGAATAAAACAAGGAAAAAGTAATTCTCACCTAATTAAGTAAACTTTCAGACTGATTACTCAGGTTCCTAGTGTCTCTCTGTGTGCCTTTAGGTAAAGGTAGGATCATGTCAAAATTCCCCTCACTCCAGAAATGTGAATCTCTCCCAGCCCAGAAGGGTTAGTTTTGGTTGAGTGATTTTGTTTTCTGAGTTAAGGGTAGCACAGCTACTCAGCTGATTGAGCTGGTGGGGTACAGTGTATTTACAGCATGTCTATTGCAGAAGAATGACATTTCTGGATTTTCTTCTTCTTTCTTTTTTGTCTTTTCTCTGTTTGTAAGTCTTTCTGCAGATAGGATAATACTCTAATTTCTTCTGAGAAAATTCCCCCTCCCATAATTTCTAAAAGCTTATTACTCTGGTGTTCAGGGAATTTCCAAACAACCTGGTATGACTAATTGAAGGGAGCAGCAAAACTCCAGCCTGCTCTATACTGGAGAAAATATCCAGAGATATCTTCAGATACCTGGATATCTGAGCCACCCTGGAGATGTGCCTGGGCGGCCCAGCAGGGTCCTTCCTGGAAGTGTCCTAGGCAACCCAGCTTGTGTTCAACCTTCCCATGGCACAGGGCAGACTTTTATCACACTAATTTGAGGCTAGATCCTACAGGGGGATGATTTAGCCCTTTATAACCTTGCAGTTGTTACTGTGAGTTTATTAACCTGTCATGGAACCTCCTCATAAGGACCTGCCTAGTTTATTAACCTGTCATGGAACCTCCTCATAAGGACCTGCCTTACAGTAAATAAACAGCAAATTGACTCTGAAGGAGTTTCCTGAATCCTTTGCTTGTTCAGAAATGATTGTATTTAATGACACAGGTAGAAGAAGCTGCAAAGTCTCCTGAGTGATTTAAAAAATTATTCAGTGTAAGGATGTGCTTTTAACTCCTCAGATTTTGGGAGTACCATTTAAATTGACTTCTAGCATGTGTCATTCTCTCTGAAAGATCTCTGCACATTTTGACTTGAAGAGCTGAAGCCTAATGTGTTTCTAATTCCTTCAGGGATTAAAGGAGCATGGGGTCTTCCTGGTAAATATTTTTTATAATAGTTCCTGGTGCCTGCTAAGTGAAAAATACTATGTGCAGCAAGCAGCTCTGAATACTGGCAGAGCTGGTGCCTGGTTTCTGTTTTTCCACAGCATCAGCCTGTTCCAGCCTCTTGTCAGTAAACTTAAGTGTGCTGACCATATCAGTGGGTTGTATTAGCCAAGGGTTACTCTTTGCCCTGGATGTTTACAGAGCCAAGTAAATACATTGCAAAAAGGAGGCATTGCCCAGAACTCCTAATGGAAGTGCATTTGCAATGTGCTTTTTCACTGAGCAAATTCTGTTGTAACAGGATTTTAGAGCACCTTAACTCAGTGCACTGAAATGACATAAGATGCACAAAGTGCAGTGGTGGTGTTTGTGGAGGAGGAGATGAGTATTTGAGCATTTGTCAGTTTGTTCTGCTACAGAAACAGGTCCCGGGGGACCTCTGCTCTCAGCCTGGATCTCTGTAAGAACTTTTGAGTGCCTCAAGGAGAGCATGGCATCTAAATTTTAATGTGCTCCCTGCTATGGATAGGGACATCATATGATGTTGAGGAAATATGTGAAATGCTGCAAACAGGCAGGGGCAGCCCAGCTTGTGCTGGAATAGCAACCAAGGGAATGCTTAGTTCCAAAGGTGAACTCCATACAGCAGATTGTATATTGTCAAAAATTCCTTTGGGCCTCAGGATTTCAGCACACCTTTGAAGATGTGGTTGCCTGGCCTCTGTGGAAGCATTGTTCTCTGTGTGTCTCCAGCAGTACTTGCTACCCATCCAGGCTGTGGTGTTGCCACAATGCCATGTCCAGCTATTCCTTAACTGTTCTGAAATGCAGCATTTTAGGAGCTTTCAGCCAGCCTAACACACAGTTTTAATTCAGAGCCTTACCCTCGAGTGCTGTTTGGATGTCGGCAGTAACCTTGCAATTATCTCAATTCAAACTGGCACAAATAAAACTCAAAAGTGTTTTGTGCCTTTACTTAGGATCAGGAATATTGATTATGATAGCATTGGTTTGTTGAGTCCCTGTTTTCAATTTTAAACTTATATGTGCCAAAAACACTCAGTTGCAAAACAGACATCTGTGGGGGTTTCTTTTTCACAATAAAATACCTAAACAAGACACAAAAGCAAAAATGTACAAACACAAAGCTATGTTCATTCAATAGAATCCCTCAGAGGAAGGATTGATGTTTGAGGTAGATCTGAGTTTTCATGTACAATCTTGGGAAAAAAAAGCATAGAAAATAGAGTAGCAATAATTGCCACTTAGGAACACTTCAAGGGAAGTAGGAGCACAGTGTCAAAATATTCCTGTTTCATTTCTCAGGGACTGTGTGGAGGCTTTATTTCTGAGTTTATATCATGTGAATTCCCAGTAACTGGGCTTCATTTTGCAAAACCTTTCAAAACAAAGCTCAGCTTAAACTGCTTATTTTCATCCCTTTGTGGTTTGATCTTATGAAGTTAACATATTTCCCACGGTTTCTGGCCAAAAAAACATTAATCTAAGGTTCCTCTGAAACTCAGTAAAAGTTCACATGTAACTGGGGTTGGATTTTGAGGTGATTTCATGTAATCTGGACTGAATATTGAGGTTACAACAGAACTGCAGTCTGTAGTGGAGAACACCTGTTTGTTTGTTTTTTGGGGTTTTTTTTTGTTATGTTCCCTGTCTACTTCCCAGGCATTTAATTTGACTATTTAACTGGAATTTTCTGCTTGGAAATAATAATGAAATTCTTTCATAGTACCATCTCCTATCACCCCTTGAGTAAAAAAAAAGGAAAGGTGAAGCCAAAATCTTGTTGCAAAAGTATTCCTTTTCTCTGAGTAGTGACAAAGAGCATCTCAATTTAACCACTAAACTTCTCTGCCTGATTCCATGGCTTTGGCTCTGGTGCTCACCCAATCCTTTAATGAGCTGATTCACCCTGCCTGGGCTCTTTGCTTTTCCTTTAAAAAAAAATGGATAGAGAAGTGCCAGAGAGTGAAAATGAGGTAGAAAATTCTGGGTAAGTAAACACTGTCAGTCTGCGCTTTTACAGACTCAGTGTAAATGTCTTAATTGAATAAATGCTTTTAGCTGAAGGCTGTCTTCTGACTGAAAGCAAATGAAATTGGAACTGATTGTTTTAAGATGACAAAGGGTTTGAGAAGACTGACCTGCCTCAAGTGATCTCAGGATCTTGATTACCTCTAATTCAAGAATGCTTGCAGTGGTCATGTTACTTTTCACTTTTAATCAGACCCCAAACACCAAAATGTGCCTTTAGTTCATTGCCTGTTGCATGCTTCTGGTAAGGAATAACTTCTCAAAAAACAAAAAAATGAAAAGTTTCTGTGATGATAAATACTGCTGAAATTTTCCGCTGTATACATAAACAGAATGTATCTGTGATTTACCTCTTCATAACAGCTTTGCATCCTCCAAAATTACAGTTCTTCAATCTTGGGCCAGCATGTGCAGCAAAGTTGGCTGTGGAGACTTTCTGTCTGTATCACATCCTCAAAATAAATTGATGATATGAAAGACCTCCCAAATCACAGTTGTGTCCCGGTGGGAATGAACTTAGCAGTTCCTCATGACACAGCTTATGATTTTGAGAGGAAAATCCTGGTCCTGTTGGAATTGCGCACCATGCATGCAGAGGGAATTTAACAAAAGTGCTTTGATAAGACTGGTACGTTCACGGAAAGCAAATCTGTGCTTTGAACAAATTCTGTTCACTTCATCCCGTGCCAGTGCACAGTCTGTGCTGCCAAAACTCATCTTCTCCCAGTGTAACTGTGCCTAAATAAAGGCTTCTTGCTGGCTGAGCGAGGATGTCAGCACCACACAGCATTGGCAGTTTGGCTGCCCTGGCAGAGGCATGCACAACAGCCATCTGTACCAGGATGCTGGCCAGACCTTAGGGAGATGGAAAGAGCAGATTGCAGCTTATGGGGTATCAAAGAGAACACACTCAGAACAGTTTGTTCTTACATCCATGGCATTATCTGAGGTAGAACCCAATGCTTTAATTTTAAACCCACACTTGGGTGGCTACCTTAAATTAGTGCGGCTGTACCCACTGCTGCCAAAAGGAATGAAGTTCTGGAGCTCCCAGGGGCTCTGCCAGCTGAAGTGGCTTCAGGGCTGAGGAATACACGTAGTGCCAGAGGCTCTATAGGGAGCAGCTGCAGTGGGAGCTGCAGGTTGATCCTGGATAGGGGAGAGGCTGGAGCCCCAGCTGAGGGGCCATGAGGTGGCACCAGCCCTTTCCACCACAAAGGGCACAGGGACCCACAGCTCCAGCCTGGTGACCAGACACTCAGGCCCAACAAGAGCCAATGGTTCAGCAGGAAGACCCCAGACTATGGCATACTTAGACTGTGAGGGGACAAAAGCCCAGGGATTCCTTTTTTTCTGTGTCCCTCCTCAGAGGTACCAGTGGGAGCTGTTTCTGTGCAGCTGTTACAGCAGCACGACTCAATAGTGTGAAAGATGCTGACATCTGGGACTCTGTTATGGGAAATCTGGGCTCCAGCCTGTGAGGGAAACCTGTCTGACTGTGTGAGTGTGAGGTGTGTGGGGAGTCAGGTGGGGTGCCCGTCGGGTCACCAGAACCCCCCTG
Organism: Bombycilla garrulus; assembly: GCA_013400315.1. Classification (NCBI taxonomy): domain Eukaryota; kingdom Metazoa; phylum Chordata; class Aves; order Passeriformes; family Bombycillidae; genus Bombycilla; species Bombycilla garrulus. The sequence continues at coordinate 1,434,846 of VXBU01018903.1, read as the reverse complement.
CTGCCAAGGGGCTTCAGTCCCAACAGTGAGTGCCTGGCTGGTGGGAGGGGGACTGCCAGAGAGGTCAGACAGGAAACTTTCTTTAACATCAGGCTAGATTTTCATCCTCAGTTGTGGCAGTAGTTAGTGAGATAAAAGGATGAAATGGACTGGGAGACTGACACAGAAGTTTTCCTGTCAGTTCTTTTCCATGTCCAAGCTGTACTGGTACAACTGCAGGCCAAGGATAAGCTGGGAATGAGCTGTTAGGGGAAAATTTTCTTTAAGTCAGTGTTTGCATGAGAAAATTGACCACAGCAGCACAAGGTTTGGATATTTCAAGAATTTCAGGACAGGTTCTTTCTTTCTCTTCCATGTGGGCAAATACAATGCCGTTTGTTATACTGTTTGCAACATTTCTGTGCTGACCTTGTCTGAATTAGTGTAGATTTGTTGTCATGTGTGCGAGTGCATGATCAAACAGCCATAGCAAATGTGATACCAAATGTCAAGAAGATTTAATCACATGAGCTGAAACATCTCCCACTAATGATACAACCTAATCACAGGATGCTGTTTTGCATGCATCACTGTCAAATGCTTTAATAGTTTTAGTCAGAAGGTATTTCAGTGATTACAAGCTGCTTGTGATTAAAATTAGTACAATTACACTAATGGAATAGGATTTGTGTCGTTGCCCAAAGGCACATTTTGAAAAATAGAACTAAATTTCTTGTATAAATGATAAAACAAGCCTGAGACAAAGTTTATTTGAAGGCTTATGTCAGTATTGGTCCTACTGACCCACGTGTGTTCTCTGCCAGTTTGTTTGCTTCTCTTTTACGTTGTCAAAGAAATTCCTGCCCTTTGAAATACAGACTAACTTCCAAATATAAAAATGTCTGCCAAAAAGGAAAAAATCATTTTTATTGGGGAAAATAAGCAAAGAATGATACTTAGCAGAGATGTGCATTTTTTTCCACTCTATCAATAAGCACATGTGTTTATGGGTTTGTTTTTTTCTGGAAAAAGCAGGAAAACTTCAATAGTTTTCTCCAACATCTATGCATGCTTCCTGAAAATTAGCAGATTAATAGGGTCTGAGTTGATTCAGATTAGGGCCACAGAGTTTAAGGGGCAGTGTGATTCTGTGTTAACTCCTGCCTAGCTGACACACTCCTGCCCAAATTCTGGTGGCTTTATTAAGTAGGAACCATTTCAACAGCAGTGGATTAATTTTTGTAAGCCTTGCCCACCTGATGTGAGGCCTTACCTGGTGTTTTTATAAGAGCCTTACCTGGTGTTTTTATTCGTGCCAACTCCTCCTGTGTGTTCATCTGAGCTCCAGAACAGTAGGACTGGGGAGAGGACAGAGGGAATGTCTGTGCCCTGTGTCTGCTCAAGAGATAGTTGGGGCAACTGTCAAGGGATGAGCCTCCTAAAGAGCCAGGCAGAAAGGAGGAGAAGAGCTGCTGCTGCTGCTGCAGGAATGGGGACAGGGTAACATGGGGCTGTGTCAGATGGAGCTGTTCACAGAGCACAGCTCTCAGAGCTCAGCTCTGCCCATGTGCCGGGATCTGCAGGAGGTTTGTCTGTAGGGCTTGCAAGATAAGCAAAATGAGCAGCCTGTGCATTTTCACTCAAGGCAGCTGAAGGCAAGTTCTTTGTGAAACAACTGGGGGACATAAGGGACAGAAGCAGATTTTGATTCTCTGAGATTTCACTTAAAAAGACAAAGTGAACAGTTCCTGGCTGCAGTTCTTTGCCTTGATGTTAAAGCAATGCAGGTTCTCTTGACTTCAATTTGAATTTACTTTATATGTTGGTTTTGTTTTTCTGAAACAGGAAAGACCTTTAAAGTCTCTAAACTATTAGCTAGAAAGCTGCAAAACCATAGATTACTAGATAATTTTTTTAAGTGATTAGCAAGTAAAATAAATAAGACTTTTTTCCTCCAATCAGGTTCCAACTTCTGCATCTTGGCAATCTTCATTATTATTTTTGACCTTTTAAAGATAGAAATGTTGATTTAGTTATAGCTCTCTTGTATTGAGGACCATTTAGTCTGTTTTTAGTTCTCTTTCTCTAAAGCAGTTGGCATTGCTGTTTCACAAACAGTTTATCACAGGTTTCAACCCTTGATGGTTTTTCACTTACCCGAACCTGCTTTTCTTTTCAGTTTTGTTTTAACTCACTGGGGATTCATCAGAACAGAGTCTTAGCTGCTTGCAGAATAGTTGGGAAGTCAGCTGAAAGACCTCTCTCCCAAAAACATTTTGAGGTGTGTAGGATTATGAGTTCTTTGATAGGAGATTCTGAAGTCCCAGCAGGTTTTTGCAGCCGGGAGAAGGTGACTGGGAAATTGAGATGCAGGGCAGGGGTGTAGGCAGTCATGTGTTGATTTATGAATAATCTTCTAAATCCTTTGCATTTTTGATAAATTGTATATATGGAATAGCAATTAGAATTTTTCCATTGAATTTCACAAATTTCTGTGAATTTAAATTAGCTGAGTACATGGTTCAATGACTGAAAACTGAAATTGAGCTTATTTAGCTGCTGCGAATAACTCTTGTATATTCACCTGTTGCATTAGCTATTTGAGGGTATTGTGTTTGTAATTGTTTATTGTTTGGAGGGTTTGTTTGTTTGTTTTGACTATGAGTTCTCAAAAATATTTCATTCAAGTCATATAAGACATAAAGTTCTGTGCTCATATTATGAGAGCTGAGGGATAGACAGTGTGCTCCTGAAAACCTTTCTGGTCCAATTGTTTATGAAGTTCATGGCACTTTATTTGGTTAAAAGTTCTGAAAGTGCAAGTGCTACCATGACATTCTGCTATTGCACTTTTCTTAGGATAGCAGATGTCCTCAGCGTCCTGGCACTTGTATGCTTGTCGCCAGTGGAGCCTGGTGGATTAGGGGAAAAGAGATAATGCATTCTAATCCTCAAGCTTTGGATTTAGAGCAGAAGGTAAAGCAACCTGGAGATTGCGCTTATTTAAGGCAGTGACTCTGTTGCAAGTAAATATTCACAATATACTCAGTGTGGCTCACACTTAATTCAGGGCAGTTGTTTAGCAGGGAAAAGGCCTCTAGAATGTTCTGCTGCTAACACTGGAGGCACCTACAGGAATTCAAGATCATGAGCAACCTATTGAGAAGGCTGTTATCAGTGTGACCAGAGGGACCATGCCAGAATCAATAAGACAAGGAAGGATTTTCTTCCCCTAGGAAGACCCACAATTACTCCATGTCGTGGCAGCAGCTCTTCAGTGGAGCAAGCACAGCACTCAAGATCCATCAGCTATTTCAGCAGTAGTTCAAGAACCTTTTATTAGTATTTTTCCTAATATAGTGCAAAATTATAACTTTACTGTCTTTAAAATGAAGAATTAGTGCTCCTTGGTGTTTAGAAAGTTGTTGTGGTAAAAATACAGAACAAACCAGCAGATAGAAGTTTGATGGTTGAAGCAATATGTCAGAAACCATTTCAATTTCGTCTTTGCTACACAACAGAATTGTCTATGAGGGACATCCTGTCTTAGAAATTTTTAGCTGCTGGGCAGCCCATGCAAGTCTTCATTTCCAGCCACACAGAAGCCTTCACTTCTTGTACTGCTTCAGATTTCCTTCAGTAAAGCTGTTGTTATTGTTATTGAGCAGAACCTTATTTTTTGCATTTCGATGTGTCACAGTTTGTGACATGATGGTGCTTAGCAACAAATGAGCATAAAACAACAGAACTCTTGTATCCTAAGGGAACTTATTATCTGAATTGACAAAAGGTAAACCGATATGCCCAGAAAAGGAAGTATTAGGATTTGGAGCAACCAATTCCAATACACACCAAGTCAGTGCCAGCTGTGAAATTCTGGGCACGTCAGGGCACATCAGTGGCCTGTTTACTTCAGAAATTCCTTCACTCATCACGACAAAGAAGAATTTTGAGCTTGGTTTAAAGAAGGGTAATATATTAGTTCCAAAGGAGCTTTTTCCATGCCTGAATTAAAGCTCGGGAAAGAACCTATCTCTGTGTTAACAAAGGCAAAAGGAAAGAGATGGAGGTGGGCTGGATACCGGCCTGGTGAAATAGAATGGCACTAAGTCAGCTTTCTTCAATGAAAATTATTTTTGTCTATTTAGGAGTAAACAATTATAATGGTTTATCATTATTCCTTTTCATACTGTAAGTCATTGTATTTTCAGTACATTCCTCTGCCTTGCCTACCTGAGGAAAAAAAAGATCCTGGGAGTTTGTGGCAGTGTGACAGACTCAATCTGCCCAGCCTCTCCATATTTGTATTTCATCCGTCCCACCATCAGAAAAACCTTCATAAGCCTGGTTAGGAAAATGTATTAGCAGTATCAGTTGTGGCAATAAAAAAAAAGGAGTGCCTCTCAGATGCAGGATTTGAGCAGCAGGACCTACTCATGATCAGTATTATTGAGCTAACTTTAGCTTTTGATCCTCCAAGGATTTTCCAGACCTGGGGGTTTTTGTGCAAACACTCTTATTCCTGAATTCTGTTCTCCAAAATCTCCCAAGCATGTGGTCTGTTGTAAAGCTGCTTAGTTTTGTCCACAAGCAATATTGTGAAACAACTGGAGATCTCTGCAGGCTGTTTAACTCAGTGCTACATTCCCCTCAAGCATGCATGACTGTGTGTATTCCATGGATGTTGCTCTGAGCAATCTGAAGATTGCTTGACAGAGGTTTTTTATCTCTTGCATTACAGTTTTAGATGTTATCACCTTCAAAACATATTTGAACTTTTTGGTAAACATTCAGCATCTCTTCGAAGCAAAAAAAACCTATGGCCCTGTTCCATAAGAGCTGGCAATAGTTTGAGCTGCTTGGGGGCAAATTTATGTGAGAACACTGAGGCCTTTGGAATACTCTCCTTCATTTTAGCCACAGAAAGGGGCCCGTTAAATTCTTGGAGAGTATATTCTAAATAATTGGAGAGTATAATTAGGAAAATCTTCTAAAGAAATTCAGTAATAGATATTCCAGTAGTCATTTGAAGAATTGTAACTATGATGGTGCACTGAAAGGTAAAGGCTACAATATTATACCAGGTGGGTGACCTCTTTTTCCATTAAAAGTGTTAGAAATGTGAATAACTCATAAAACATTTCCAGTGCCTTGATTCTTAAATGTTTTTCTCTGAGGTTTCCCCACCGTCAGGTTCAGTGGTTATGAAGTGACGTGACTTACAGGACCTTAGCAAAATCTGAACGCCAGACTTGACTGGAAGCAGAGAACATCACCATTTTCCATGTGGCAGTCTTTTTCAGGGACATCCTTAAAACAGAATTTGTGAGTCTCATCTACCCTCAGACTGATTGATTGATTGACTGATTGATTGATCAGCTTTGTGTTTATGCAGAAGGATCAAAGTGGCAAGAAATGGCTTTCAATTAATACCACTCCAAATTTTGTCTCTGCTGATTTTCAGTGGCAGAACTGAAAGCAGAGTTTGAGTGACAGGAGTTCATTACCCTTTGTCTGCACCTACTTGCAGCAAAAGAGCAACAATTTTTCCTCTCCTGTGTTCAAGCTGTGACTCACAGTTCAGCAGATAAGTGGGGCATGCATTGCAAGAATTAGGCTATGAAAATACTTGCAAGTCTGACATTTCCAAAGCAATGTCACTGAATGATCTTGTGCCAGCTTGTGTCTTGGGGTGCATCGAGCACAACACATCACCAGCTGGCTGGAGGAGGTGATTGTCCCGCTCTACTTTGCACTGGTGCAGCCTCACCTCAAGCAGTGTGAGCAGTTTGGGGCACCACAATACAAGACATAAAGGTGTTAGGGTGTCCAAAGGAGGGCTAGAAATAGGGTAAAGGCTCTAGAGGGGAAGCCTTACAAGGGGCAGTTGAGGTCACCTGCTCTGTTCAGCCTGGAGGAGACTGAGGGCAGAACTCTGTGGTGCAGCCATGTATTACTAGATTGGGTCTGTCTCTTTCTCCCAATGTCCAGAAAGAAGAAAAATGAAAAATTTTCTCTGCTCCAGATTTGCTTACCAACCATCCCAGGGCCATGAAGTATTATTTAATTGTCATCGGACTACTCTTCACAGCTTTATTACCACCCATATGGAAGAGAAAAAATGGGTAATACTCCAAGGCCCCTTGGACCAAGATAAGAAATTTCCTAGCAATGTCCTTAAACCAGACCCCAGGGAGAGAGCAGAGTTCCCTAACAGGAGTGTCTGTCTGGCATGTAGGACCCTCTGTTCCCCCCTCAGAAGGGAGTCACCTACAATTATAACCCACCTTTCCTTCCCCGTGGAGTTGATGTTGATACAGAGGGCAGGCCTTTCTGGCCTTCACAACACCTCTGGGGTAGCTGGACCATCATCCACGGAGTGGCCTTCCGCATCGAAAGCTTCATTCCTGTTGTACAGAGGCATCAGGGAAGGCAAGGAGGGGCTTCTCTTGCCACCGGTGAGATGTGAATACAGGCCCACAGTGACTCTATTTGCCAGCTCTTTTCTTGGGAGGTTCTTCTTGACTTGCACTTCCTTTCCTTCTTACTTACTTATGAGTAAGACATTTTCATTCCAAGCTGTAATTGGTGATATGAGCCACAGAGTTAAAGTTCTTTCAGTGCTGTCTTTTATGTGGTTGTGCAATGTACAGCAGACAGGACAGATGACAGACAGGACTTTTACCCCTGAAATTATTGGAGTGAACTCACTCTGATGAACTTTCTGATCACTGGACTGACCTGGATCTACTCAAGAAGGAAAATATGGACAGCAAGGGACTGAATACCTAGAGAAGCTCTCTGATGACAGTGGTAATGGAAAGAGTGTCATCATGTAAGGCATGAGAAAAAGACAAAAATATGCCTGTGGTTAAGGGTGCAGGATGTAATTTTTTTAAGTTACATAACTTAGTTTATTTGGGAATTTAGGCCTCTCAGTTTAAGTCTAATTTTCCGATAAATTGCAATCAATTTAGTAGTCTCTGCTTGGAGGCACAAAAAAACAAGCCTCACATCTGTTTTCCTTCCAAAGGCAGGAAAAGAGGTACTTGACTTTGGAATAACACACAGAAGAAAAAGCCAACCTGCCCAGCAGATGTGCTAGGAAGGGGAGTCTGGGAACCACAAGCAGGTGTATAGCAGGAATGAGAACTCAAGTGTAATATTTCTAGGCTCCATATTCTTAATTTTATCTCTGGACTTGCGTGCCTGCAAGCTAGATGGACCTACCAGGATCAGACAGTCTGCAGGACTGAGTTTCATTCATCAAGTTGCTTTCTCCCAGTTTGAAATGCTTCCTGGAAGGTGACAATCCATAATCCAAGTGACATCACTTCACACCAGATTTAGACGCTTATGCGCGCTTTTGCTAAATCCAATTAGCTGTCAGAGTTGAACTCTGAAAAGCCAGGTGAGGAGTAAAGGGTGTGGGAACTTGCTGTTGTACTTCAGTCCCTAACGGCATTGGGAAGTTTTGGGTATATGCAAAGCAGTTAATTCCTGAATTTACTCTTAGTGTAATAAGAGTCTCAGGCATAGATGATCCTATATCAACGTCAAAATAGGAGCTCTAATCTGCACTGTGCTAGTTACTGTCACACCGGGAGTGGCAGCACAGAACAAAGGGAACTTGAGAGCTGGCACAGATGGGTTTCCCTTCAGTGTCTGACCAGACAGAGCTAGGAGAATGAGATCTGAAAACCCTGCTGGATTTTCTCTGAAGTCCATATGTTACTTGAAAGGGCATTAGAAAGACACACCTGCTCCTAGCTGGAGAACTTGCTAAAACACCTTTAGCCTACACATGACAATCTGTACCCAGCGCATATGTTGCAGACGCAGCTTAAAGTTCACAGGGGCGGGGGGAAATGAGGTTGTTGGGATGGAGGAGACTCTTTGCTCAGTAAAATTGAAAGTTGCCTTTTTCCTGTCTATTAATTTTTTCCATTGCTTTCTATGGAGTTAAATGCGTCTTGTAATCAGTGTACCATTTCACTGCTTCCTCTTTCTGCCGTGCACAGCAGCAACAGTTACTTGTGGTGAAGGCAGCTGACATGGGACTTACAGGGGTTATTGGGAGGCAATCCCCGATGGAAGACTGAAAAGAAACCGAGTCAGTACCTCGGGGAAAGTACAGTACGTCTGAATGCTGACATATGTGCGCTGTCACTAAGAAAGCAGCTTGCCATGCCCAGCCCCAGGCAGGGCTGGAAGATGTAAAGACAGAGCAAAACACAACCCCTCCGAGCTCATAGCTCTGGCCATGACTACAAAAGCAGGTTCTTCTCCCAGATATTGTTCCTTTTCCTGCTTGTCCAGTTTGGCCCTTTGGCACTACAGAATAAACCAGCCTTAGCTACAGTAGTAAGGTTGAGTGTAAAGTCTGGAAAGTATTAATTGACTTAGAGCCATTAAGCCTCGCCCTGTCTCACATCCTCAGAGCCAATCAAAGTTGCAGCATTGCTGTGGCAAAGGGAGGATGCTGTGCAGTCCAGACCGGGGTTGCAGGAGTAATCTTTGTGCCCAGAACACAGATGAAGTTTGGGAGCTATTAAACTGAAGGAAGTGAGCGATGGAGAGGGAGGCAGGCTTTCAAAGGAAGTGTGTGGTGGAGTGGTAAAACTCAAGCAGAGCAAGTATGTGATATCCAGAAGAGAAGATGCTTATTGGATCCACATGTCGTAACAAAGAGCAGTAGAAAGAAATCTGCTTAAATGTGGATAGATAGAGCATTAGGGAGATCCAGCATGTCTTTCACACAGATCCTCAGCCCCTCGAAGCAGGAATTCAGCTCCATCTCTCTAGGAGCTCCCTTTACGTGGTCTGAAGCCTCCATATAATCCCCTAGCCAGAAGCCTCCCTCAGTGTGTTCTGTAGACTAAAGGCCACTTTATCTGGGGAAAGATAACTGCTAACAGAATGTGGCCTCACTTCTAGTCAGGATTCAGCTACTTCCTGTGGTTGCTTCTCCTTGTTTTTACCCCTCTGGTTACTTTTACAGGGCTGTACATGGTTTTAGGAAACAGCTGGAGAGCATGACCATGTTAGAAGCAGAGAAATCACCTTTTCTGTTCCATGCTTCAGTTGTAGGCAGAAATTCCAGAGGTCCCTCCTTGCACATTGGGTTCAGTTGTATGTGAAGGACTCAGTGTTGTGTGGCAGAGTACCTTATATTTCGATAAGATGATCTAACTTTTTGAGGAAGCTTCAGAATCCACTCATCCCCAATTTTTTTTGTGCTTAAGGAATGGTTTGTTTGTCTACTTTACAAAGGCGGTAATGGCCTTGCAAGGCATGAGGCAGAAAAGGGTTGACACTTTGTTCTCCCTGTGGAGCTTTCTCAGAAAATGTTACCTGACTCAAATGTTGATACTTGGTGGATCAGTGGCCAAACATCACCACATTAGGTTATATTAATAAAAAACACATCCTAAAGAATACTTTGTTTTACAAGCCCCTGCATACCTCTTTGCCTCGTTGCATATACTACGGGAAACCAGTTAGCTCCATTTAGAACTAGGGAAAAGTACCACAAAGGAAAAGATTGCAGTTTTCAAACTTGCTTCTGTTATTCTTGAGAAATCAGAATAGCATCATTTCATCCAGTGCTGCACAATTTTGAACTAGGAAACATCTATATGACTTGAAATTTCATTGTCCTTAATATCATTTTCACGAAGAAAAATTACTTCAAATAAAAGTATTCATGGGTACGGACAGTTAAAGAAATCTTTGAAAAATCTGAGCCAGAAGATAATTTTTAAAACACAAATTTTTTTTAAAGTTGATTTTGAATGACCTATTGTGTTTCAATTAATAACTCCATAGGAACTCCATCACATTATAGTTCTGTGTATATTCTGCAGAATAATGAGATTTCTCCTGTTTCTGAAACAGTAGCTGAGCAATAGCTATTCCAGAGCTCTGCAGTACTAACACACAGTGGTAAAGAGGGACAGGAAAGTGTATGCAGAGGATCCTTTATCCCAGGCAGAGTGGTAAACTCTCATATGGACACAAGCCGGAAGGATGTGGAAGCCATAGGCTTCATTCCCCCATGGATTATTCGTTTCTGACTGTTAACAGGGAATTGTAATCTCTAAAGAGTGTTTGGAGAAGAGGTGGTCTGATCAATGTGCTGGATTAAACAAAATAAACTTAATCACCTATTTCTCATTGTTTGAGTAGGACAATTCCAGAAATTATGTCCCTCTGCTTCCCACAAGCTGGAATACCTCTCCTTTAAAACAGATCAATTTGACAGCTTCAGAGGGGTACAAAAAGAAATGTTTGTAAGGCCTTGACCAGAAGGGAACTATTTGCATACCACTACAGGACATGATTTTTATACTTACTGGTAAAGATTTGTGGTTTTTTAACACATGGTTATGAGTAGCAGTGCCCCTTTGGATGAATACAGCAAAACCTGTAAACCTTTCTGGGTTATTTCTGCTGGGTCTGATCATTATGTTCAAAGCTCATTGCTGCCTGATCTGATGAACAGTAGGGCAGACTGGAAAGATGCTCCTGAGCTGCAAGGTGATGGAAAAGCATCTCTGTAATGGGTGGTGATGGAAGCCTTTCCTTGGTCAGTTTAGTTAAAATCAGGCGCAGATCTTTGCTGAGACGTGGAGAATGGTTTTGGTTTCTCTGCCTTCTGAGGCAGAACACACAAGAAGTCTCATGGCAACTAGGACCAGATGCTGGAGTAATGAATTTTTATGAAGGGATTTCTGGCAACCACATTAAATAATGCCTTTAGCCAACATGTCGGCTCTCTGAACTAAATTTTATATCATCAGAGCTGCAGATGGGTGATTTGTTGCAGCACTGGCTGACAGCTAAAGTTATGATCTCCTATCACAGAAGACTCTTCTACTTAACAATGTTTTCAAGTTTGCAGTTTCTCTTCCACTCAGGGCAATGGTAGTACATAGAACTATGGAAGGGAGATGAGGAGAGAATATTCTTTCACCCCCCAAGACCCAGTTGTTATATCAGTTTTAACCCCAGTTGAACTTCTTTACATCTTATTGCCTGTTCTAGCTTATAAGATATTGGAATTCTTCACACCTGTGGCTTATTTAAAATTAGACAAGAGTTCACCTTTCAGTGACTGATGTCTCAGTCCAAATTAGCCCATATTATGTCATTCAGCAATACTAGAAGAACAAGCTCTGTTTCCCTTTATATGCATCATCTGCAAGATTTCAAGACTGAGGATGGGAAAACTGTCAATGTTGTAGCAGAGGACATGTGCAGATAGATGAAAACAGAATCTATTCTGTAGAGTGCAGGAGAGACCTGTTGGTAAACGCTTCTGAAAAGAAATGCCATAGAAATCAAGCTAGTAGGTTTGTTTTGTTACAGTCATTCTTCTTCATGTTGTTCATTGAAATAGGAATTCTGTGATTTTCACCTCAAACTCCATGGCACTGAAGAATGTCATAATCCAAAGTTCCTTCTTAAACTTGTATAAAACTATCATGATAATTATTCACTGATGACATAACCACCACGCCAGTTTGCCAGCATTGTTTTTATTTCAAGAGCTTGTGTCCTACTGGTGCTCTGGAGCTCATTTGATGCAGTGAAGTGTGGTGGCTGCATTTGTAAAGGATGCTTATGAACATTCAGCTAACTTTCAGCCAGTTAAAAAGTGGTTCAGGAGGTGTTTTGGATTTCTGGTTCTATATTTGAAAGCACACCAAACTCTGTGCATGATGACACCCATTACTTTGGAACTGTAGATTGTCCAGCTACATAAAAATAAGCTGATTTTGCACTGAAAGGCTTATTCTGCAGGAAACTGAAAAAGGGAAATGTAATGGGCATAGAAGGGAAATGATGCACATACAGCTATAGAAAGCATTGTGACCAGGGAGAGGACTTCCCGCCTTGCTCTAGTTCATCAGGATGCATTGGCAACACTGTCTCCAAGGTTTCCTAAAACATCCTTCTCTTTGACCACGTTTCCTGATGCGCAAACACCATGTGGTTGTGGTTTTCTGCAGTTCTGTTTTGCTTCTGCAGAGTGGACAAAGCTTGTGAAAAAACCTGAAATCCATTCATCTGTTACACACTCTTGGAAAACAGCATGTTATCACCTACCTACCTGTGCTTTTGGAGCTGCTCAATACCGGCTTGGTCTTTTTCCATGTGGGTGACCCAAAGAGTTTCAGCCGATTTTCGTGCACGTGGATGTCACACTGTTCCTTGCTGGTGCTCCTCCTGTTTGATTACAGCATGGCCACACAGAGCTTAAACTGCAATAAAACGGTTTAGTGAAAATTGTACATAGTGATCTCTGATTCCCTCTTAGGAACTACAATCCTCCTTAACTATTTTCTGCATCATGGAGTTTGGTTGTAACTTTCATGGCTGGATTTCTTTTTCAACCAGTCCTGCCTGTTTATCCAAATGCCCTCCCTCCTTCCCTTTTTGGAAGCATAGTATTTGAGGGCATTTGTTTCCACTCAAGCCGTGGAAACCTGCTTAGAGCCTTGTGCTGTCTTAGTCAGAACACTTTTAAGGATAACCTCTAATCTGAGTGAGTGAGTAACTGGAGGCCCATATGTCCCAAGGGAAGGAAACCTTGGAAATGGGAGCCAGAGTTGAGTGTTCAGCAAATAACAAAACCCTTTTGGCTCTGTTCACATCAAACATTTGTGTTTGCCAAGAGAGGGAGAAACTTCTGTGTGACTATTTAGAGTGCCACCTGCTCATTTAGCATTATGAATTGCATCTAAGCCTACTCTTAAATTAATCCTGTCCTCAAAGAGTGGTTAGTAATTTTGAAGGAGGAAATACTCTCTTGCAGAGATTGTTCTCAGCAATCTGTGTGTATTTCTTAACTTCTTATTGCTCCCCTGTGCTGGAAAAAGGAAGGTGTAGACCAGGCTCTAGATCAATGCAATAAGTAATGCTTATTCTTCATAAAATAGAGAGCTATCCTGGTATATAATTGGTTATTTGACTAATGGGTAAAAAATCAATATTGTATTAAACCTCTAGCTGGAATCAAATGGAAATTATTTTGTGAAAATATTTCATTTTTCTTTAAAATATGAGATAGAAATTGCTTTAAAAGATAAAAAAATCTTTTTCCTACACCCTCCAAAAAAACCAGAGCAGATGTGTTTGCCAACTGCATTTTCCTATGCCTAAAACAAGGCCTACTGTATAGGCTGTGAGGAGAGTGAAGTGGATAACACCTAGAATCCTTGCCTCCAAATTCTCACAAAAAATTGACAAATGAGCTGGAATACCTTGATGTAAAAATAGGGTTATTTTTATGTGCCTTTTTGGGCCTTAAATTTATATTTTGTTCATATATACAGGCACCTTCCAATAACCATGAAACTTAGGTAAAACCAAATGAAGCAAATGTTAGATTTTTTTTCTTAATAAAATTTCTTTCAATGCAAGGAAGCAAAACTTTTCAAGCTCCAGCCTTTCTGATAAAATTCTTAAGGATGGGAAATTGAACTGAACTGCTGAAAAATGGAGGGACAAATCTAGCATTATGAAAGGTGAGTACAGTGTTATCACAGAACCCCAGCAAACTGGAAAATGTGGATTTCTGGAGGCTTGTTTTCAGATGCTTTCATAAATGCTTCCTGCATTTAACTATTGTGTTTCTGAATTCTGACACCATGGCTGTATTACTGTTTAAGTACAAGAGATAGGAATTGATTTAAAAGAAAATAATAGTAATAATTGAATGCAGAGTCTCTCTTGTTTTAAAATGAGTCTTCTGAATTTGGCTGTTGTGCAGTGAACATCACTGCAATGAAGTTAGAGGTCACGCGAAACATCTTACTTGGCTGAGGTTGTGCTCTTATGAAGTAGCACAGCTCTGCTAAGTAAAGATGACAACAAAGCAATAATATTTAAACACTACTGTAAATCTGAGGCAGAAATGGCAATCTTAAGCGTAAACGTCCTTCGTTTCAGCCTCTGCCCTACATACTTGTATTGATGGGCTCCATTTGAAGCACTGTGTAAATGTTTAGTGAGACTCTCTCTCAGCTGTCATTAGTGTTGAGTGTGTGCAGAACAGTTTGCAGAATCTGAATCTTGGTTTCTGACAAAGTGCCTTTCTCTTTGATTACACTGGAAGAGGGGGAAAAGCAAACTGCCAGGGGAAAGTAGTGAACTGACAGCAGAGAGCTGCAGCCTATAATGGGTGTAAAAGCATCCTAAACCATATTTAGACAAGAACTGAAGCAGTCGCTGCTGTTTCCATAATGGCTGTTTTGAAGCAATTTCTTTTACATGAAGTAACATGTGAAAAGTTTTCAAATTACTGTTGCTTGCTAAATAGAATAAAAAACTGGAGTCAAAGGGTGTCAGTGAAGCTGCTATGCCTCCATTGTTTCCATCCAGACTTTTGCTGCCCATTAAAAGTATTGACTCAGTGCAAGTATTTGCATTTACTGTAAATAACAGCAGGAAAAGTATTAATAATACCAGTTTCTATCTTCTCCCCCACCACTGCTGGATTTATTTTTTAGGAAAGGGAAGTCTGAGCAGATTTGTGCAGGAAGAGATGTCTACCCAGACAGATGCAAAGCCAGTGCTTCTGCCTGGAGCTGGAGAAGGTTCAGTTTTGTTTAGCTTTGTTTTCTGCCTTGGATGTCCTGCCTTGCAGTCCATGAGCTCAGGAACTGCAGCTCCCAGATTTCTGGGAGATACACACCATGCTAAATAAAGCGGGTTGGAGGCTGAGTGCCAGCTATTTTTCTTGCTTTGGGAGTAGTAGCTGCTCTGTTGGGGGCAGGGGAGCAGCTCCAGGAAGGTTTTATTCTTCAGAGCTTTGTAATCCCCCCCTTCACTGGAAGCTGGAAAGGGACAGCTGGGGACACAGCAGGCAACCTTTCAATTAAGTGGAAAGAGCAGGAAATTTTCCACTGACAGATTTTTCCCCTCTTGACCAGACAAATTTGCAACACTGAACACTGTTATTAAAAAAAAAAAAAAAAAAATAGGTAGTTCTTGCAAATACAAGCTGATAACCTTCTTTGGGGAGAGAACTGAAAAGATTAGAGCTTCTTTTCTTCTACTTAGTTATTCCTGAATATTAAAAAGTGGGGATTTTTTTCCAAGCCAACTTTTTTTTTCCACATGTTTAAGTAAGATCTTAAATAATACTCAATTTTTTATTAGAAATTTACATATTTAAAAACTATAGAAATAAAAATTTCAGTCTGAAATATGTTCAGGATTGTTGGCTCATGTACATGAGCTTTTTGCGGTGATTTCAAATTTATGTTCTGATCTGGGAGGGATTTTCAGCATTTTAAAAATACCTAAAGAATAAAAAAGCCATTCCCCACACAGCTGCTAGATGCTGTGGTGAGAGTTTAGAAAATATGAATCCATTCCCTGCACTTGACAGAGGTTACCCACCAAGTTCCTTTCACTTAGACTGTCAAATTGCTTTCATTAGGAATAAATCTTCCTTTTTCTGCACTGACCAGCAACTGAACTAACATCTTAAATGTAATATAGTCTTAATTTTCTATGTTTTTCTTCAACACCTTTTTTGTTAAAGGTGTTGAAGAATCTATTTTGTCACACATGAAGGTGGAAAACATCCCAGCTTCCCTCACCAAATAGCATGCCCAGAGAAACGTGTGACTTACTTTATCCATACTTCAAAACAAAAGCTGTGGTTTACAAAGTCTTTGAATCCTTTGTGCACTGGTTGTGGGTAGAGATGATTGAACTCTAGCCAAAGATTTTGAGAGGGCACTGCTAAGTTTATTAAACATCTGGGAGGCAGACCAGGTTTCCTGCAAGTCCTTTGGTACAGAAGCTTCTTACTTCTAACCAGGGCTTTGAGGTTTGCAATTACAGTTCCTAAGAGCCATGGCTGTTGCAAGTTGAAAGGATTCATTTCCTCCATGACTTACTGTGACATGGCTGGGATGGCTGTAAGTGACAGAAGAGAATGCCTCCCAAGCTAAGAGTAATCCATTACAGCAGTCCCAGACTGGCTACATGCCAAGCAGACACACAAGAGAAACAAACCCAGTGCTAGTAAAAACTTAAAACAAACAAAGTGGGATCACTTTCTCCAGTTGATAACCCATGGAAATGGACACTAATTCCTCCTCGTGATGCAGCACAAGACTCTGCACTCCAAAAGCAGTTCAGAGCCCTTCACTTCCAGACCACTTCAGCAAGGGTTTATGAACATTCCAAAATTCAGAGGAAGGATTGTTTTTGGCTGTGGGAGGAGGTGGTTTATTTGTTTTAATTTGAGTTTTGGTTTGGAAGGGATAGGGGATAGTGTTGTTGGTTTTGTTTTGTTTTGTTTTGTTTTGAGGGGTTTTTTTCCTGCAGACGTCCTTTTCTCCTCTCTGCTCTTTCCTGCTGTTTTCCTAAACCAGTGAGTCTGTTTCTTATAGCTCAGACCCCAGTACTGTAGCACAGGCAAAGATGTTCAAAGCTTCACTAGCCAGAGATGAGGCCTCGCTGCCTGGGATAGCAAAGTGTGGCTGCTCATCCTTGCAGGTAATCTGTTGCTGCAGCCACTCCTCCAGCAAGCCTTTCCCAGCCCCCAGGATGGCAAACTTTAGTGCAAAGGAGTTTTTTTTGGCTGCCTGTATGAGTGTAGTGGGTCTGCAGGACATTATTATTCAAACCCTTGAACCTGTGTCAGGTTGTTAGTGTCTTAATGTTTATTCAGGAGTCAGAGACTGCTGGCAGGTGTAGCAGTAAATGGGAGGCTGTCAATAAGCAAATGCCTTGCCATTCATAGTGTGATTGCGAACAGCATGTGACAGGATGTCAGACTGAAAGAGGAGAGGAGAGTATGGGGAAACAGGAGAAATTGTAAATGTTTCCTTGTCTTGAGGAAGTGAGGGAGAAGGCTCCAGCAATAGCCATGGTAAATCAACATTTTAACAGCAAAAAAGATCCTAACATCCAGCCTCAGGATAGTGCTACTAAAGGAGCTGTTTAGGTCTTCTAAAGCTTCGTCAGAAGGCATTGACACTTTTGGAAGCATTCACACTTCTCTATCAGGAAAGAAGACAGATAACATTTACTGGTACTCCCATTTCTCCTATATTTGTACATCATGTATATAAGAAGAGGTGAGGTCCTAAATGAGTGGTTTTGTCCATAATTAAAGACAGTGATTGTGCAAAGTATGCTATTTCTTCTAGATAATCTGCCTTTAGACACAATTCTCAGTCTATAAGGTTTTGACCTCCCAAGGCACAGAGGACTTGGGGATCAGGACTCTGTTCTCACAGTTAGGTGTTCACATGCTGCATCATCTGCCTCTGAAAATGCCTCCATTTCTTTGTCTGTAAAATAAGATGGAATATTTTTCAAATTTGCAAAGACTCATTAATTAAGGTAGTTTGGGGAAGTTTTACAGAAATAAAAGAGAGACTTAATTATTTCATCCTGGACAGTTTATTCCCTTGGGACAATTAAATAGAGGTCGTTGATAATGCAAGTGATTGCAATTTAAAAAAAAACCAGCATATTTTAGTGATAAAAATTGGGATTAAGTTATACTTGGTCAGGATCAACACTTCCCCTCCTTTCCACACTATCTTGGTGCAAACATAGAGAATATAAAAGAATCTCTCCATCTTCTCGTTTCTGGTGCCCATGGCACTGAAGGGGATCACTGAAGTGCGAGTCCAACTCAGCCCCTGAAGCCTGTGACTGATTTTGTCCATCATCACAAGGTCTGAGAGAATCATGCTGACAAATTCTCACATGTGCTCACAGGACAGGCACAGAGATTGTCTGAATTTGGGCGGGTCTGCCATTAAAGGCAAAATATTCAAGGCAAATTAGAGGGAGCCTATTCTTTCAATTTTCAAGACCCTGTCCAAGGCTTAGCACAGAGGTAACAGGAAGAAATAAGAAAACTATAGTCAGTACAATAAAATGAGCTATAACAATAGACTTTTGTCCACCACCTTTTCAGAAAAGCATAAATAATATTTTCTTAATTTTGTCCTAGCCTGAAGCAGAAACCTGCCACCAACACTTTGAGCTCCAATTGCTTAAATTCTGACAAAGCTATAAACAGCTAAAACCAAAGTCTCATTACAACAGATCTGCTACAGGAACTACTGTATGCCTACCATCCAAATGCCCTGAGTGCTTTCACATCTCTAATGTCCACACACAATCCCTGCACTGCCACTCTACTGCATCTAAACACTGAAGACTGTTGCCTGAATTCCTCTGTCAAATAACTCAGGTATGCACTTCATTTCAAACTTGAAGCCAAGGCAAAGTTTAGGTGATCTGCTGGACTGATGCATCTAATCTATGTGTTTACAGTGTGAATTGAATTTGAAGTAGTTTTTTGAAAATTCAGGTGGTCAAGAGCTTTGATATCTGGTTCTGCAATAAATTTAACAGATGTGTCAAATTCTGCAGGTGTCCCAATGATTTCAGCAGGAGTTCTGTGCCCGGGTTTAAACTGTGCTAGTATTGCCAGACTTTTGAATTTCAGACAATTGCTTACATTTGAATTTCAGACAATTGATTCCACATTCTAAATCCTTCCCTTCCATCCATTTGCACAAGAGTACTCTTTGTGAATGGAGTTCTGCTGAGAACTTTTGAAATGCCAAATATGTTGTGCACATTTTAGGTAACATGACTTCTCCACAGTGACTTAAGTACTACTTTTCATTTACTTTGCCTTGCATCTCATTTAAAACCACAGGCTAGTTTTGGCAAGCATTAAGAGCTCTTAAATGGTTTGTAATCTGTTTTTAATATGATCCTAGTTCAAGTTCAAGCTGAATAAACATAGGGCTAAAATGAAACCTGATGTCTTTCTGTTTTATGCAGGGAATTGCTACAAACCACAGGGAAAGGGCTGATTTATTTGCACAGCAACAAGTCCTAAAATTAAAAAAAAAATAAAATAAAAAGAAAGATGGGTACTGGCTGTTTTCTTTTAATTATTATTGTTTGGTGACCTTTTGGAGTTACAGGAGGCAGAAGCAGCTAGTTTGGCCAATTGTTTTACATTGCTCTGATGGAGAACTGTCCAGAGAGTTACTTGCTGAAACAAGAGAGAATGTTCTCTCTTGATGTTTAAAATTTGCCATCATTTAACTATTTTATCGTGCTTGCTTGGCCAGCAAATGATTGCTGGATAAAGTGAGAGAAATGGTTTCTGATTTATCACTTGGAAATGATCAGTGTTGGCTGGGGCATGTAACACAAGCCGTCCTGCACGAGGTCAGGATAAAACTGGAGATGGGGAGGGTGTAGGTTGTTTTATCAGTACTCAGATTTTCAACCACATAACAAGGCCACAACACAAGTCGCTTAGAGCTATCAAGTCTGTTTTCACTACGTCCAGGCCTGGTGAGTTTTCTAAAGCTTCATTTCCTCAAGTTATCTGGTACCATTAAATTTGCTTTTCACCTAACCTTCATTCTTTATAAGTTCTAACTCTTGTGTCTGAGAGAAAGATGGAATAGTCTGAATATGCTGATCTGTAGCATATTAACTCACTTCTTAGTCACCAGAAAAGAAAACACAAAAATATCTTGAAAAAAATACATTTTCATTCCATGAAAGTACTAAAATTTTAAAGCTCTCACTGCCTCAGAAGTTGATATTGGCATTGTTGTCAAACTCATCTTTTCTGGAATGGGTCTAAAAACCCAGGAGCCTAATTTAAATTAGCCAGAATTGTAGTTTGTTTGCCATGGGATTTTCTATGTCTGCGACACAGAGAAATACTCTTCTCTCCTAAAATCCATTTTGATTTGAAGTAGCACATTCTGTTCTCACATGCTGATGTTTTATAGTAATAATAGAGACGAGATGGGATTGTGGGTGACATTTTCCACAGCCCAAATGCACAGACAAAGCAGAGGCCTGGTTTGCAGTCCAAGCCTGCAACCCATATTTCTGCCAAGGTGGATAGTCTGGTTTCATGATAGCAGATCCATGAGGACTAGGCCTGGATTTTAGGAGAACTTGTTTGGCAAGAATTGGTTTAATTGGTTAATCATCGCCCGTGTAGTTTTTTGGGCTTTGTTTGTGCTTAATTCCCCTAATCTGCATTTCTGTTGTGAGGACTACCATATCAAAATGGGAAGAACAAACAAGCAAAACATCTGAGCAGCCCAAAACAGGCATGTTCTGTGCTTGCAGTGTTGACTCATAACTGTAAATCTTCATCTCTTTCCAAGGTTTGGTTTCCTCTCAACTCTGGCCAAGTGATTCATAACCACCTGCACAATACAAAGGAGGCCTGAGCAGCACCACACAGAGTGTTCAGGGCATCACCCGTCACTTCCCTGGGACACTCCTCCCTGCCAGGGAGCCCACGGGCTGCCTTCACTCCTCAGCCTGCACCAAAACTAACCAGAGTGAATGTGCCTGTACTTGCAATTACTTCAGTAAAATATTTCCACTTTAATCAAAGATGTTGTCTGAGAACACAGGAGACAAGGGGAGGGAAAAGGAATGTTTGCCCTTGAATCTGAGAGGGGAAAACAAAACAAAACAGTCTCTTTACCTGGATGAAGTCTAAAACTTCAGTAGATTTTTCCAGTAGATTTTTCCAGTAGATTTCTTGTATGTATAGTAACAAGGGTTGTCTGATGAAGGGAATTGTAGGGTTAAACAGGAATCAAGAAAGCCAGGTAGTCTATTGCATTGAGAAACCTGTCACAGAGAGGAATTGGAGATATAACCACTACAGAGCAGAGCCTGAAGAAAATACATAGCATCATCCTCTGACATAGTTGCCAAATCGGGAAAAGTACCAGGATATGTGTGCAAGTGCTGGGACCCATGACTTGGCAGTATGTCATCTTCCTTCAGAAACAGTATTGTAATGTCATTTTGTTATACTTCACATTAAATGTGACACTGTCTGAAGGGACAGAGCAGGCTTTTGTGGGAATCCAGAACCTAAAGACTTGCAAGTAATTTCTAGAATCCATATGTGAGACCACATGTATGTTTAAATCCTAATTCCAGAGAGAGAGTTGTGTGCACAAAGGCCCTCTGTGCTGGGGTTCCATATACTATTAGTTACTCTGACAGCACAATTACTTTAAAATTAGTTGTTACAAGTATTTCATTCTATATCCTCTATTCAAAGAAATGGGAAGACAGGCAGGATTGTGATTGCCTCTAAAATCATCCTGGCCACAGAGTGTGAGGTTTATTCAACCTCCCTCTTAAATGTTCCCCGCTTAAATGTAGAAATAGTAGCTAGAGGCACCAGTCTTTCAAGCCTTTAACTACCAGGGACAGTTTTTCTGCAGTTAGTGAAAGATCTGCTGCATGTAGTTAGCCTCACTTGTAAAGTGCAGCAGGTTCTGACCTGGCTGCTGCCACTCCATTGGGAGACCTTGGTTGGATGTTCTGAGGGATGAAAAAAAGGAAATTGAGCATAGATCAGTAAACGTTAGCAGGGGATGGAAAGCAGGGAAAGTTGGAGTATTGCTCCCTAAATCTGAGGTTAGGTTGCACCTTGAACCGTGCATATGCACCTCCATTCCCCTCATCTCAGAAGGTTTAGTAGTACTGCAAACCCTTGGTGGAGGATAACAAGGCTTGTTGTCTGAGATTTGGACCCTGTTTATAGAGTGACTGGGTAAACCTGGACTTTTCACCTGGAAAAGTGCTGACTGAGAGTGCTGTGCAAGAAGTGGAGAAAACTCAGAGTGCTCTAGGGAGAGCACATAGAAGCAAAGTGTCACTCCATCCAAGAGCAATGGGGCACCAGATCCAAGCTGAGTTGCAGAGAAAATGTAGGGCATTGGGTGAGGAGTTGTAGTGGATCTGTGCAAGACCTTTTTGAAGATTACTGTGCATGAGCTGCACAGGGAACTGCATGAGAACTGAGAAGAGAGAAGAAACAGCACCAGGCTGAGGAAATCCTCTGCGCTGGAACTACAACCTGGGAGTGTCAAAGGAGGCACTGTGTGTGTGTGTGTCCCTTTCCTGCCCATCTGTAAGAACGATTCCCTTCCGACCGCTGCTAGCGGAATGGTGCCGGGCCGGTGGCACAGCAGCTGNAGTCCGAGCGGAGCCGAGCCGAGCCGTGCTGTGCTGTGGGTGATGAGTGCGTGAGAGCCATAGAGCAGCGTCTGGGGCCGGGAGCGCCTGCGGCCACTTCCAGGTACAGTCCGTGAGTCTGCCGTGCGTCTTGTCGGTCCGTCCGTCCGTCCGTCCGTCCGTCCGTCCATCCATCCATCCATCCATCCATCCATCCATCCATCCATCCATCCATCCATCCATCCATCCATCCACCTCTGTCTTCTTTGCCAGGCCTGGCAGGACAGTCTCATCCCTCCTAGTGTTTAATTTCCTTCCTGGCTACCTAGTTCTGTACTGCCTTTTTTGGGTGTATCAGCATATTGGGGAAGGGAGAGACTTCAACCCAGCAGTGGCGGTGCAGCGATTGGGTCCTTCTCCTTGTCCCTTCCCTGTAGTAAGATAGGACAGGGTCCTACAACTACACGATGTGATTTTTTTTTTTTCCCGTGCCTATAACCCTTGGAGAACTTTCCCTGCTTTTCTTTACACCTGTCAGTTCAACTGATTGCTGGTTTTCTTGGGTGGGAAGGGTAAAAAACCATTGATTTACCAGATTGTGTTTGTAGGGCTGAGTGAAGTGGGTGTGTGTCTGTGTCTTTGGGCATCTGCTGACTGTAAGCGTGGAATAACTTCAGGCTTCTGCGCTGTGTGAGTGGCAGCAGTTCGGGGGTACAAGGAGAGTGAGGACTGTTAAAGGACCCAAAATCGGTGTTAAATGACCCAAGGCCAGTGCATCAGCTACATCTACTACGTTGTACTCCGTCCTGACTGTAAACTAAGGCAGCCCTAACGAGGAGTGCCTCCCAGTCTGCCTGTTTGTAAAGCTAAATATAACAGAGGGATGAGGAACTCTTTCAGAGGAGTTCTCCTGAGCAGAGCGGAGGAGGGCTGACTCTTCTCAAAGGGAAAGAATGGCCTGAAAAATCAAAAGAGCCGGCAACAAAGAGGTGCTCTGTACCTCGGGCAGCTCTGTCTAAGCGAAGAATGTTGAGGGGGTTGCTTTCAGTGAGATTACAGCCTTAGTGGGCTGAGATGTGCCATCTGTGGGAAGTTGCGATTTGGGTAGGCAGGACTGAGTCTCCAGGCTGTCTCTTTATTTTGAAAGCTGAGAAGAGCTTTTTGAGGTACGGCTTCCTCAGGCTTATCTTACGGCTTCCAAATGAGATGCCTTGGAGAGAAGCTGTTAATCAGCTGAAAATCAATGCTAAATATACT
Source organism: Bombycilla garrulus (assembly GCA_013400315.1). Taxonomy (NCBI): domain Eukaryota; kingdom Metazoa; phylum Chordata; class Aves; order Passeriformes; family Bombycillidae; genus Bombycilla; species Bombycilla garrulus. The sequence goes on along the minus strand of VXBU01018903.1, from coordinate 1,411,587 downwards.
CAAGACAAGTAGCTAACTGATGAGCTGTACTGGAGAGAGCTGATAGCTGAGACCAAACTTTGATTTTGGATAAACAGTGGGGATATCACTCCTTTGAACAGCAGGACTGAAACAGGTCACTGTGGGATTTGTTAAATCTTTGTAAAAGAGGAAAGAAATTACTGATTTAGCAGGGGTTAAGCTCACAGTCTGTGCCACGCACTGAGTAAAATGCCTTTTTTGTATGGTGCACTGAATCCCTATTGGTTTACATTCTTTGTGGTTTCTTTCTGCTGAGGTTTTGGGGGACAGCACTGCGTGTTGTTGCCTGTGCTCCGGTTGTGTGGGTAATCGAAACAGTCCTTGGAGAGTGCAGAGTCACCCCACCTGCTCCTGGTCTGTGGGGTCAGCTGCTGTCACACTGTGTCAGAAGCGACGGGCACACTCCAACCCTGGAGCATGATTGGTGAAGGAATATTGTGGAAAAGCTGACAACATGGGGCAGTACTTTTGTAGCTGGGTAGTTAAAAAGTGAGGTTTTCCTGGGGTGAAGACAGGAAGGAGTTGTGTGTGGATCATATTGCTTGTCTGTGCTGTACATCACTGTAAGGCTCTGCTGACACATACTAGGGCTGGTTGGAATAGATCTCCTGCATTTCAGAGGAGGAGGCACAATTTGTGACTGCACGTACTTAGGCTTTTTTCCCCAAATGTTAGTAAACACACAGGTGTACTCTGCAAGCACTGACAAGCGCCCTTTTCTTGGCATGGGTATGAAGGACTGAGCCACATCACCTAATAAACACTTTGATAGAAAATGAGCTTGTAAACAAAGCTTCCATAGAACATTTTGTAGCCACAGCAAGACAATACATAATTTACAATCAGGAGGCAAAGACTCCAGCTGAAAGCTGTTGCTAATTTCTCCTCTGCTCCAGCTGCTGTAAGAAGTAGTATTGAAAAATGAAATCACTACTGTGAGGTACGTGAATGGGTGGCATTTAGTATGGCTGTATTTTTAAATGGAAAATGTGCAGGATCATGACAACAATCCAGCTCACTCTCCCTAGGCGGCTCCAGAATAGCACTGAATGACTCAGATCCATGCATTCTGACTATTTTGGGTTTGATTTATCAAAATGCATCTTCTCCCCATAATAAAATGTTCCCCAGGTCACCTGCCTCTCCCATGGGGTCAGATACTCTGCTTGCTTCTTGTCACATCTGGAAATAGGGCCAGAAATGCCAGGTAATATGCCTGCAGAGAGGAGCCTGGGAGCTGTGTGTCAGCATCAGCCAGCACAGTGAGATGTTTGGATTCATAAGGAGTAAGAAAGAGGATAAATAAGCTTGAGTCAGACTGGGGAGTGGGGTATTCTCTGAGATAATTGCTCTCATTGATACAAGGCCAGGTGCTTTCTGCATGAATGTAGCGTGCTGAACTGACAGTACTTGTCTGTCAGGACTTGAGCTGATCCTCCCTTAAACATCCTGCAGGGATTCAGACACTATTAGGCCACGTTTGTAATGATCTTTTCACAGCCCCAGCGTGGTGTACATTTGCTCACTACCGTACCTACTGAGTGGTGACTTAATAGGTGTAATTGTATGAGGGCAAGGAGCATTTGGCCATCGATTGCCAAGCCCAGGGGTCCACCCTCAGTCGGGCACGGGAACTGCTGCTGGGTCTCCAAGGCCAGCAGAGGCAGCGTGAGAGGAAGGGAGATTTCTATTATGGCCCTGCCTAGACTAGGGAAAAAGATCTTCTCAGTCGTTTTGGTTATAATGTGTTTCTCTTTGATTTCCCAAGGAGTCAGGCAAGCTGATTGCAGACAACTGTTATACAAGTCCTCTGTAGCTCAGGCCCAGCTCTGTTCTAGAAGCCACTGGCTAATCCCAGCCTATGTACAAATGGGTGCAAGACAAGTGTAAATGATGCAGATATGGACTTGTACTTTCTCTCTTAACTGACAAAGTGGAACTATACATTTTTATCTTCAATCTAGACATAGGAAAGTGTATTTTTTTTTGCTGTGATGGTGGGGGTTCAACTGAAGTATTTCTGTTGCAGAAACTGTAAATATACTGCTTTCAACCTGCTGTATATTGAAGTGTCAGTAAAAATTCTGTACTGTTCGTGGAAACATAAGGCTCAGAGACTGGGGAAGAAAAATCGTATTAATTGTTTGCCTTAAAACCAGCCATTTTTCTGCATCATCTAAATGGCAGAGACGTTTGGCAATGAGGTTTTAGGTAGGAACAGTTAAATGAAATCTAGTACTGTTATTTAACACTACTACAGCTTGCTGTTGTAAATTATAACTTGGCTGCCTATTACAAAAGGGAAAGGTGTTTTCTTTTGAAGTGTACTGTAAGTTGCACCAAAAGGCCAAGCATGCGTGTCTACAAAGAGCAACAGTTTTGGGATTCAGAAGGTATCTTGCTTTGATGAGGTTGAAGAAGGAACCATGTCAAGACAGCATCATGCTTAAGGCTAGTACTGTGCTCCTGGCAGTAATACATGATACACCTTCTATACACCTTTTGAAAAAAGATCTTAGTGCTTAATGAAAGGAAATAACCCCATACTTATCCCTCTTTGTACTGTCAAGCAGAGGAATGCAGTAATGAGAAACTGAGTGACTTGATTAAAGCCCCGTGAGGAGCTTGTAGCAGAGTCAGAAGCAGAGCCAAACTACCAGCTGCCAGGTCTAAGCACTGAAATCATGCCACCTCTCTTTTCTGTGGATGGATGTGTGAACAGCTCTTGATGAAGCCGGTTATCACTCTGAAATGCTCCAGAACCACACTTAGCTACTGACCATGCAGATAGAGAAGGGGGATCTTCTGTCTTTGATCACCTGGGCTGGGTTAGGATGACATCCCTGTCACATCCCAGGGTTCACATCCCTGTCACATAGAGTGGATCACACTCCCCAAGGTTAGTGAAAGTCTAATACCACAATGATCCTCTTCCGGTGATAGTGTAGGGGAAACTGCTCCCATCTCTGTTGGAATCAAATTTCAGTTTTGTCAATTTGAAGTATGCAGGAGGCACAAAGCATGCTACAGAAATGATGCAGAGTGCAGAACTCTGTAGGTACAGAGCTACAGGAGTCACGTCAGAGTTCTGATTCACCAGTGGGGGTAGCATAGGGTGGATGGCATAACAGCCCCCATCTGTCCACCCCACCCCACGCCCCATTCCTGGACATCTCAGCTGCCGTGAATCAGCTGCCGAATCACTCATTTGACAGTGTGATGTTTTGGAATTAAACATCACTGCTGTTCGCTTGCCTTCAAACTCCTGACCTCAGAACTGCAGCAAGCCATCAACTGATTAAGGAGCATCATCCCAGCTGCCACTCAGCAGTGTGGGAGCTGGGGTGGTGAACTCCTCCAGGCTATAGATCTCTGCATCTTGCTGGTGGATGGCAGCCCTGACAAACCAGTCTGCAGCTGGCTGAGTAGAGAGGTAGGATTTTAGTCTTTTAAGGCTGTAATATTTAAAGAACAAATAGAGCGAATGACAAAACTGTTTTGTGCTTCACTATGTCCGATAAGGGGAATGCTTTACTTCTAAAATCCCCACCCTGCTTCAGTAATGTAAAGAACTGGAAGGCTGTTGTAACATTCTTGCTTTCAGTCCAGCTGTCTGCTCAGAAATTTTGGTAGAAAAGAGTAGTTATATGTGTTGTCTGTTTCTTAAGATGGGAGGTGTTTGAATCCTTTGGCTTGCCTGAGCCTGTTATTCATCTTTTTCTATTTCATTCATTCTGTAAATCCCTCAAGTTTTGAAGAATCACTGTGGAGCATGCAATGGACTGAACTTTTCTAGAATCTCTTCTGCCTTCTGACATTTAATTACTGCTGTGCTAATCCATCATGTCCCTTATAATATATATTTATCATGTTTATTTATGTTTTAAACTTCTCTTCTGAAAATGGGATTAGCAAGATGTAAAAGGTACAAAAACACCACACTTATATAAGAAAAGCCTTATTTTGCATTCAAATGTTAAAAGAATGCGATCCAGACGAATAAATTATCCATAAAATTAAAAATAACTTAAAAATGAACTTAACAAAAAGATTAATCAGTCAGTGATGGAGCACGCTTCATATGTTTTTAAATAATTGTGGCCTCATCAGTTTTAACCTACAGACAGAAATCTGAGCAGCGTTGTGGTCAGTGAGAGAAAAGTGCTTTAAGAGATTACATGGTGTAGGTGTGGTATCCTTTTAGTGTCATGCATTTCCAGGCTGTTGCTTTTGTGTGTCCAGCAGCTGGGACAGATTTGCATCATGTGTTTTGTTTGGGAGGAACACACGTCCTGTCCTTGCCCTGGACTGAGTCATTTTCCTGCAGCTGGGATTTCTGCAGCGATGCAGTCTGCCTGCATGTGCTTGTCTGGCACTGCAGCAATGCTGTCAACGCTACCTGCAGCATCATTAGACTCTCTCTCTTTCTGCCCCACTGAAGGAGAAGATAGGAGAGGATAGAAGGGGAGCTGAATTGTGGGGCTTCAGCAAGGGACACGGCTTTACAGCCCATCAGCAACAAAGAGGAACTCATTTGTTTCCTTCCCTTTTTCTACGATTGCAGATTTGGAGAAATTCAAGGCATTCTTAAATGCCCCACAATGTTCCTACTGCTCCCAAGTAAACACACAAATGTATTCATACCCATCACACCTTTGCTGCTCTGTATCCAAGGACTTTAATTTCAAGTCATTCAGGATTCACTTAATTACTGTGCCAAAGTTCTCATACATGAGTGATCAGTCAGCAGTGCTGCATCTGACCTTCCCAAATCATCAGCTGGGTCTATTTATAGACCCAAGAAAAATGCACATTCAGGAGGAAAATGCCTCTACTTGAAATTCAGTTCCTGTTTTATTCTTTGCTTACTAGCATTTTTCATTTTCCTTTGCAGCTTATTGTTGCCTGGGTGATTTTTTGAAAACTTAAAAAAATTGTTCATCTTCTGCTGTTTTAGTGAAAACCAAAAAGTACTTTAAGGCTCAATCAGGTTTCTTACGTCTACCTCAGGTCTTTCCTTGCCCCAACAGCAACTGTGCAAGATGTATTTTCTACTGTTATGACACTGTCCAACATGGATAGTTTTGGTCTTCTTCCTCTGGGGCAGATTCCTTATGACAGGTTCTTAATCTTCCTTTTAATTTCAGTCTAGAAAAAGCTGATATCACTCCCTTTCTTGTCTCCTGTGTGAGGATGAAAAAATATTCTGTACTCTGCCTCTTAAAAGGTACACTTAATAAGTAAAAATATACACTTATTACGTAATTCTAGGAAGGAACTATAACTCAGAGTTGGTGCTGAAGTCACCTCTGAGAACTGTATGGCAAATTTATCACAAACAGTGGAAGCAAGAAGGCTTGAACTGGGATATTCTGCAGTCTTGATTTCTGCAAGTTAGACACATGAAACACCCATAAGGGAGTTTTTCAGGTTTCTTATCTTCTCAGTAGCTTGAGCTGTAAAATTTCCCTTTACCTTTCAGTTAAAAAAAAAAAAAAAAAAAAAAGCTTTGTGAGCAAAGCACACACACCAGGAAGAGCTGCATGGAATGCAATGGGCGGCTCTGTGTCTGGTATGCTTTTGTTTTGGGCAGCCTGGGTGGATGCCCCGAGCACTGCAAAAGGATTCCAGCTGCTCCAGGCAGCGAGTCAGCTTTATCAAGGGCCTGGCTCAGATGCCTCTACACAAACACACATAGTATGGGGAACAAAAAAGAAGAATTAGAGACATGCACATGCCTGCATGGGTGTGATATCACTGGCACCACAGAGATGTGGTGGGGTGGCTCCTGTGGCTGCAGCTTTGGGATGGAAGGTTGTAGGCTTTTCATGAAAGAGAGGCTAGAGAGACAGAGGAGGAGGTGTAAGTCTGGAGGAATATGGGAAAATTGTACCGGAAGCTAGGAATGAGGTTAAGAAAGTTAAGGGCCAGTTAGAACTGAGTCTGACCATGGATGTCAAAGACAAAGGCTTCTGTAGGCATGTTGCTAACAAAAGAAAGAGGAGGGATAATGAGGGCCCTCTCTGGAACTTGGGTCCTGCAGGAAGTCACTCTTTTGTTTTGCCATACCTCAGTTTTATGATGGCATCCTTAATAACAATGGTGGATGGTAATCACCTGCTAAATGTGGTTAAGGGTTTCTGATTGTATAGGGAACAGCTCTGAGGGGATGTAATTGCAGTTCTGAACTTTGCATCTTTTAAGGGGAGGTGTGCCTCGGGACTCATACCCTTCCTCTGCCTGAGGGGAATAGTGTGGGGGAAAACTGTACCTAACAGAGGAGAAGAAAATGTTTGGCAGTGGCTTTAAAGGCACCTTTCATGGCTACTACTGAACTTCTCCGTGAGTGTTTCTACGAAGGATAGCAGCTGTCCATATCCTTTGGTTTGTTTTGTGAATCTGATGTGCAGCCTGAGCTCTTTAATATAAATTAAAACAAACCGATGCAACCTCACACTGTAGTATTTTTATTTTTTTTTTGACAGAAAGGTTTGGAAAAGCACTAGGCAGCCTTGGAAGCTGTGTCTGATTCTTTTAGTTTTGCCAAACTGAAACTTGGCTCCTGCAGGAGATGGTGGGGGTTTCAGCACATAATCTTTGGCTCTGACTTCCTATTTACAGTGCTTTTACTGGGAAGGATGAGACTTCTTCCTTGTCAGAGGCTACTCACAGCCAGAATATGAACCTCAATGCCCAAGGTCTTATGTTCTTCTTAATGATACTAAATGCAGAAAAAAGAAGTTGTATTCCTCTTTCCACAGTGCAGCGTTTTTGACTTCTCTCTGTCACAGGAGAGCATCACTGGTAAAGCCAGGAAATTATTTCATTATTCTTTCCTTTAAGTCGGATCTTTAATTAAAAATAAACAAAGAAAAAAAACCCCACACTCTTCTCATTCTTGGAAAAAAAAAAAAGAAACAGAGAACAGATAATGTGTTTCCATGTGATTGCTAGCCAAATGTTTCCAAAGCTCAGTTAAAATTTCCAGTTTTTAACTCCCAGAACATTTTTCACTGGAATAATATTTCTTGTATTTTTTCCCAATTCCTGTTCATCAGATCTTGCCCTGCTGTGCTTTGTCAACAATATTTTTAGGTCCCAAGATACCTCTGCTCTATATGCCACAGATTTGTGGACCACTATCTGCTCTGCAACCAAATTTCAGTTCCACTGAAGTTATTCTGAAGGCAGGGTTTGGCTGAAGCTTTAGCTAAAGAGGCTTTTAATTAGAATTAAGCATGTTGCTTTGTGTCTCCACCTCCAAATAAAATACAGCAGAGGAGTCAAGGTCAAGATAATAAAGGAGTCATGCTGGAAAAGCACATGTGTTGTATGAATCATCCCATTGGCTATGCTGTATTTATCTCTGTCATGCACTTTGATATCATCCCTTTTCATCCCATGGAGAACATGTCCTGTGTCCTGTTCACTTCCAAGTGAAACCCAGTTCCAACCATACAGAACATCACCACGAGCTGCTGTCTCACTGAGGCAGGACTGAGCCCTCTCTGTCAAGCAGCTTCCAGAAATACAAACAAGAGCAAACAAGTGAGACCCTTTGGGACAGACTTTTGAGAATTTTATTTTATGGTTACAGATCAATACATCTATTAATGGCCTGATGATTTTTTCTTTCCTGTTGATGAGGCTCTAGGAGACTGTGTCTCCAACCTGTCTGATTTGTGTTTTGAGGATTGCATGAAATCAAAACTAATTGCTGGCTAGTCTGGCTAAATCCCCTGCAGATTCCAGTCTCACCCTGAATTAGACTGTTTTGGTTAATATGAGATCTCGGTTGAAGCAACTACTCGCCTTGGTTTTTTACAAGTGCTGATATTGATGTCAAGTTGTTTTGCAGATGCAGATGCTTTCTCACTTCCCTGTGGAGTGTTACCTTGGAGCCACAGTGCTGAAAATGTTTGGTGGGTTGCAGTGTTTACACACTGTTCACTACCACTTGCATTTTGACCAATTAAACTGCGCTGCAGTAGCTACAGAAAAAAATTCTGAATTTTGGTGTGAACATGGCATCTTTCAGTGTCAGTGGGCTGAAGAACATTTTGGAGTTGGTTCAAGTCTATGGCTTTACATGCACAGTATGAAAAACCTAGGAAATGCTGCAGAAGGTTCCTGTCAGCTCCTCAGTAAAGTTTTGTTCCTTAAAGTGGGTTAGTCTTGCAAAGAACCCGAAAGAGCGGGAGTCTTTATGCATCAGGATGCTTTATTGATGCACAGCATGGCTGTGGTTGGGTTGCACCTCATCTGCCCAGTAATTTGAACTCCCTTGTTAAGTTTAGTCCTGCACATCACCCCCTTAAGTTGTGGCATGTGTATTTGCTTTATTCTTCTTCCAGTTCATTGGGCTGAATGGAATTGAATCACAGGTTGAACAGCTGCACAGAGTGTCTGATGTCACTTTCAGACATGGAGACTTTTCAGTCTTTCCCATTTTGATGCAGATATCTTTCGGCACCTCTCAAGGTGGGATTAGCACAGGTCATGTAGGCCAGGAGGCTCTCTCCACTGTCCTTCTCTACCTTTGTTTTTGGCTTTCTCTTACTGTTTATTTACTGAACTACTCAGGCTTGTGCTGGTTTGAATGTCTCCATTGTCTGGACACACTGCCAGCAGCAGCAGCAAGTCTGTGTGGTGCTTCAGGTCCGAGCTAAGGAATCTGGCTAATAACTTAATAGCTTCTCATCTCCACTGAGCTCACTCTGAAAAGTGCTTTATTGTGGGTTGGGGAGACACAGATGGCAGCACTCTATTTATCTCCAGGCTGTCACATCTCTAGTTGTTCTCAAAACGGTGTGCCTTCACAGGCCGGTGTTTGCTGAGGTCTGTGGCTTTAAAGAGCCTTTTCCCAAATAGGATTTGATACAATGGAGAGAAAAGAAACAGCATCTGCACTTACAATGATGGCTCAGAGGCATTAATGCTTTTCTCATACACACGCACATGCTCAGTGGGTCACACATGAGCACAGCAGCCTGTGGATATTGTCCTCTCGGTTTGATCTCCCTTGCCTTGAAGTTGTGGGTAGGATTGGAAAAACAAAGTGCCATCCCCCATAAGGTGGCCATTTATCTGTCTCTCCCTGAGTGCCCATCAGCACCCACAGCCCAGTAGCTGCTGCAGTAGAGTTAAAGCAAGCACATTTGTGGTTAAAACTGGGCACAAACTTGGCTTCCCATCAAGGCTATAAAACCTGAGTTCCTTAAACTGACAACTGCTACTCGCAGAAAGCAGGGAAGGAGGGAGAAGGAAGGAGTTTATAACTCAACACTCAAGCAATCAAAGAGATTTTATCTTTTGGCCTTTTCAGATACATTACCAAAAGAGCTCTTGGGTGGTCATGGCCCCCTTGCTGCCCACCCACTGTCCTGAGTGACTAAACAGCCTGCAGTGCTGACTGATCTTTTCCTTAGAAAGACACTTTGATTCCACATTTTCCTAAAACTGGAAAACACAGGGCTGGATTTTTTCACATTTTTACAGAATTTGGGGAGAAGGTTTAACAAAACTGAATCTGGCCTCATCTTTTATGTCATTGGTGGACTTGGACAACAGTGGTAAGCAACTATGGCCAGGCAAGGTTTTCCAAATTTCTATAGAGCCACTCAGAGAGTAGGTGGAGGCAGATGCACTGGAGCATTAGGCTTTAGCCTGGGTCACACCTGTCACAGTGTTATTGGGAAAACCAAGCACCAATTTACCAGGGTGGAGTTGGGAAATGGAAGGTTTGCGACTGCAGTTACATGGCTATTGTGTTGCATAAAGGAGCCTTTTCAGGGCTTCACTTCAGTCTCTCTCCTTCTGCACTGGCTGGGGCTGTGTCAGCCTGGGACAGCCTGGACGTGTTTCCTCATCTGCTGCTCTTAGGGAGCTACTTTCAGGATTTGACCAAAGTGAATGTTATGCCACATCCCCAAAAGCTTTATAGAAAGTCTGAGTTACCAACGTTTGTCAGGATTTTTGTACCTCCTTCTAACTCTTAGCCTGGACACCTTATCTGTCATTTAATAAAGAAACAGCAAGATATAAAAGAAGCACCTGGCAGTTGTGACAGGCAGTGGTGAGAGCCTGTGTTGGCCCTTTCCTGAGAAGTCTGCAGAGTCTTGAAAACAGTGCAATTTTTGCCATGTGCAAGTAACCTGTGGTGTGGGAGTGAGTTTTCTTTCCAGGGCAGTATTATGTCTGGAAGACTGAAAACCCCTTACATTGAACCTTCTCTGAATTGCCCCTTATCTCTTGTGTGTCTCCTCAGGGAAAGATGCCACAGACTCCTCCCTTTGCAGCGATGTTTGACAGCAGCAGCTACAACAGGAACCTGTATCAGACAAAAGAAGACAACTGTGGAGGGCTCTATTACCACGACAACAATCTCCTGTCAGGGTCTCTGGAAGCTCTGATCCAGCACTTAGTACCCAATGTGGATTACTATCCCGATGTAAGTTACACACCCAGTTAACTGTATGGCCAGGCCTGATGTGTCTCCTGAAGGGGGAACATGTGCAGCAAGAGCAGAATGTGTCACGCCCATGGCTAAGGAAGGGGTTCAAGTGGCTGACCAGCAGTGATAACATGTGCTTTTCCTGAGTGCAGCATGATATAACTCACCTAACCTAGGAAGTCTAATGCTTTATTACTCCTGTTGTAAGGTGAGCAACCCTGGTGACTCATTTATAAAGCACACACCTAGACTGGCTTGTTGCTTGATGGATTGTGTGTACCATTGACCCTCAAAAAGCTGCCAAGCAAGCTGAAAAGAAAGGCATGACCGCCGTTGTGACAGAATGAAAGCATTTATTGCAAAACCGAGCAGTTTTTAATGCATATTTCCCATTGCTCTTGTGAGGTCCGCATGTATCTTGCAATAAGCAACCAAAATGTTGAACTAGTACCACACTATTTAGGATTAGCAGAGGCTGGATGTGACAACAGGAGGTTGAGAATTTTCATCTGAGAATTTTTGCCCTGTCTAGGCAAATCCATGCATTGAGACATTTTCTATAATTCATAGAAAAGAAGGTAAAAAAGAATGGTATCAAAAGGTGGCAGGAAAGGGCAGCTGGGGATTACTGGTGGATGATGAAACTGCAGCTCTACTTGTCAACATGCTCCTGTTGAAGACATAACTCTGCTTATGTTCAGCTTCTCTTATTGTCACAGATCTGTTCACATTTCCAAGACAGGATCTTGTTTAACTTGGGTCAGAATTAACAGCAGCACAGGACTGTTCTTAAGTTAGTGCTTCTCCACTAATGCTTAGTGTAAACTTGAGATATATAGCAATTTAGACATTGATTGGTCAAACATGATGATTTATTCCAAGTTTCTAGAGCTAGAACATTGTAGAGTCTTTGTAGTGTGGGTGCTTTAGATACTTAAATACTGGCAAAGTGGAAAGTGGAATGGATATTCTGAATATCCGTCTCACAATGAGTTCAAATCATTATATATGGAAAATCAAAGAAATTTAAGGAGCCTCTTCTTGTAACCTCAGAATCAGTTACTGATTTTTATTCTGTAAAGTTAAGCTGTATAGTTCTCTCCACTTTTGCCCAGGAGACAATGGTTTACTTAGAGCGAGAGGAGTTGAAATTTTATTCTGAGTAATTTCAGGTAATGAGCTTGCAATAAGGCTTTGTGCAATAGGAGAGCTGAACCACCTTTGCCCTGCCTTGTTTTGGTTTAATCTTGCATAACTTGGCTCGAGCACAAGCTTATACTACTGGTTCTGGAGCAATGATAAGTGTTAAATGCTTACCTCTGTAGTAATTGCTTTTGGCACAGCCACATGTAGAGTTTTCTTCTCTAAGATAGTAAAGTATGAGGAGCGGATTTTTCAGGAAGGCATTTAGAGAAAATATAAAAAATGCTGGTAATTTATGCCTCTCTCTGCCTTCCTCTTGTTTGCAGAGGACGTACATCTTCACCTTCCTTCTCAGCTCCCGTCTCTTCATGCACCCGTACGAGCTCATGGCCAAGGTCTGCCACCTGTGCACTGAGCAGCAGAGACTCAGTGAGCCTGGCCTGGACAAGGTAAGGTCCCACACTCTCAGTGGGATTGAACAGATTGAAAACCTGATGCAACCAATTAGCATTTGACCCTTTATCCACTGAGATTGATGGGGAATTTCCACACTGCTCAGCCTGTCCTCCGTGAGGGCTGCTGCTTCTGCTGCATTGTTTGTTTTACCAAGAGAATCTCTGAACCAGGGTCCTGAACAGGACAAAATCTGCCCTCTGAAAGTCCAAGGCAGAGGTTTTGTTGACCCTCCTACTTACTTCACCGAGAATCAAAAATCGTTTTGTGGCCGCTATGTCTGAGGCAGCCTCTGACCACCACATCTCCTCAAGAGTCCTTCTCTGTCTGTACACAGGTTTCTCCCTATAAGGTGTAGTGCATGCATAGATCTTGGCACAACTGAAATTTACCACTTTCTTTGTTGATGGTTAGTCATAAGTTATGGAAACACTAATCAATGCCTTCTTTCTGAGACACTCCTGATAATGAGGGGGAGTAGTTTCCACCCACCTGAGGCATAATTTCCGGGTCAGTTAAACTAATGAGAGTCTCTTCATTGGCTTCCATGGCCATTGGCTCTGGCCTGTAATCCAGTGCTGAATGAAGTTAAGATTAAAATTTACCTGACATTCATACCATTATGCTTCACAGTATCCTACAGAGCAGAATTCTATTTCCTTTGAGTTAGAGTATTTCCTGCATTACTGTTACATGTAACATTCCTCACTACTGTTTCCAAATAGAACTGGACCCAGAAAATTGCACCAAAAATCCTACAATTGCTGACTGAGTGGACAGAGACTTTTCCCTATGATTTCCGAGATGAAAGGATGATGAGGAACTTAAAGGAGTTGGCACAAAGAGTAGCCAGTGGTGATGAGGTAAGTTGTCTGCACACGAGGTTATTGGATTAAAAGGCATTCTTTTTACTGTTTTGATACTGCTAATGACATGGTTAAGAAAAGTTGTTATGAAGGTGCTGGTAGGCAAAAAGTTGTCTGGTACCTAAGCCTCTGATGAAACCACACAACATAAGCAGATCTTCTCTAAAGCATGGGCAAGGTTCTCTCCACCTCTAAGCCCATAACATAATCCCATTTTGTGCAGACAGGCACAATTTGGTAGGTGTTAGTATTTATCATTTCAGTGATTCTACTTGGACAAAGCTAGGTAGGACGATAGCTGAGAAATCCCTATCAATGTTGATCATTTCTTGAGTAAGGTGTATTGGAATTGGGCCTTTGACCTGTAGGCCAATGGAGAAGTTATAGCAGATTTGAGGAGAAATTTCCAAAAGAGGACTGGATGAGGAAGAATTGTCTTGAGCTTAAAGTATCAACTCGGAGGAAATCTGTCATATTCCTTCGTGTGGATGGAGCACAGAAGGAAATCACCTGACCTTTTTCTAAATGCCACTTTTCAGACAGAAGTAAAGTTCCACATGGGTATTAGGAAATATTTTGGTGCTTAACTGATGCTTGTCTTTTGAGTACTGATATAAACTCAGCCAAAAGCCAAGGGTTATATTTACTTAGTGGAAGGGAATTAACAAGGTTTCAGCTAGCAGTAGCTGGCATAATATTGCAATTGCAAAAGACACTGGAGTGGCATTTGGAAGAGCTATAAACACAAATAGCAATTGCTAAATGACATGGTTTCCAGTGTTCCTCCGGGACCAGTGTTCTTTATATAAGCTTTTAAGTAATGGTATGGATGAGGCAGCAAACAGCACATTAACAGGCGTGGAGGTAAGCTGGACTGAGAGGAGCTGAGAGTGCTGCCAAAGGCCTCCAGAGGTCTTGAGAGGCTGTACACTTTCTTGGTAAAGAACAAACCTAAACTAAACTTGGAAGCTGAAATACATTTTGATGTTGTCAGAGTGGAGCGGGAGACAGAAGATGGGACAAGAGAATGAGACGAGTACAGAACACAAATGAAGAAGAGACCCAATCTGATATGCAAGCTGAAGGTCGCAAAATAGCTCCAGGAAGCTTTGGGAAGAGGCAGGAGGTGTGCCCTCACTCCAGGGGTACCAGGTTGCTTTGTTTCTAGATAATCTTCATAGCAAGGTAGGAAACTGAAGTTCAGTTTCAGGCAAAGTAGTTATGACTGAGGCCTCACACCCACTTGAAAAATACTCACTGGCGCAAAAAAAGAGAACTGCTTAGCCTGGAGGAAGTTTGAGTTGGTGGATAAAAGAATGAAAAGAGAAGGGGGAAGGGTTGTCTGCAACAAAGTTTCTGGCACTACAGACAGTTTTAAACATTGAAATTGTCTATTGAAAGGGAAGGCAGATGTACAAATCTGCTAGAAAATGTGCAAAGGGAAAAATCTTACTCTGCAAAGAACTATAAATCCTTTCTAGCTGTAGCTTTAAGGGCTTTTTTGACTTTGATGTTTCCTTTAGAAAGACAAAGTGAAAGCAAGCAATAAATTGACTTGTTTTATTGTGAACTGCTTGGAACAATAAATGGCAACTTCCTTGACCTTGCTTTTCTGCAGATCAGTAGGAATTTTGTGAGTCATTACCTTAAAGGATACAAAAGAAGCTATTTCCTACTCCTGTTCACTACAGTTCTACTTATAGCTTCTTATTCCACTTCCTGAATTATTGTACTCCAGCTCTTTTAAGAGCAGTCAGTAAGAGTACAACCAAAACCTCTCACCACACTAACATATCCCTCCTTCAAAACAGCATATTTGGAAAAAGCTTTGGAGGAAAGGACAAGTTCATCTGAATAAAGGAAATATTGCTGGCTTGGACTGATCATACTATAGTGTGCAGACAATAGTTTTTGGATGATCCTTTTTGAAGCCACCTAGGTTTTGCTTTATTGGTTTTAGGCTGATATGTGGAATCTGGAAGAGTAACCACCTTAGTTACACAGATCTATCTACTCAAGAGTTGAGTTCTGTTCCTACTTAAAATTGTCACTCCTGGTAACTTACATCACTACATGGAAAGGCCTGCAAAGGTGAAAGAAGAGAGAGATGGATTTATTATCTTCTCCTTTTCCTCAGATTTGCTACAAGTTAGAGCTCTGACTTTGGTGAAACTGGTTTTGATTTGCTGCAGAGAGAAGCAGGCCCTTTGNGGGGGGGGAACGTTTAAGCGGGAGAAGATGGAGTATTTTCATTTCTTGTATTTCCTCCAGTGGTGGTTTTCAGGAAGTGGATTGAACACATCTTTTCTTTGAGCTAACTGGGTCAGTATTGAACTTGTGAGACAACCACTGCTTAAACCCTCAGCTGGATTCCTTTTGGTCTGATGAAATGCTAATATTGCACATTCACATAATAGAGCTTATCTTAAGTTGACAACAAATACGGGTATCAGCATCCATCTGTTGTGGTGTCATGCAGACCTTAATGCAGTCTTCTCACATTTTGGAAGTGTTTTCTGACTGTTTGATGTTAAAACAGATGTATCGGAAGAACGTGCAGCAGCTCCTCCAGAACCTGATTCGGAAGCTGGCCGCAGTTACCCAGTACGAGGAAGTGCTTGCAAAAATTGATGCCACCACATCCACAGATCGCCTCACGCTCCTAAAGACCAAGCCCCAGTCCATCCAGAGGGACATAATCACAGTCTGCAATGATCCCTATGTGTTAGCTCAGCAGCTGACGCACATAGAGCTTGTGAGTTGTTACACTCCCCAGGATGACTTCATCCTTCCCCTGTTTTTGAAGTGCAGGTTAACAGGGGATATGACTTGCCTCCTTCTGTGCTTTATTTAGGAGAGACTCAATTATATTGGACCGGAAGAATTTATCCAGGCGTTTGTGCAAAAGGATCCTTTGAATAATGACAAGGTAATGGCAGCAGATCTGGAGCAGCACTGAAATGCATCATTTAGCATCAGGTGCATCTTGGGCTGGAAGTGAGGTCCAGCAATAAATGAGGACCAGTAGAAAACAAGCTTTGGTACTCGCATGAAACATTTTGTTAATGTTTTCTTTTTCTTTCTGGAGTACAACTCCTGAAGCTCCAGAACTCACACAACTAATTGAACTTAAATGAACACATTTTCTGGGTTTACTGATTTAAGCTAAGGGCGAACTTAACCCTGTGAATGTTTTCTCCAGGCTGTCTATGCGGCCTACAGCTGGAAGAGGCTGACTTTAACTTTGCCTTCTGCATTATTCATTTTCGACATCTGTTCTTCCTTTTTAGTAAACTGAACTCTTTGCAGCCAAGTGGCACATGGCAGAATTTGCAGGTAGAGCAAGTAGAGCAGACATAACAAAAAGAGCGCAGGGGGCTCTAGGTCTATGTGAGATGAAGGGCAAATATACAGTGTTTTTAACCAGCCATGTTGGGATTGTCATCTCTTTGAGTGCTGTTTTCAAAATTACTTAATTTTTTAATGTTTTTCAGGATGCCTTAACCTCTGTAAAAACTGTGAAAAAGTCAGTCCAATAAAACTTGAATTAACTTAAAACTGACAAACAGAATAGAATGACAGCAATTTGATGTTCAGTCAGATGGTCTCTGAAATTGTTTTTCCAGATAGAGATCACTGAAACTGCTGTCTGTTCCTTTTTGGGCAGCCCTGAGATGTGCTGTGGAAATGATTCCAAGGTGATATCAGCATAGCACTGCTCAGGGAAGGGATAATCCCATGAAAGTGGCAAAGCTGACCTCCCAAAGTTTGGATGCAGTATGTCCATTTGTCACCAACAGCCAAACATAATGTACCTGACCTCTGTTTTCCTGCTGCACTTGCAGAGTGCTTAATGTTGTATCTGCTCTGTCAGAGGGACAGGAGTAAGGACTGAAACAGTGTGCATATTCAAGGGAGTTTTATGCAGATATTTAGCCGTGATTGTTTGCATAAGTCTGTCCTAGGTCCTTAAAGCATCCCAGTAGGACTTAAAACACGGGGTGGATTCCACATCCCTGCTGGAGTGCTTTACTGGGCCCACAGCTCAGAAGGAAATTACACATGCTTGAATACTACCACTGCTGCTTTCCCTCTAAGCTTTTTGTCACTTTGGGTAACTTGAGTTATTCCTGGTTACTTGACAATGTTTGGGAATAGCAAGGCAGAAAGCCAAAAGAGGGGAAAGCTAAAAATTGTGCTGAAAGTTGCCATTTTATTTCTGTCCGTAGACCTGCTACAGAGAGCGAAAGAAGACTCGGAATCTTGAAGCCTATGTGGAGTGGTTTAACAGGCTCAGTTACTTGGTTGCAACAGAAATCTGTATGGTGAGCAAGGGCTTTTTGTGCTGAAGGGTTTTGTTTAGCTATCTAAAACCGTCAAGTCTTTTCAGGTTTGGAGCATTTTGGACTTTTCATTTGCTTGGTTCTCTAATTGTTCACATTTGGATGCAGCCAGAGCACATCTGAAGAGGAAATAAGTTCAGTGTTTTTAGCATTATACAGATGCCTTGGCCTGGTTGATGTTACAGTGATGATTTATTCTGGGTTAGCCCTTCTTGGTACATGAACGTGTCTCCCCTGCTGTTCTCTCCTCTGAAAGCCCCTTGTGAATTGAGGCACATTCTGTCTTCTGGCTGACCCTCTACTCTGCCCTGCTCTTCTTCACATCCTTCTTCTTGGCAGAGCCTCTTTGCTTGTTAGCCTTGCTCTCTGCCTGCCCAGGATCTGGTTTGTCCTTGCTGTCCTGAATGCTTTTGAACACAGTAGTGTGGCTTCTACATGTAAAGGACAGTGTGAAGCTGTGGTGCATATGACTTTTAACAGGGGGGTTATTTCTCTGGGGATGTGTCTAAGTGCTGTTTCCTGCTGAGCTTAACCCTACAAACACATCTCTTGCAGCCTGTGAAGAAGAAGCACAGAGCAAGAGTGATAGAATATTTCATCGATGTGGCACGGGAATGTTTTAACATTGGCAACTTCAATTCCTTAATGGCTATTATTTGTAAGTATGTGTATTGAGATACTATTTTATCCCTGTTTAAATCTGGATAAAGGAAGCAGAGTGTCTCACACAGAAGTCTACTGCTTAGCTTGGTCAGCAGCAGCATGAAGTTGCTCAACACTGGTGCAATGCTATGTGTGTATTATAAAGTTTGTATAAACCACAGTTTTCATTGCAACTCTTCAGAGACCTAAATCCCCACTTTTTAAACCAACTTCAGTGCTGAATTGGAATAGTAATTTACCCTGTAATATGGAGAATTGATGTCTTCCATTGTTTCTATCACATCTTAGTGGTTTAAAAATTCCACACCTCTTTATATCTGGTAGAAAACACTGGGAATATTTTTTTTTCATTTGAAATGTGTAGTTTTCAATGAATTATGTAAAAGATGGTGTTCAGAACACTCATTTGAGCTTTTCTGCTGTATGTACATGTTTTATCAAATCCACATTAAATAATGCCATAGCATTTTTTTAGAGCTTTCATTCTGAGAGATGAAGATTTTGTTTCCAAGGTTATTTTGGAACTTAAAGAAAACAATGACTCTGATTTCTTGAGTATCCCCATTGAAAATACTTGTTATTGGTAACAGATTCTTTGCTTTAGGAATACTTACTAGTCCAAGCTACCTGAAAGATTTTTTTCTTTTAAATACTCCAACAATCTCTTTCTCTTGTATCAAGCTGGCATGAACATGAGTCCTGTGTCTCGATTAAAGAAAACCTGGGCAAAAGTGAAGACAGCCAAATTTGATATTCTTGAGGTAAGTTTGCTAATATTCGCACAGGAGGCTGTTAATACCTTTTTACTTTTAACTGCTTTAAAATATGAGTTTGGCTTCCTTATGACATTTAATTTAGTATATTTGTGCTCTTAATGGATATTGTCCTGCTGACCTTTGTCAGAGATCATGTAGGTGCAGCACTCTAAGAGTTTGTGATTTATCCAAAAGAGTGTATTGGATCCCTTGTTGTGCTGAATGGACATTTTTAAAAATAAGGTTTTCTTCTGATCAAACTAACAGAGAGATACCACAGTCCTCTACAAAGCTGTATTTGTGGACCTGTTCAGAAGACCTTTTCCTATTTAAGAGTTGCTCAGTTGAAAAAGGATTGTGTATACCTCATTATTTGCATCATTTCATGCCTTGCAGCATCAGATGGACCCTTCCAGCAATTTTTATAATTACCGAACTGCTCTGCGTGGAGCCACTCAGAGGTCCCTGACAGCTCACAGCAACAGAGAGAAGGTGTGTTTGCAAATGACTTGGCAGTGGGCAAAAGAGAAATGTGCTTGTTAAGTTGCATGGTAAACCTTTATCCTGGAATTCTGATTCTCAGCAACTCTACCCCTGGCAGGCTTCTAAAAAGCGGCCAGATCAGTTTGGTGCCGACTGAAAGTCCAAACATTAAACAATCACTTTGATTATTTAAGTAAATAAGTACACTGCCTCAGCTTATTTCTGTTTGACAGACACCTATATCTCACAAACACATACCACAAATAGAAAGGCTAAGGACTGACATGAGGTTGCTCGTAATTTGCTCTTACAGCTGCTACTTGTGCTAAGCTTTCAGTAATTCATGGCTTAAGGTGGAAAGACTTTAAAACTTACTCATAAAAGGTATTCTAAAGCTCAAATCTAGACAGAGGTGTGGCATTCCCTTCCTGTGTGTAGTCTTTAATGCAGAATCTCAGTGGTAGTTCTTGTGGAAACAAATAGCTTCCCAGCTGCTCTCCACTTGGAAGCAGTTGCTTATCAGCACCGTATGATATTAGGACTTCATGTTGTGTTTAATAAATGTGATCTTGGAATTCATGGAATAAACTACGAGACAGATGAAGCAGATCCACCTGCAGTCTGCTGATCTATACTGTTGTTATACACGGAATGTCTTTCTGAGTCCTAAGGATCTGTTCATATATCATTCAAAATACCAGAAGTTTAAATCTAAGAGGCTTACTTCTTCTCAGAGAAAAGTCAGTTTTAAGACTTCAAAGAGAGAACTTTGAGGTATTGAAATATGGTGCAATGAAGCGTTCCACGGAAATAATAAGTGGTATTTGTTTTATCCCCAGTTGTAACAAGGATGTGTAGCTGTGAAAACTTCCACAGGATGAAAATTAAAATAGAACTATTTTAAGAAAGTAAAATTCTCCAGCATTCTCCAAAGAAAATAGGTAGGAAAGTAGGCAGGAAATGCTTCATTTTAAGCCAATCAGGACAAAGGTTCAATGACTTGCATGAGCTCAGGGAACTGTAGCTCGAAAACCACTTGTGCTGCTACCCCAATATTCCCTGGTGTGTTCAATATGCATCTCCCCTGGCTTACCAAGCAAGTCCTGTCAAGAGGGAAAGCTACACTATGAGATACCCTGCAGGAATTACATGTAAGAAGTAGGTGCCTCTGACCATTTATCTTCTGGAATCTGCAAGGAAGAAGGAAAAAAATGAAAAGGAGAAAGACATGGCATAGAAATGGAGGACTTTGTGGAGAGACTTGTATTTTAAAATTCAGTAAATGCAGTTTTTGTGTAAAGACATAAAATCCTTAGTCCTTTAGTATTTTGCTTATCTTTTGTATCACCTGACTTCCTTCCATGTTTATCTGAAGACCATTGTGTCTCGATTCAGGACCAGACTGATAGCAATGCTGTTCTCTCCCTAGATCGTGATACCTTTCTTCAGCCTCTTGATCAAAGATATTTACTTCCTCAATGAGGGTTGTGCCAATCGCCTTCCAAATGGTCACATCAATTTTGAGGTAAGTAGAGCACCTTGGGGTGTTAATGGGGTGGGGTTAGTGGGGTTTTAATGCAGGGTCAGCCCCTTTAGCAGAAAACTGAAGCAGATCATGGTCCAATTTCCACTGGATTCTGTGAGAGCAAAATAGACTGGAGTTTGAGTATATCTGTTACTTCTCAGGGCAGCTGGGAGGTAGTCAGGAAAATAGCAGTTTTATCTAAGATGGAGTGTTTATAGAAACTTCCAATATTCCCAGTTTTTTTAGTGGGGGAAAAAAAACCTCAGAACTTCTTCCCAGTGCTCAAGTTCATCTCAACATTTCAATTCACAAGTTTGCTATAGTTAATGACAAGATGTTCAAATTGGTATTTTAGGGCTTATCTTGTAATTCCTCACATAAAAAGCAAGTTCCTGTTTTATCAAGATATGTAGGCAGCATTCTCATACATGTAAGTCCCAGATTGTCTCTGAAGAAATATGTGATAGAGCAGCAGTGAGGGAGTTTTGACTCTCTTGTCTTCCAATACTTCTTTTGCCTCTGATTTCATGCTTGTTATCCGACACAGGGTGAGTTACCCAATGATTTGCTTCCTGTACTTTCAGTTTTCAAGAAGCCTGGGTCATTCACATTTCAGTTGTAGTCATAGGCCTGAATTAGCCTAAAGGTTCTAAAACTAGGCTGTGCAATTACCTGGAATGTCCTTTTGCTCAAGGAATCCATGTGCACTTGAGGCATGTTAAACTTTAATTGAAAGAGTTTATCAATTAATGGCATCAGCACACTACGTGGGGAGTGTTTATTTTTGGCATAAATTTCCAGCAAGAAAATAGATCATTTGGTATTTGCTAACTGGCAGGAAACATCTGTATTTTGAAATGTCAGTATTAAGCATCTGATGTGAAAATCACTGTGTATGTAATTGCAATACAAAAAGTGTGAGTGTCATCAAAGTTAAAATTTGGGCATAAGGAGTGTTACCAGCTCCTTGGAAAAAAAATTAAGAGCACTTCATGACCTACTATATTTGTATTCACAACAGCAGTTTTAACAAGGTGAAGGAGTGGGTTACCATACCTTGAAACAGGAAAACAAAAGTTAGAAGCTGAGTTTTTGAATCAGATCATGTTCATTTCTATCTTAAAAGCCAAGGACAATCAAAACCTTGGTCTCCAAACCAAGATCTCTCCCTCTTTTTAAAAAAAATGTTCAGGATAAACAATGTTGATCAATATAGCAGCTCTTCTGCTTTGTATTCTGACAGAAATTTTGGGAATTGGCAAAACAAGTCAGTGAATTTATGACATGGAAGCAAGTGGAGTGTCCTTTTGAAAAGGATTGGAAGATTCTGCAGTACTTGCTCTCTGTCCCAGTCTTCAGTGATGATGGTAAGGAGCTCTGGACTTCTGCAGGGATGGTGTCACTGGCAACTGCTTAATCACTTTCTGTGTTAATTTGTGGCTTCCTCACAGTAAGAAAAGACTGTCCTGAGACATCTCTGTCTGGCAAGTGAAAAATGCTCCTCCCTTACAAATGACAGAGAAGATAAGATTTTTCTTTTATGTGCATATAGTCTGTGAGAATCAACATTGGTTCTGCAATAGAATTAACTAAATGGATGTGCACCCTCTAAATGTCACATGAAATGTGTTTATGTAGGCTTTCAGGATACTTTGCACTACAGGGTGCTGCTTAAGGAAGAAAACAGGGACTTCACTGGCTACTTACAAAGCACCATGTCCCTGGCCTCATTTTATTTTCTCTTGAATGCTTTCTTCTCCTCGTACTTTTGAGTTTCCGCTGGCTGGTTTTTCCCCCCCTCAGGGCAGTCTTTGTTGTCATGCACAGTTTGTTAGCATTGTCTGGGTGCAATTATAAGCAATGCTATCCTTCCTAATGGGATTCTGAAGCCCTAAACTGAGGGATAGATAGTACATGCCCGCTTCATTTAACTCAGTCTGCTTTGCAGGGAGAGCAAATTTTAAAATGCCAGTAGGCCAAACATAATGTATTTGCTTCTGATTGCAGCACTTTACTTGGCTTCCTATGAAAGTGAAGGCCCCGAGAACCACATCGAAAAGGACAGATGGAAGACACTAAGGTTTGTGTCAGAGGTTACCCAGATCAATAAATAAATAGAATGGGATACAGAGCAAGGGAATAGCAGTTAAAACCAAATGGCATGTTACATGTTTCAACAGATGGGACACAGCATGGTTGTAAATCCCCCCTCCAATCTGGGACTCTTGGAAAAAATAGAACAATCAGTCTTTATCTTAAACCCTCTCAGTCCTTCTTTCTCTTAGGAAATGAGAATTAGAATAAGTAATTTTGTAGTTTAATTTCTTGTGTTACTCAGTGAAAGAAGAAAGTACTTTCTAGACTCCAAGAAATCCCTGCTTCCTCACAAGTACTGTACAGAGCACTCTGGAATCCACACAGATGTTTTCACAGCTACTGAATACCTTTCTGCACCAGCCTTTCAGACAGGGCCGAGGTTTGCATAAAGATCACTCTGGGGCAAGTGCATTAATGAAACCAGTTAACAATTTAGAGTTCAGGCTGGGGAAAAATATTCAGGAAAATCATATTTTTGGCTTTTCTTCTACCGTTATTAGAATGCAGCCTCATCAGCTCTTTGATTTTAGTAATTGTGGAAGGATACATGAACCACTAAGGCAGGGGGATGTAACAATTCCATCTGACTGATTCCACTCACTTTGAGGAAAAGACAGAAAGAGAGTTATTCACATCAGGGCACAGACACTCCACATTACACAGGGTGACAAGACCAAGATCTGTAGTAACACGCATCTCAGTTTCACAGCTTCCTTACCGTTGTCACTCTGTCTGAGAATATTTACATCATTTTCATGATTACCTTTATCCATTTGCATTTCCTTCTGCCTTTCAGGTCAGCGCTTCTGGGCAGAGTCTAGAGCACACCATGTCTGCTGTTACGTGGATTGCCAAGGGGCACAGCTTGGTTTATTTTTCTGTGCACTGAGTGGCTCTCAGAACGATGAAAGATGTGCAGTCAGCTGCAATATCGTGGCAGCAAAGATGAAAGAAGTTAATTCAAGAACAGACAGGCAGCTTCTCCCATCTGACAGATGAGATAAAATCACAGCCCACTCAGCTGGGATTCAGGCTGAAGTATTGATTGAGAATCCTTTGAAGATCTCAGATGCTGCCTATGAATCATTTCACACCTGGATGGAATGTACTTTCCTTTTGCTGCAGCTTGCTGCTTCAAGGACTCACAGGAGGTTATGGAGGGGAAATGTTCACCATTCCTTTCAGTGAAACCCAAGTCTGCATGGAAGAGCTCTCATTCCTAATAAGCTGAATATATCCCAGAATTTTGGGATTGCTAAGAAGGGAAAGGACTGGACACAAAAATTGGCTGCTGAGGAGAATTTCTCCCTACCACTGTAATGGTGGCTGGGTTTTTTTTCCTTTTCCAATGTGTTTTTGAGTTGGCTGCTGGCAGGCAAACTCATTATTGTTTTAAGTTATTTTAAAAATATAAAGTAATAAAAATCAAGGCTGTGGTAGAAAATACACCTGCTATAAAAATATGGTAGCTATGTAGCTCTACAACTTCTAGGGAGGCTTTTTCTTTTGTTCACTTCTTTACAACTAACCACTACATGCTACAGATGTTCTTATTTTTACTGTGAGGTTTTGTTACTCTAGATTTTCCATACTTGACCTTCTTCTTATGTTAGGTTGAGCAAGTTAACTTTTCTAGAATAGTCTTTGAGAAACTGGCATAAAAACTGTGTTGAAATATGAGAGTATGTTTTTATTAAGTAACTTTTGTAACTGCTTTTTTTTTGAAAGTGTAACAGTGGAGAACACAATCCACTTTGAAATAGCAAGATGCCAAAAAGAAAAAAGAGGCTTCTTCTCAACTCCAGCTATGAACAAAACAGTTTTCCTGTGTGTTTGCTTTAGGGATTACGTTTATGACTGTGAAGTGGTTCTTTGTGTTACACACCTAATAAGTTTTTAGTAGCTCTAAATACTTAGTCACTCTATCTATCCTATGAGGAACCTGATGGAAAAAAAAATACAAAAACAAGCTGTAGCTGTAGATTACCCTGGATGCAAAAATCAATAAGCACAGTACATATTTGGCAAAGAAAAAAAAAAAAAAGCAATTATTCAGCTTCTGTTGTTAAAAAAAAAGGAAAAAGGTAAGAATAAATATATTTATTTGTTGCATTGCATCTCTTGAGGTTTTAGTTAAGGTGGTTTTTATGTTCTGTCTGTACCTTTTCAGGCAAATATTTTAATTTTTAATTCCATAGTAACATATTGAGGTAGCCCTTGTTAGTGGGGATACTGTCCTTAACTACAGCCTGTTTGCTGGTAGAAGTTTCTGAGTCACATATTCCACAAGGACCGGCACCAGGGGCTCAAGCCCTGACAGAAAAGATTTCCTCTCCTCCTTTCCCATTACCTGTGTTGGGGTAAAGAGTAAAGAAGAGGCCAGCTCTTGGAAGGGAGAAAACAGCTTCTGCTGTGCACAGCCTTACCATCCAGCTTTCATCAGGTGAGGTCTTTCCCATCCTCCCCTCTGCATCCTTCCCCTGTTGTTGAGGCTTAAGCCTGGTGCTTGAAAGGGGAATGCAAATCCTAAACCTCTGGCAAGCCAGAGCTGCTCCTTCAGCCATGATTTAACTCAGTGTTTGATGTTAGAGCCTTGCCATGCTCTGTGCTCTCTGCTCCATCATTTGGTGCAGCCTAACTGTACTGGGCTTTAATTTTGAACATCCCAAGCTATGTCAGGCTGTTGAACCACTGATGTGGAAAGAGCCATTCCCACCTGTCCATAGCAAATGGGAGAGAAAAGGACTGATTCTTCCATGGTCGAGCAGCTCCTAAAGGAAATAGACTCTCAGAAATGAGAAGTTACAAGAACTCATTAACTCTACAAGCTGAGTGTTCAGGCAAGACTGAAAATCCCAGCTCAGTGCTGACAGATGCTCAGTGCTTAATGGGAGCAGAGGCAACAACTCTGTTGTATCCTGTACAAATGGCTCAAACATTACTTATTTTTAGGTGGTGCACTTTCTTCTTGTGGTGCAGAGACAGAAACTCTGCCTCTTGCAGACCCATGTAAACCAACTTGTTCAAAAGAGTCTATAGATGTCTGGCTAAGCCCGCAAGAACAATACCTGTCCTTACCATCCAGCTATTTCCCTGCTCTCCTATTTGGAAAAATCTTCATGGTGTCATCATGTAAAGAACGGTCAGATGAATGCAAAAATGTGCAATAGCCTATTTAGAGCTGTCATATCTAAAAGAACAGGTAGGAACCTTTACATCCACGTAGGTATTTTGCATTTGTGTTGTATTTTGTCAGCCTTCCCAGACAGATGTTCTTGACAGAGCTGAAACTGGTACTTGATCTAGCACTAAGGTAGGCACCCCTTCCCTGAGGCATGTCACATAATTGTAGCCAGCAGTATTGGATAGAAGGAAGTGCAAGCAATAAAAGTTTATGTTAAATAGTTTGTTTGAGTTGCATATGTTGAATTTCAGGTTTGCTGCCTAAGAAGCTCCACTCAGAAATATCAGAGTGATTTTCTTGTAAAGGGAGTCAGAGGTCTGCTGTATATGCTATCAGGCTTAAGAGAAGATAATATCCAATACCAACAATAGTAACCTAGTAGGATGACAGCAGAAGTTTACAAAAAAAATAGAACAATTAGTAATAAAAGTTTAGAAAAATAGCATGTGAAACATGAGGTAGAACCTGTATTGGCTACATACAATGTGTTTCTTCCTACTGCTGTTGCTAAGGTAACAATCTATTCTGATGCTAACAATGAAGAACATTGCTTTTTCTCCTTAATTTCTCTTTGAGCAAACATACATCTCGTTTGGTACTTCTTTCTGTTTGGCAGTTCAGGATCAGGCCTAGAGGAAGCAGCAGGTGATGCTCCTTGATCCCTGTGCGACTCAATTTGATAACCACCAGAATTAGTATTCAGAGGCTGTTTGCCCTCCATAAAAAAAGTGCTTACAGCATTACATACTCTCAAGCAACCTTGCAGAGAACAGGTCTCATCTGAAGATCCAACCTGAATTTGGAGGGCTGAGCATTAAGGAGACCTGATCTGTGAATTTCTGTTTCAACAGGTTTAGTGAGAACTTAAAACTGCAATATGTGTTGAGCTGTTTTTCACAAAAGATTAATGAAAATATATTCTGGAGCAGTATTCACAGGGTATGTCATTAGTAGATTAAGTTTCGAGAAAAAGGTAAGTGTATGAGAACAGTGCATCACAGTGTTAGCTTTTTAACAGACAAAATTTTCCTTTCCTCCTACAAAATCAAATTCAGATTAATCCCAGATGGTTGCTTTCATAATGCAGATTTTCAGGATGCAGTACAACTATTGTTGGTGTGCTATAAGGTGCTTGTTTTACTCAAGAAACAGTCATTCATCACCTTTAGAAGTGAAGTGGTAATTTAAGTCCATATATTTGTCTATAGAAATTTCATTTCATATAATAGTAGCACACTTGATTGGATTATTTAAATGCTGCTTTTCTTTTTAAAGAAGAAAACTGCTTGTTTTTTATTAAGTGCCATGGGAAGTCATAGTTGCACAATATCTTGTGAAGAGTATCGGTTGGTGTATCAGTAGTTAGCTGGTTTTCAGTAAAAAGAAGGGAAGAAGGTACTTTAGTTATCTCCGGCATGACTAAGAGAGCATTTTCAGTTAAGTGTTACATGGTTGTTCTGTTTAAATCCCTTATCTGCAGTCTGCTGCTTTTGAATGGAGTTTTAATATAATTGCAGAGGTTCTCTTCCTAGTGAGAGGAGAGTAGACTGAGTGTTTATCCCTCCCACCCAAGGCAAGGACACTGACGCTGCAGGTGCAACCGGCTGTTCCCTGGTGGCTTCTCCTGCAGTGCCCCTCTCCCCATAAGCCCATTTCAGACCATGAACTTTCCTGGTTTCAGCTTCTGCCTTTCCAGATGGGGATGGGAAACTTTAGTCTGATGCAGGGTGCCCTCTTGTGACACAAGTGAAACAAAACCAGAGATCCGGGTGGGATGGGATGAGGAAAAATGAATGAAGGTTCCCAAGAAAAATTGTGGTTTGACTGTGACCGTACCCAGAAGCCAGCAACTGTTTTGTCTCCATCCTCTTCAACTTCTGTCAGCATGTAGTGTGAAGCCAATGAGAATTAAGCATCATAATGAATTTTACTGGGGCATATTTCCTACACAACCTCACTTCTCTCAGCTTTTTCCTTGGAATAGCTGCCTTGTAATTTAAATAAAGCTAAAAGCAAGAAGCAATCCAGGTAGTGCACTCCATCATGTTTTGAACCACCTGGAAAGCTGATTTCTTTGGCTTAAAGGAAATGAGATTCAGCACAGATGTTATCTTGCTTAATGCCCAACTGAAAAGTGCTCAGATATTTTGAGATGGGGACAAAGTAAAATGCATAATGAAAAAAAGGAAAGCATTGAGAGCATGATCAGAGTTTTCTCCCTGTGATTTTATATCCTACTGGGTCAAGATTGCACTCTTGGCATTGGCCATGTGTAGTATATGATTCAACATAAATTTTCTCTTGTAGTTACTTTTTTTCCTCTTAACTGCAGAGGGGGAGGTGCAAACCCTGAAAAGAACTCCAGGCCTTTGTAAAGAAAAAAACAACAAGCCTACCATCACCCACATATTTAATTTTTGGAAACAAATACTCAAGTACTTGGGGAATGAACCGAATGAGCACATTAAAATGGTTTTGAATAGATTTATTCTCCCGGTCTCCCCTTTTTCCCAGCCTTGTCATTGGTCAAATGCAGAAACATTAAGCACATTCTAACTGCTGTCTCTTACATGTTGATTTCAATCACATTGCCGCTGCTTTTCTCAGTCCATTCATTTATCAGTTTGATATCACATTGCTTCCACAACCTCCTGTAAGCAGATGAGTCCAGTTTACAATTCAGAATTTACTTGGTTATAGAACAAATTATATAATGTAGGTAAGTTCATAGCAACAGGCTGGCTCCTGCTTTTCCAGTGACAAACGTTTGAAAGCAAAATGGCCTTAAAACAGTTGTCTGAGGTTGGGGAAATTGCTTGTCTTGGAAACACGTTAGGTTTTGAAGAAACACTGAGCAGAGATGGAAATAGACCAGAGCCAGAGGTAGGGAGTATCTGCTCATTCTTGAAACCAGTCTTTTGTTACATTTACCTTGGACTCTTTGGGCAAAAGGTCTTTGTATACCCAGAGATTCACCTGATGTCACACCTGTGAGCCAGGGTGTTGCACATGTAATTTAAGGCACTGGAAAGAACCAGGCACCTCCATCACTTGGTTCATCTCCTCTCAGGTGAAGTGATCTCATTCTGCTGCGCTTCCTGGAAAAGGTAAAATTAGGGTTGATCCCACTTTTAGCAGATGGAGTATGGAGTAGTCTCTGATCCTACACAATTCTTTCAGTCTGTAGACTACTCTCCATAGGTGTCTTACTGCACAGTATCTCAGTGAGAAAGCTGGAATACCCTTCCAGATGTGTCATACTGTGCTGAAGGATCTGCGTCTTACATAAGCAGTTCTCCAGCATGTACTAAAACAAAGTGATGTGTAGCTTCTTTCCCTTCTTGCACTACAGAGCCAAAGCATACACAAAATATATCCCAGAAGAAGAGAGTCCAGAGACTGCAGGCAGATGG
>VXBU01018903.1:1349129-1378864 GCA_013400315.1 Bombycilla garrulus | reverse complement strand
GGCGGGGGTGCTGGCCCCGCAGTGCCGGCACCCCGCGGGCCTGCGGCGGACTCGGGTCCGGCTGGCGCTGGATCCCGGGAGCATCGCCGGAGCATCCCGCGGCGGGCGCGGACATGTCGATCTCTGCCGGGCGGGTTTTGGGTCTGTTCGGTCCCTGCTCCCGTCTGTGCCGTGACCTCGAACAAGCGTGTGAGGTGCCCTGATAGCAAACACAATGAATGCCCTGTTGTGCCTTTTGTCTCCTGAGCTGTGGGTAAAGCCAGTCAGACCTCGGAGGAGCAAGGCTTTAAGTTTTCTGCTAGGATTGGCTACTGTAATGCTGAATTACCAAAATCACCTGTCAGTTTTTTATTGATTCCTGCCACATGCATGAGTTTCCTGCACAAGTGGCCGATAAAGGGCACCATGTGGAAACAGGGTTCTGTCAGATCCGACTGCTTGTTTGTTCCATTGTCCACTGACAATTAACTGTTCATATATAATGGGAAGACAGAAGCTGCTAATATTGCCACTCCAGAGATGCTGATAGATTGTGAACCTCAAACATCACACAGTAAACCTGTTCTGTTTCTGGATACAATACAAACATTAGGTTTTTCAGTGCCCTGGAGCAGTCACTCTGTCATATATTATATTAAAGTGTATAGATTATCCTTTACTTGAAATGCAGTGACTGCCACTGCATTTAGTAGTAGAGACTGCTACAGTGTCATGATGTGTTTCCCATAATCTCCTCTTTATGCTGTAAATTTTAGTTAATGTTGATTGCTGTTTGGGGTTGTTTTTAAATATGGTTGCATGCTGAGCTAATATCTTTGGTTAAGCGATGTGCAGTGACACACAGGTCCCTCTTCAGAGTTATTTAGTTCGGTACCCTAATGTGCAATTTCTTTAAATTCTCCTGTGCAGTACAGATTTGCCTTTATTTCTGACATACTGAGGTGTCCCTGTTAGCAGGCTGAAGCACCAGCTGTCAAAATGCATCTGTGAAGTTGGCACAAATGATAAATAATATTCAAAGTCACAATAAGCAAGACAGAGCTGAGAAGAAAGGCTATTGTAATGAAAACTAGATTTGGAATGTGAGGTACATTGTCAGCTATTTCAATTCTGACCTGTTGAAGGCTGTAAACCAGGACAGAACTATGCATCTGTTAAAAGTACAGTTATACTAAGAAGTAAAAGCAAATTGTTGGAGCCTCCCAGTTTATTTCTTGTCATCTGATCAATGTGCCTTGTCAGGGCCAAGTTCTTATCCAGTTCCAATAAAATGGTAAAAGATTATCTTCATCCACATCACTTGGGGTTCAGCTTAAAAAAGGTGTCCTAAATCCATGGGGCAGACAAACAGCAACTTTGGGCCTGCTGATGTCTGACCACAATAGTAGCATGATTCCTTGCTCCTCCTAAAATGATGCAATGAAACATGCCAAAGATTGTGTCCGAGGAAGCAGGTGGGTCACTGCAAATCTACTGAAGGCTGCTGGTTGCAATGTGTTTGTTTGAGGCGAGGTGTGTTCTGACAGGAGCCCCAGGACCTTTCTTTGTCCTCCTCACTTTTCATGAGTAGCCAATGGAAGGAAGGGGATAATTCCCCATAAAAAGATACTTGTTCCTTGACAGCAGTAGCAGCTGTTACACTAACAAATACGAGCCAGTTTTAGGTGAGTAAGTGAGCGGCAGAAATGGTGCCAGCTGCCTGTGTGTTAATGCATACACTTACTAATCATATCTCCCTTATGCCAGGCAGGTATGTACCCACTGGTTAAATTAGTCTTTGTACGCAATAATTATTCCTCAGTGGGGAAGTGACCCAACTTCTATTTTTTACTTCTAACAATTCTCTTGCTTTAACAGTCAAGCACAAGCTTTTCACTTTCCTGCTGTTTGTTTTGTCTTTGTTAGGCTGAAAGGAGCTTACACATCTCTTCAACTCACAAAAATGCAGTAGCCATGAGATCTTTTGCTTTGTTTCTACCACCCCTCCCTAACTCTTCTCCTTGCACTTTACTCTGCTGACTTGCAGGATTGGAGAGGAGGAAAGCAATCAGCTGTGTTTACTACAGTTGCATATGGCAAATTCAGCTGCCAGCTAATTACTAAATTCACTGCTTAACATTCCATGATTCTGTTTTATTTTTGGAATGAAATAAAACTGCAAATTTATTTTGCCACCTAGGTCTCTGGACAAAATGGGGAACGGGTTAGTGAAACCCAAGCACCTGAGGCAGCCGGACAGACACGTGGCAAACCTCGCTATTGGCTGTGCTGCCAGCCACAAGTTTCTGATGGACCCATGCCTAGGCATCAGTGTGATCAATGGGCAAGCTGATGTCCTCTGTAGCAGGGTACTTGAACTGGAAAAGGAGCTGAAGAGAAAAGATCAGCAGTTGCAAGAGAGTCAAAACCACATTGCTGAGCTTCAGGAACAGCTGGCTATGCAGACTAAGATCATAGCAGAACTCACCAAGGAGCTTCAGAACAAGTGTATACAGTTGAACAAGCTCCAGGATGTTGTTAACACTCAAGGAGAACATTCTATTCAGCCTTCTCCATTTAAAGCTTCTGCTGATAGGAGGAGAGGAGCCAAGGAAGGTGTATCTGCAGAGCCAACAACACGACTCTGTGATTTGAGCAGGCAAACTATGTTTTCCCTTGAAAAAGCGACAGTGCGAAAGGATTCCAGGTGAGCTCATTTCAGAGGGCTTCTATGCTTGTGTTACAAGGTTATTACTTTTATCTTAATTATATCCTCTCTTCATGATAAATCAGGATTAAAGTATACATCTCTTTCAGCTTTTTTGCAGCTGTGATAGATGCTGGTTGAGTTTGTGGGTAACTTTAACCAAGAATCCTCTGTGTCCCACAGACTTCAGATGAAGAGTGGTGGGTAGCCTCTGTATTTCAGATGAGAATATTACAGTTTTTTGGGGATTTATCTTTATTACCAGGTTCCTCCTTCCCTCCAGCTTCTAGCAATCATGGTGTGGGAACTAAATTTTACTTGCTCCTGTCTGAATCCAATCACGCTTTCTAGATTCTGACAGACCCAGACATCTCTGGTCAGAGCTGACCTTGCAGACAGAGGTATCACACTGGTATCCCTAAGCATAACTTAAGCCCTCTTTTACCCTGCAGTGTAGAGATAACCTAAGAGTCTGTTTAACAGGGTGGTAGCCAGATTCTACCTGGACTTCAGCCAGTGACTTTAGTGCCTCCAAATTTGTGGGGAGCTTCATTTTTCATGGTATATATGAATCTGTACCATAGCAGACCTGAGAGTTATGAGGTGTGTTTCCTCATCCATCATGTCCAGCACTGCACCTTAGAGGATGCCTCATGAATCAGAAAGGCTGCCTGAGTCACCACAAAGAGCTGAGAACTTCAGCCAGCAGTGTTTTTCCAGAGTAAGGGAGCTGCATTAATATTTTATCACAAGTACCTGGGTAGCTTAAATCATAGTTTTAAGAGTGTTCTGTTTGTAACTTGTCTTCTCCTTGGCATGATCCTTGTACTGCAGTTCACCACATGGTTTTCTGGAGTGCTTTCAGAGACAGAATTTTAGCAGCAGTGAGGAGTAAAGCCAGGAGAAGTGCCAGTGGATTAGCAAAGCGCAGCAGCCAGAACCAAAGCAAGTATTGCAGCTTAAGCAATCCAAACATAATGTGCATAATTTTTTGATGTCGTAGTGGTCAAAGTATTATTTGATCTTCCAAATAATTTGGAAGCAAACATATGCCAAAAAAGCAGCACTGTACTGCTGTGTGTTGCTATGCCTCTAGATAGGCCTGTGATACACATCCACTTGTGTGAGACACCTTCACCTTGCTACTGAGACAGCCAAACGATGAAAGGTACAAACATTTGGTTTCCTTACCTGGTCTGTAAGTGCTGTAGTAGGTCAAGTTCAGGCAGTTCAGACATGTAAAAACAAAGTGCAACCTTCACTACCTGCAGAATTCTGTCTGCTAATTAGCAAGTACTGAACCATTAGCCTGACAGTGTCTGTCAGGGTGTTTGGAGTTGCTGCTATCAGCAGTGCCTCCCCTTTACAGAGGAAGGACTTAATGCAGCCCCACTGCTGCGTGCGGTAACTTCACAGTGCTGCTGCACAGTTGTGAAAGGAGCTGTCTCAGAAGGAGGGGAAGCTCTATGCTCCTTGAATTTGCATTGATTCCAGAGCGCCACCAGTCCCTTTTAGAAATATTTGTAAAACAAATGGCACAATTTGATGCTATTCTTGTGGCGGGGTTTGAGTGCCATATTTTTGTTTGGAGTATATCAGCATGAATGATTTTAATGAAAGTTTTAGAAGCATAGTCTCCTCTTCTACAGTTCTGGAAGCTTTTGTGCTCATTTTACGTATCGGGTTATATGCAATTACTGTACTTTATTGCAGTAGTGTATACATGATGCAGGCCAGGATGAATCAAATTAGTAAGGCTGAGTTTAGATGAAAACTAAGTTAGAGCTTATATTCCAATAACCCTGTTACTTTCAGCAGAAGGTAAGTTATGATCCCTATTTCTAAACACAGTCCTCACCATAGCTACTTGGTTTTATTTTCCTCCCTCGTCTCATCACCTTTACTTATTTTCAGTCATTACATGGCTGCTAACAATGTAAGTGTATTTACGTGCCCTAGGTTTGTTCATTCCTGGATTGTCCTCAGGAGATTTTTCCCACATAACCTAGTTTTGATGACAACCTCCCAATGCTTTATGAATACAAACAAGAGGAGGTCTTAAATACCTCAGAAGTCTGTCAGGGTTTTGACTTTGTCAACATTAGGAGCATGGGGACTTGAAGGCAGAATTTATCTTTCACTTCAGCAGTAAAAGAAAACTAACCAGCAGGGTCATAAAAGCTCCATCAGTGGAGAATCTGTTTAATTGTGTTCATTTCTGGTATGGACTTGAGGCACTGCTTTATAGGGTGCCCTTGCACCAGATCATATTCAAATCAATCAGAACCCACAGATTGCCAGAATGTGTGTATGGCCTGCTTCGTTTCAGCTGGTTAGCCATTATCCACTGAGTCATCCATTGTCTATTTTTCCATGTTTCCTCCTTCTTAAAATCCAACCACGGGCCTCTGTCACCAGCAGCTCAAATACAGACAGTTCTTGTCTTTACAAGCCACCCATTTTATATGCATTTACTGCAACAGGAAATGATGCAGAGACTGTCTCAGGGAGCAGTGAGAACAAGATTGTTCAATGAGATTGTTCCACCAGGTGATTACAGCCCAGACAATTCCCTCACTAATCAGGCTACCATCCCACAAGGGCTAAACAAGGCAGGCAAAGCAGTGTGTTAGAATTGAGAGGAATCCTCTTGAGAGGAATGAATGCTTGGTGAATAACAAGCCCCAGCCATGCTGGGCAGTTTAAACGTTGTGGGGTTTTTGTTTGCAACCAGTGAGAAGAAGCTTATCACAGATGCCCTGAATAAAAACCAGTTCCTGAAGAGACTGGAGCCTCACCAGACACGAGACATGGTGGACTGTATGTATGAGAGGACGTTCCAGCAAGGGAGCTACGTCATCAGACAGGGAGAACCGGGAAATCACATTTTTGTGCTCAAAGGTGAATATTGCTTACTCGTACAACTTGCACAAGTGCAAGAAACAGGAAAGGGGTTTAGAAGGAAATCATAGTGAGGATCTTTGTGGTTCTAAAAGATTTATCCCTGTGGAGGGCAAGTTTTACCTGTGACTTCTTTGAAACAGAGTGAGAGCAATAAGAAGCACCTTGGAAACATGAGTTCTGATTTAATATTTTGTTCATGACCTTTTTCATTTCTGAAAGCCCAGAGGCCAGCAATTCCTTTCTGTTGTTGGTGTAGCCAACCTTTTCCTCTCCAGAGGAAGAACAGGTATTATTTAAGATATAGAGAACTGCTCAATGGTGAAGCCACTCCTGAAATAAACTTACTTTTCAACATTCATAAGATACCAGTTTTCTGTGTATGGGAAATTGAAAGATAAGGTCTGCATTCATTGTTCTTAAAGCTGAGAGGTTGCTTTAAAAAAAAAAACCACTGCTTGGTTTCTCTGGGGAAAATTAAAACAAAAATACAAAGAGCAAATCAAACAAAAAGCTTTAGGATAAGAAGGCTTTCCTAAAATAAGACAGCAACTATTTGTGCTGACTGCTTCTGTGCCTCAAATTGCTGATCAGCTATAGTTTAATATCTGGAATTTGCTCTATCAGCAAAATCTCTTTCATAATTTCACTGTTTAAAAAAAATTGTGATTTATTTGCATATTTCATCAATTGGGGACCACCAAAAGTCCCAGAGACTCATATGAATTATGAGTTACACTATAATGAGTATGTTCTGTTGAGGAGGGAATATTTAAAACAGGAGCAAACTGGTATATGTTGGAAAGCTCATTTTCTGGCTTCATATGGATGGGTTAGTTGGAAAAAAATTATGACAACTGTGTTAGGAAAACAGAAATGTTACAGGAAAAAAAAAGGAGGCAGGAATTGTGATGTTGTGGTCATATTCTTGTGAGACAAAATGATAACAACTTTGAAAACAGATGAAATATCAGAAAGAAGATGTGCACCTGGAACTTTTTCTGGCACATTAGAACCTTTCTTGAGGAGCTGGTGTGTGTCTTGCAGAGAAGAGGGCAGAACTTTTGTAGCATATTTAAGGGAAGGTTTTTTGGGGCCATAAACTGTGAAGAAGTTCAGGCTTTCTTTGACTTTTGCTAGTAAGGCTCAAAAACAACTTATGAATGAAGACTTAACGTGCTTTTAATTTTTCTGCCCTCTCCTTTGCATTCTGCATATGTATGCAGAGATAAACCATGAGTAACTTCTCCTGTGATCATTATTTTAAGACTTTTTTTTTACACCACTCTGGAGTATCTGAGCCACAAGTGAGTGGTTTGTTGTAGCAAATGGTTATCCCATCAGGATTTAGAGTGGCCCTCCCTTCCAGAGCACATCTGTAGATTAGCAGTACATTTTAAAAAATAAATCTTTACTGGTTTGTACGTGTGTTTCAAAGCACTTTTGGCATTGTTGCTCCCATTCCTGTGTTCCAGGGAGTGGCAAAGTCATAAATATATTGATTTGTTTTCTGTTCACTCTGTGCAGTTGAATACAGGTTTAATACCTATTATCCTGATGATTTTTGACAGAGGGCAGTCTGGAAGTCTTTCAGCAGAATAAACTACTCTCCTCAATACCTGTGTGGACAGCATTTGGTGAACTGGCCATTTTATACAACTGCACACGGACAGCTTCTGTGAAAGGTACCTGAGGTTAAATTAAGCTCAAAAATGAAAACTGTGGATTTTTTTGGGAGACTCCTGTTATATGCAGATTTTCTTTGAAGTTTTCCTTTAATGGATGTTTGCTTGTCTTGGTTATCTACAGTAAACTCACCTATTTCTTCCTTGAGTTCTTTCTGATTGGGAACTCTAATAATACTGTGCCATGAATGTAATTCCATCTCTGGCAAAACCCTTGATAAACAATTAGGCACCTCCAAATTGTGCTGATTGGCTTGATCTGTAGCATACTAACAGCTAGGACACGATTGTGTTTTAATTTTGGATGCTTCGGTAGAGGTGGTGGTCTCTGGCTCTCATGTTCTTGTGTCAAATGCAGTGCTGAGGATGAAACAGTGAGTTTGAAAGCATATTAGAACCATAGTGTTTCTTAGTAGAGTGGGTACAGTCTAATTCAAGAGGAAACAAAATATGCAGAAATTAGTTGCTTTTGTGCTTCTTTTAGTTCTGTATCATCATTGTGTTGCTGAGTCTTGGCTAGATCCATTTGCAGCTGGCAGTTTGGGGACTGACCAGGATGGAGTTGTTAAGTGTTGCTCTGATACGAATATTCCTCTTCCTGCATAAGAGTGGGTGTACATCTATTAAATACCTCCTGATTCCCTTTCCAACATGCCATAATTGCTCTGTGACAAACAAGTAAGTGACTGAATACGGTTAAATTTATACTTTTTCCTCTCTCCACCATTCCATAAATAGTACTTTTGTTTGAAGACTGATTTCTGTTCTGATTTATCTAAATCCACGGGATTTTGTGCCACCAGTAAGTATGAAGAGTTCATGTTGATTTAAAAAGGAGCAAATAGAATAAAACAAGAAATTGCTTGCTGTAAAAGGTTTTGGTCTTTCTTCCTGCACCCAGTTTAGGCACTTAATCATTGCTGGCTATGCAGATGGAAGTTATTACATGTAATCTGTTTTTGTAGCTGCCTGATAAACAGAACAGCATCAGTAATGTGATTATTTTTCTTACTAACATGCTGTTCTAATTAAATATGTTCCCTATTTTTCTTTTTTGCCTGCTGTATAGTATTAGCATTATAAAGTAGTGTTTCTGCATAATAAGATGTCAAGCTGCTTTAGGCCTTTGTTAGCATTAATTGGTTTTGAGGTAGAACAAGAATTGTCCAATTATGGACAAGAAAGGGTATTTGAATAGTTGCAATCACTGCAGAAATCCACCCCTCCCCAATAGCTTGCCTTGTGAGGAAAAGTGATCCTTGTGGAAGAAGAGCAGTACAATATCATAACTGAGCAAGGGTAGTAAACCCATATGTGAAATCCTTCTCTTGATGCTGGATCTCCTGGCACCTTTTCCTGCAGTCTTTGAAAACTTACAAGTGAAGGATTTCATCCAGACAGCATTTCAGTGGCTGCTGCTGCTGCTCAGTAGCATCTTCACAGGCAGTAGCTGTATTTGAAATTGGCAATGTGATTTACCCCTATGTTTCTGAATTCCTCCTTTTTAATTGTGTCTCATCTTCGAGGTTGCAGGCATTTTTCTAACTCTATAACCATTTCTTTTAATTAAGGTGCAAGATACAGCAAATACATTTGCAATAGGCTGGGTACTTGCCGTGTTTTCTTCATGCAAAGTAAACTCAAAGATTTTATCTAGGAGGGAAATAGAACCAAAGTAACACATTTGTTCTCCCATCCCGCACCCAAAATTATTTTTTGATCTGTTTTGATAGATGGCAGAGCATACGTGAATATTGTGTACAATGAGAAATGACTGTGCTTCATTTTAAACCTGGCATTTTTGTTCCCTGAAAAAAATGATTCTATGTTGATGATAAATGGAGGAAGTCAATTGCCCCAAATTTTTCTGTAAATTTAATCTCACAGAAAACAGTTTTGTTCTTTCTTAGGGCAGAAGGAGTACTGCTGAATATGGTGTAGCATCTCTTAAAAGAAGAAATTAAATTTATTAGAATAATTAAAAAAAACAGAAGAGTTCTGTTGTGTCAATGATTGCACTCAGAGGCTGCTTGGTGGTTTGCATCTTTGATGCTGAATCCTGTGCCTGCTTGCTGTATTAATAGTTTGATTATCTTTTGAAAATGAATCATTAATAGTTTGATTACATTTTATTCCCTTATATGATTTATAATTTGGAGGAAAATTGTGTTAGGATCACAGAATTAAATGAAATTAAATGTATTTCTTGACCTCTGTTATTTCTATCTTAGCGCAGATCTCATAAACATTTGCATGCAATCTGAATTAGAGTTGTTCCAAGCCACAGTATTTAACATCATAGGTTTTGGAAAACCAACCACGTTCTTGTTTCTTTCAAATCAATTTCTTTGCATTTTACAGCTTTTGGTTGCAGTGACTGTCTGTGATTAGGGTAGATTTTCCCAAGTGCTCAGCCCTGTCATTTTCAAGGTTGCTCAGCCTGTGGAGTTGCATGGAAAGCACTCTGTAGAGGAACCATTTGGAAATCTATTCCTTACTTTAGTGAGCATTGTTTAAGTAGGAATTGAATTCTTTTAAAAGTCTGATTAAAATAGGTGCTGGATATTTTAAAATTCAGCCTTGGACCTTGTGAAATAGCTACTCTGTCTTCTGCCATGAGCTGATGCTGTAATATCATCCATCAAACAATTTGGAAACATTGCTTATCTTGTTCTTTTTTGTTGTGTTTTGTTTTCTGAAAGCAATCACTAATGTTAAAACATGGGCACTGGACAGAGAAGTGTTTCAAAATATCATGAGAGTGACAGCACAGACCAGACAAGAGCAATACAGAAATTTCCTTAGAAGGTAAATATGATGAATTTCTGTTTCTGATACTGCTTTGTGCTACTTATTATGGTGCACAACAATACTGTGCCTGTCTTGTAAACAGAGAGAAAAAGGTGCTCTTCGTGCAGATACGGCCTCAAAAGCCTGAATATTTGTCTTTTTTATTTCTTTTAAGATTCATAAGGGTGTTTTTCCGTTTAAATTTTTTTCTCCTCCACTACATTAGAAAACTTCAATAGGTGCTTGAGTGCCTTTTAGTAGTGTAAATGTATAGGAAACTTACTTAGGTTTAGAATTTAAAACAGTAAAATAAATAAAGTTAAGTAAATCTCCAACTAGTAATTAGTTTGCTGCCAGAGTAGACTAGGAATTGAAGTAGTAGGAATTTTCCGTATCCATTGGTGATTTGAATATGAGATCTGCATGTCTCTCCACTTATGAACTAATTTGAACATAAATTACTAGGAAATCTGCAGAGCAAAATTATTTTCTCCTGCAGGGAACACTGAGAGTGGTGCCATGATCCTCCTCAGGAAGATGGGGAAATTAGAGGTTTCAAACCATAATTAGTTGATGTAGTATTTTATCTTTTTAACACAGAAAGACCATTCTGTTATGCCTTCAAATCAAGATGCCAAGCCTGGCCATGTATAGAATGTCCTATGTATTTTCACATCCCTCTCCGCCTTTGATTTCTATACACACTTCTTTGCTGAGCCTAAATAGATAGGATTTTCTCTAATTTCCTAACTTTTAAAAGTCCAAGTAATCCGGGTAGGAGTTTTTTTCATTCTTACCAGCAAGTTCACAAACTTTTTACTGTAATTCGATTATCTTTCAACAGCTGTCCAAAGAGTACTGAAGTTTCTACCTTTGATTTTGTAGTCTCTGCAGCGCACTTGAAAATATATTCTTAAATTTCCATAATGTCTTGGGTTTGTAATTGCTGGATTCTCTGGAAATCAATCCTTATGCCCACTAAAGTCCTTCTTCTCCTGAAATACAAAGTTGATTTAAAAACTGACCAATGTTTGCCACATTTTTAAGTTGTGCGAGTTTTGTTTATCTAAAAACCAGGATGAGAATTAGATGTAGTTGTATGCTGTGTTCACCACTAGTTTAACTAAGTGTTAAATGTGACTGTAAAAATTGCAGAGATGAGAAGAGATCATAAAACAATTGTTTATGATAACTACTTTGGGTTGTGGGGCTTTCTTTTTCGTTTGTTTTCTGGAAGTGTGTCCCTGCTGAAAAACTTACCTGAAGATAAATTAACCAAGATCATGGACTGTCTGGAAGTGGTAAGATATTGTTAATTTTTTTTCTAAATAGTACTCAGTAAGCTTCCAAAATAACAAAGAAGAACAAATCAGCAAAAATAAAAAACAACCAAGCTTTTTTAATATGGGAGTAGTTTTGGAGTAAGTTATATTTTTGGCATCAAAGGAGTCAAGCAAGTAGTTGAGAGGATTTGTAATCAATCCTTTATTAAGTACAAAGTTGTTCTCCAGGACTCTTTTGGTAATCAAATTTACCTCTTTGTGATGTAGATAAGTAATATTTTCATATTCCTTGGACCACATATACTGCATAATGTAAGAGAAGAAGGCATTATGTCCCCAGCAGATGATCCAGCCAAATACCCGTGTGCCTTAGGGCTGCATTTGCCAGCAGCTTTTGAAGGTAAAGGCTTGGTATGTAACCATAGCTGGGATTTTTTTCCAAGGGCAGAGATAACTCTTTTACTCTTTTCACATGAAGGCACTAAGGATGTAGGAAGTTAAACATCAATGCAACATCCACATGTGTTAAGAACTCTGCCTAGTAACCTTTCAAAGATTTACTGGCTGCTCTTGTCTCTCACTTGCCCCCCACCAGGAGTATTATGACAAGGGAGAGTACGTGATTCGGGAAGGAGAAGAAGGAAACACCTTCTTTATAATAGCAAAAGGAAAGGTAAAGTATAACAAACCTTATTTGTAAAGTAACATGTACAAACAGTTGTATCTCAAAAGCTATCTGGTGGGGTGTGGTATTCAGTGGTGCAGAGTGTT
Source organism: Bombycilla garrulus (assembly GCA_013400315.1). Lineage (NCBI taxonomy): Eukaryota > Metazoa > Chordata > Aves > Passeriformes > Bombycillidae > Bombycilla > Bombycilla garrulus. The sequence goes on along the minus strand of VXBU01018903.1, from coordinate 1,366,748 downwards.
TTTGCACATGCTTTTAAGTTCACAATACCATGATAAAAGCCTGGAGCAGCATTGCAGTGGTTCGGGGAGCCTAATTTTCCATTCACAATGAACCCATGTTATGTTGTTCTAATTAAAATGTAATTAAATTGTGTCCTGAAGCCTCTTGACACTGTGGCAGAGATATAAAGTCAATTTTTTTGTAAATGAGGTTTGACCCTATGTCTTCTCCTAGATGGTGCAATATCTGATGGGCAAAACATAGACTTGTGAAAAGACTGAGGAGTAATGGAGTCCCAGGCTTAACAGAGAATGGCATTTGTGGTTTCTCAGAATCTTTCATTTGTTAGTCCCAGAGGAGCAAGGCAGCAGCCTCTACCCCTCAGCTGGTACCTTGGGGGCTGACACAGGACGCTAAAGAATTAAATCAGGAGAATTTCCTTCAGTAAACTTCCAGTTTCCAAAACATCTCCGTAGATATTCTAGTTTGTTTTTTGCTAACATGGGCATCAGCAGAATGTGCTACTGTGGAAGCAGAGTTTCTTGAGGGGAAATGTTAGTTAATGCTTCTGGAGTGCTGCCTATTCAGCCGAGAAGAGAAAAAGCTCATATGACATCTGCCCACTATGGGAACTGAAGTGTTTTTCAGTCTTTCATTAAAATGTGTCTTATTCTGCTTTGTTTCAAAAAGTATGAGGAGAAAAATGTTGAGGAGTTGCCAATAATTAACATATTATTTCTTCTCAGCAAAAATCAGAGAGATGTCTGGGAATGTTTGGGTGTAATTTTTGAGAGGAGGGAGTAACCATTTCTGCAGTGTTACTGAGTTTAAGACGTTTCTGAAATACACAGAAAAGAAAAGAAAATCATGCAATACTTTTAAACTTTCCCTTACAAAAGTTTTTGTTCCTGTACTTTGCAGGTGATAGTTACCCAGAGTACTACAGACCACTCACAGCCTCAGGTGATTAAAAATCTACACAAAGGAGATTACTTTGGAGAAAAGGCTCTCATTAGGTTAGTTCACATCATCTGATCACGATGTGTAGGGTTTCAATTGTCCCTGTGTGTCACATTCTACAACTCATAGCTGTTTTGAATATAATCTTTCTTTTGATTGTAAAGTCAGTAGATGAAGCTAGTGACCAAATTTGTGTTAGTGTTTTGAGGGGCTGCATAGAGAGCTTGAAAGTTTGCACTGGCATCTACCTTTGGTTTTCGTTGTAGAAGTCGAATTCTGGCCCTCTGCATTGTGGCTTATTGTCAATACTTCAGTAAAAACTGTGGTGAGAACTTGTGCCAGGTAATTTCAGAATTGTCCATCATGGCTGGAATTAGCTCTTGTTTCCATTACCTATGACAGTGAGAAACAGAGAGGAGGAGTCACACAGTACATGTTTATATGTGTGATTGAGTAGGGAATCACTTGGGTTTGGGAATGTTTTCTATCCAAGGATCATTTGAGAAATAGGTAGTAAATCCTGATGTAGTGATAATTACATCTCACTGTAATTTCTTGGGATGAGGATGTCATGATCCAAACCCTATTGAAACTGGAAAAAATACTGTGCTAGACTGTAATAATGACTAGTAAAATGCTAAATTTTGTATTTAGTTCAGCAGCATTAATCCAGGTACAGGCTGCAGAGGCCTTTTAGGAGACTCACCTAGAGCAGCTGTGACCCTCCATGAGTGCAGTGTGAGGTACTTTGAGGATTTTGATATGTTTCTGAATTCTCCTAATGCGTTTCAATTCTCAGTGACGACGTCAGATCAGCAAACGTTATTGCAGATGAGTACAACGTGGAGTGCCTCGTTATAGACAGAGAGTGAGTGCATTACACTTTAATAAAAGATTTGCATCCTTTTCAGTGGGTTAATGTGACTTCACTGTAGGCAAAACCACAATGTTTCCTTAAATGAATCCTGAAGGGGTGGCTCCGCTTTAGGAACACTAATGAAGAGAGGCTGACAGCAGGTGCCGGAGTACAGAAGTGTAAGAGTAGCTCAGAGTTACTCTTTTCTTTCTACCCTTGTAGTGGTGATGTTTACCCTGATCTCCTGGGTCAGAGGTTCCCAAGGCCTGTTCTTGTCAGTGAAGACCAAGGCAAAGGGAGCATTCAGTAACTCTGCCTTCTCTGTCACCAGGTCCCTGCTCCATTTAGTAATGGGTCCACATCATCCTTTGTTCTCCTTTTTTTACTGATGCATTTGAAGACACCTTTCTTCTTGTCCTTGACATCCTTGGTCAGATTAATTCCAGATGGGCCTCTGCCCTCCTTGTCTCCTTTATATTTACCCTGACAACCTCTCTATATTATTCCAAGTAGCCTGACCCAGAATCCAGCTCTTGTGTTTCCCACCTAAGCCTGAGGATTTACAGGAGTTCTTTATTTCTCCACACAGGTCTATTGCCCCCTTTGCCAGATTTCTTGATCACTTCTTGAGCCTGGAGGAAGTGATCATTGAGCACCAACCAGTTTCAACTGTGTCATGATTTAAATGTTCAGCAGTTTGTGATGTTTCACTTGTGTTTTTAGGACATTTAATCAAACAGTTGGAACTTATGAGGAGCTGCAAACGTACCTGGAAGGTTATGTGGCTAATCTGGCCCAGGCTGATGAAAAGCGACATGCAAAGTAAGTCAGATCATTTGTTTGTTACACCTATAAGCAGGCAAACATAAAAAAGAGTGATAGATATGTAAGCAAAATCATGGATGGTATTTGAAGGAGATGAACCCCTCGGAATGGCAGCAGTCACTCCAATAAAACAGTCTGGCTATGTTTATGGAGTCCAATAAACATTTTCTGATAAAAAAACTACGTATAATCTCAGGGTATTGACTTCCAAACAAGAATGTGCTCTATTACTGAGCACAGAAAAAAAAGTGATTTTGTGCTCAAATAGGTTTTGCATTTTGATGGTAAGTTCTTTGACTGGTAAAAACCGCTAAAGGCCAACTTGAACTCCAGGCTGAGTTAGGGAAACTGTATTGCTGCACAAAAGATTAAGTGTCATTTCAAAAAGAAAGAAGCAGACATAAAGAAACCGTTAATTTTTAATGCTTCAGTGTAACACTGATGGTATTGATGTCTGTTTTTAGCTGTGGGCCACACTTTTAGTTTATGTACCTTTGATTTCAGTCTGAGCACTACTGGAGGATTAGCAGAGTATGTTTTTCCTCTGTTTAGAAATACAGCTGCATTCTTATTTCTGATCATTCTACTGGAACAGATACACAGTCCTTCAAGCATTGCTTCTCCAGCTTGGAGTGCCCAAACTTTTGCAGCTGCCCACATCAGTAGGAAATCTCACCAGGGATCAGCTCTTGCTAAAAATTACTGTCAATTCTACTCAGTGAATTTCAGTAGCATTTTTCTTCTAATTTACTTCCAGAGCATTCCATCAAGATTGTGTTGTTGCTATTAGGAAATAAGAAGGGTTTCCTTTCCTCTTTCTCCCTTCTTCCTTCTCCTTTCCCACTTCCCCTTTCCTCCTTTTCCATTTCCTTTCTTTTCCTTTCCTTTCCTTTATATAGGATCATTAAAAGTAATGGCAAGGAAAAGCACTAACCTATGTTAATTTTCTTAATGTAGAGGAAGATCCTTCTGTGGACAATTGACCAAGGAGGTGTCTTTGGAGATGATAGAGCTGAAGGAGAAAGTAGCCCAGTTCCCTCCTTCCCCATTCCAGAATTTAGAAGTTGTCACAACTCTGGGTGTTGGTGGGTTCGGAAGGGTTGAGCTTGTAAGAAAATGTTTTAAAATTATTCATATAGCTCTCTGTCTTGGATGATTGATTTAGCCACTGAATAATGTGAAGGATGTTGGTATTCTATGTGCTTGTGCCCCTCAGGCAGAAACAATTCTCCCTAAAGCAATGCATAGTTTAAAAAAAAAATTTCAGGTCTTGAATGTTTAAAGAAGCAAATCCATTCTTGTGCGCCTCCACCTCATGCTGTTAAAAGCACCTTCCTGGTCACTAGACATAGTCATCAGTTTGTGCATGTGGAGTTTACAAATGTGCCTGCCTGCATTATGTCCCCTGAATGGCAGGCTTTTTTCCCAGAATCAGCCTGGACCTGGAGCAATCTGAATGGCCCCACATAGTCTGTGCTGTTAGAACTGCTTCTGAATGCCCCACAGCAACTCCAGCCAGCGTAAGCTATCTCTCAGCTGTGTTCGCTGAGAAATTTCCAACAATTTGCAATGGCTCTTTTGAATCATATTCAATAGCATGCACAGCTGTGCTTCTGGGGTAGCAAGGGCTTCATTAGCCCAAAGCCTTTAATTCCACTCACCTCTGGCTGGGTGGCAAACATCTGGGACAAAAACCTGAATGCTTTTTCCGCAGGCTGCCAAAGGTAATGGTAAATTAAAGAAGACTTTGTGCTTTTAGTGAAGTCAATAATCCTTTACAGGATTAATCAATTGTTTCATTCTGATTCATGCTTCACAAAAGAAAAAAAAAAAAATTCCACACTGGAATTCTACTGCAGCATCTGAATAGAAAGCTAAGAACTGAATTCTCATACACCTGTAGAACACAGATAGCTGCTTCCTTCATTTCCAACAGGCCCTGTTTTAACTTCCATATTTTTATTGCATACTGGATAATATTTCAGTGTAATGCAAAATCATTCATAAACATTCTTCCTAAACTGCCTCTCCTTTTTGTTCTTCTGTATTATGCTGAGCCCTAGAAATCTTAAATTGAAATTGGGACCCACTGTGATATAAACTCATTGTCATACTTATCCAAGCTGCTGCTATTTGGTATACATAAAATGAACAGAGGGAACATTTCACTTTACAAGTGGAGACTGGGAAACTAAAGTATCTGATGCTTGGCTTAAAATAAAACATAACAGTTCTGCAGGAAATCTGGAATTTGTCCCTGTACAGTCCTGTACTGTGCTGAAAAAGATGGATATCAGTGTATCTACTGAGAATGATTTAGTAAAGCATCCTTTCTTTGCCTCATGTGTTTTCATTATTTTTATTCACAGGTTAAAGTTAAAAATGAGAACATGGCTTTTGCTATGAAATGCATAAAGAAGAAACACGTGGTGGACACCAAACAGCAAGAGCATATCTACTCTGAGAAGAAAATCCTTGAGCAGATATGTTCTCCATTCGTTGTAAAGTAAGTGGAGTGTTAGGTTCCCTTGATTTTTTTCCCCCAGCTGACCCCCAGGGCAGCACCATTAGGAATGAGGTTTGGGACACGAGTTCTGGAGGAAAGATCCTGCAAGTTTTGGTTTTTATTTTGCTTTTCCTGAATTGCTGCTGTTTGTCTCCACAGGCTGTATCGCACATTCAAGGATAACAAATATGTGTACATGCTCCTGGAGGCCTGCCTTGGAGGGGAACTGTGGAGCTTGCTGAGAGACAGGTAACAGCAAACACAGCATGACCTTGCCGTTTAAAGTCAGCCCTATGTGGCTGCTGAGGAGGTTCTCCATTCAATGAAAAGGTGTTTGGTTCAGTTTGGTTAATATTCTGGTTGATACATATTATCTGGTTAATAACTGATGTGTTTTCAGAACTTAGCTGTGATTATTTTTGTTCCAGAGGCAGCTTTGATGAATTCACCACCAAGTTTTGTGTTGGGTGTGTGACAGAGGCTTTTGACTATCTGCATCAAATAGGAATTATCTACAGAGACCTGAAGCCAGAAAATTTAATTTTGGATGCTGAAGGATATATAAAATTGGTAAGATGTAATCCATTGTAATGTTGTTCTCTTGTGCCTGTATCCTGTTTCTTTGCAGGGGGGGATATGAACAGACAGCACGTAGTTATAGAACCAGGATCCTGGAGTGTAGTAACTCTTGTGCTTCAGCAGTAAAGAGAGCAAGCTTCTCATTGCACAATGAGAAACAAAGGCATTGCAAAGCACTGCAAGCCATGGACAAACAGGGGAATTGCAGCCTCTGAGAGAGCTCTTGCCACAGTATAAACAGCAAAAGAAAAAAATTCTCCCAGCAGTCAGTTTTATTGTAAGAACAGAAACCACATTTCCCAGGTGCAAGATTACCTCCCTGTCCAGCCTGAAACAATCACAGGTTCAACATTCACTGATTCAATTTACAGTCAGAGGTTCCCCCTCTTTGTAGAGAGGGAGCACAGAAAAGAGCTCCTGCCACGCTTTACTGTGACCATGAGAAGTGCAACAAGAATACCCTTCAGGGAGCTTGAAATATCCATTCTGAAGACAATTAACAACTCATTGCTTTCTGGGGACAGTAAATCTCATGTCCTCAAGGAAATCATGGGTTGTTCTCCCCAAAAGGCAATCTATTCAGAAAATTACTTGTGATAATAAATGGATCTGTTTTATAACATTCAGTAATCCCATGGAATTACTTCTCTCTCCTCCACAACTACACTGTGCATTTGTTCTAGCTGTAAACTAGGAACTCTGGGATCTTTGCAGGAGGTGAGGAAGCAGTTAAGTCCTTAGGCTTCCCTGTGCAAAACTCCTCTGCAAAATGCAGAATATGTTGATTTTGATCAGGTTGATTTTGGATTTGCAAAGAAGATTGGATCAGGGCAGAAAACCTGGACGTTTTGTGGAACCCCTGAGTATGTTGCCCCTGAAGTCATTCTGAGTAAAGGCCATGACTTCAGCGTGGATTTCTGGTCCCTTGGGATTCTTGTGTATGAACTCCTCACTGGCAGGTAAGTGCCTCCTACTCAAAGTTCTTACCTAGTTTGTTTGATTTTTAGAAACCTTTCCAAGGTTACTTTTAGACAGCCTTGCAAAATGTTACTTCTTTATGCACCTTCCATTATTTCAGAAATGTCACAGACCAAGTGCATTTTACCTACAGGAAGCTTCTCAGCTTCAAGCCTTTCTATTATCTTAAATAGGCTGAAAGGGTGAGAGTTGTAAAAGTAGGAAGATGGGCTTTTTTCCATATTTTTCTAATTCTCTAATATTTACTTAGATAAGTATTGGCCACATCTGCTCTTGCCAGATGTTCCGCTTATCAGTGTTGCTTTCTTTTTCTAGCCCACCATTCTCTGGGGCTGATCAAATGATGACATATAATTTGATTCTCAAAGGCATAGAAAAGCTGGATTTTCCTAAAATAATAACAAGGAGACCTGAGGATTTGATCCGCAGACTCTGCAGGTAGGAGGGGCAGTCTGGGGCAAAGCCTGAGTGTAGATGGATTGAGCTCTTTCAGGACCCAGACTCGAGCACTGAATTCCTGACAATCTCATTTGGAATTGTTATGCATGGCATGACCCATTCTGATTATATTCAGTATGCGCTGCCTGCCCTGAATGTGTCACACCTCTGAGTCTGCAGAGGCAGCAGAGGCTCTGGGCTATCTCTGTAGCTGGGAATTTTGTCTGAAACACTTATTTGGGAAAATTATTAAGCAGGGGCTGAGGAAAGAGCTAAGGAATTTCATTTTCAAATCAAGCACATTGTTTAAAAAAAAAAAAGCTTCCAAAATGACTTAGGCACAGAAATCCTATGGAAAACATAGGGCCCTTAAAGACTGGCTTATGTTCTTTAGGAAATGTGCAGAAGGTGTTATTTCAAAAGGGCCAGCCTAACTTAGTGGCCTGCACAACCTCTGGCTGGTCACACTGACTTTGGATTCCCAGCTCCTGTGGGATTCCATCCATGGCACCTGGAGCAGTATTCAACATTCTTGTGTACTGCAACTGGACGGATCTTTGTAGCTGTAAATTTTGATCTATCTCCCTTTGTAACTCAGACCTGCTGGCCAGGAATAAAAAAAGGATGAGCAACTGAAACTCAGCCAGCTGATTTCTCTGTGCTGCTTCTCAGAGCTGAGTGACACTCTTTCAGCTTTCTAAAAGGTTTCTCCATCCTCAGAAAAAAGGATCGGTGAGCAACACCCCATTATATCTCCTCATGAGGCCACATTTTTTAGGCAAGCTGCATCCCTGTGCAACTGGTAAATGCAAGCAGTTAGAACCTATAAATGCTCTTTTTAAAATAGGAATATTTTATATATTCTTATTCTTATTATTTCTCTCTCTCCTTTTTTTATTTTTTTTTTAAGGCAAAACCCTACAGAAAGATTAGGCAATTTGAGAAATGGAATAAATGACATCAAGAAGCACAGGTAAGCAAAAGAGACTTCCAAGAAGAAAATTCGAGGTTTAATTTCAAATATTTTTAGTATGTTAGAACCCAGCCTGGTAAACTCATAGACATCTCTGTTGCTCTTGAGAATTTTTGCATTAACATAAATGCTCAGCATGATTATCTAGAAATTTATTTTTGTACTGGTTTTGGAGCAGGTTGTTGATATAGGAGTTTCATTCAATTCTCAGAGAAACTGATGCCCATTCAGCATCTGCCTTTCAGACCTCCTGACCCTTCAACATTTGCTTTTTAAGAATAAGTAGTTAAGAGCTCCAGAGCAATAATTTTAGCGTTTTGTCCTCTTTCTTGTAACAAATAAAGTCTTTCTAGTAATGAATTTTTCTAATGCAAGTCTTTCTTCTAACAAAAAAGGCCCCTGTAAATTACACACTTTCTGCTTTCTCTTTTATCTGAGTTCTTTCTAAGCCCTTACACTTTGTGCTTGGGAAAGCAGTTCTTCTGAATTTTCTGCTCATCTCCCCCTTCCCATACTGTGAAGAGGGTGGGATTCCAAGGAGACACACAAGTCTGTGCATGGCTGTGTTTCTGCATGTATTAACCTGCCTGTCTCTGCACCTCCTCCAAAGGAGGAACAGAAGTTCCAAAGTGCCTGCTGGTCCTGGAGCTGCCCCTGCCTTGTATGGCAGTGCTCTAGATTCCCCCTTCTAACTGTGTTGTTACAGGAGTTGGTGTGAAAAAAAGCTTCTTAAAGCCCTTGTTCACATGATTTTCAGTTCTTTGTGGTATAATGTCAGAAAAGAACCTGCCTTTTTTGGTCTCTGTCTGTCTTTCATCTCTCTTTAATCAGGTGGTTGAGTGGTTTTAACTGGGATAGTCTGAAAGTGAGGAAATTAACATCGCCTTTAAAAAGAGAGGTATTGCCTTTGGCTTTCAGTATCATAATCCTTTACTAACACAGCTTGGCTAAAAAGGAAAACTGATGGTGATAGATGATAACAATATTTCCCAAAGATGCATTTGGATTATTACAGTGCAACATTTTTTGTGAAAATTGAACGAAAGAGAGAGAGACAGTAAGCAATACATAACTTACAGTCAGTTAAGTAGTGGAAATATTACTCTGCCTGTGTACTTTGCATTCCATTTTCACCATTACTAGAACAAATGGTGTTTGGTCAGAAACTAATATTGAAAAAATATATCTCCCTTGGCAATGGGCACATTATTAAGATGCACTGTTCCTATTACTGTGAAGAGTACAAATTCCTGTGTTCTCCTGCTATTGAGTTCCAACACATCCTTGAGTAAGCTCCCAGTTTCAAATGGCCTGTTTGTTTTTGCCCTAAAATGATGAGAGACTATGGGTAAAGCATTTGAAACTCACTTTGACCTTAATTTGAAGCAAAAAGTAATTCTGAGGTCTGCTTTGAGTGTAATTTGGTCTTCCAAATTTTACAGTGTGGCCCAGTTTTCTTACTGAAGTAACAGGGCTTTGGGTGAAATCAGGGATTTGATAATATTTGGGAAGTCCTTTTGTACAAGAAGGTTAATGCCACTGTTCTGTTGTACAATGTAATAACTGGAGGTACTTCTTTTAAAGAATGAATAATTGCATCCATTGAAAAACATTATCTGTATCATATTAGCCTTTGATTTCCATGTTGGGAGCAACAAAAATGATGCATAATCAATAGAGAAAATTGTCCAAAGGTACTTTCTGAAATACCATTCTGTTTGTGTTTTCAATGTCCTAGTTGTCTGGACCGACTGATTACAGCTACTTTGACAGCTATCCACCTGAAGTGGGAAGCCCTCCAGATGAGCTTTCAGGCTGGGACAAGGATTTCTGATTGTTTCCTTCTGCCACATTTACAGAGACTCACAGGCATCAGTTCTGTCTTGTTTCTTGCTTAAAAAGAAGTTACACAAATTACACAGCACTCCTTGAAGAATAGAAGACAGTACAGAACCAAAACTTGTTTGGATAATCCATCAAAATTTTATAACAGGGGCATGTGTTCAGTCAGCAGCTGTAACCTGATTTTTTTTTTTTTATACAGAGTGTCTCTGTGAACATTTTCAGATACCATTGATTTGATCTATGGTTTTGCCAGTACAAATATCACTAGCTACAATTTTTATACTAACAAGGTTACCATACATCTCTTTTTGGGTGGAGAGGGTGGGTATCAGAAGCCAGCAGTTGTGACATTTGTGACTAGAGGCACTTCGTTTTCTTTTCCTCTGCTGTTTCGCTTTCCTCCCAAAATGTCCTGTATTGCATTGATCCAGAAATGGGTAGAAAAGGAACTTTTACTGAAAGGTTGATTTGATTTAGCTACAAGAGTATCACTGTTTAAGCTGCTCTCTGTCCTCTAGTTTTGCACCAGAATATGTGAGATATATGGATATGTGAAACTTGTCAAACAAAAAGGTATATCCATGATAGAAGTTGCCTAGAGACTCAGACTATGGTATGCATTTCCCTTACTGCTTCAAAGAGCCATGTGCCTTTCTCAAAATGTTTTGCTTTTGTGTAGTGTGAAGATAAAATAGGTGGACGAAAAGCTTTTACCTTGCAGGGAAAGAAATGCAGATGGATGTTGTGCATTCGTGGCTTATACAGAAAAGTTCTGCTGCTTTGTGTTATGAACCCCAACTGCTGTTGAAATAGGGATGTTCCTGGGATTCATGCTGGGTTTATGGTATGGATGCACCTGCAGCTGCTCCTTGGATTTATTTCAGCTCCTGCTGAAATCTAAATTTCCGTACTGAAGCTGCTGCAGCATTACCACATTTCACGCATTGGATGGAAAACCTCCTGGGCAACTTGTACTCTGTGTTCAGGGTTTAGTTACCCATGGCTGCTGGATCATCTCCCTAGATGCTGGTCATGACTTTTCCCACTGGGAAAGGGAAACTGAGGGAGGGAATGCCACAGGGGCAGTTCCGTGGTTTGTTACATGGTTATAATTATTTTTCACTGGTGGGTGACCATTGCTTTGACAGCAAATCAATTTAAATATTTTGTATTGCCTTCAGCCTGAAAAAGGCAATTGAGTATTTTCCATTGAATTTAATGAGAGTTGGATGGAGCCCTTGAAAGAAGACAATACACATTTAGCTGTTTTTGTTTCTCTGCCTGCTTGCAAATTATTATGGAAACTTGCAGCCAGCAAAGTCTGTGCAAAGTGGAATCAGGGAGGGGTGGAGCAGAGGCTTTAAGCTGAGACTGTAGATGGTTGCAACTTAACTTTGTTTAGTAATACCAAAGACTAAATTTTACTTTCAAGATTTAGATTAAGCACTAGACATTAGGTCTTTGTGTTTCGCCATGCATTTGTCTTTCTCTCATAAATATTTTTATTACAGTCAAAATAATATTGTGACAAGTTTTATAAAAATGTTTTGAATGTATTTTTCCATTGTATTTATATGTAGTTTCCTTATATATATATATATATAAAATCATAATGGGAGATATAGATATATATATATATATGTTTTTTAAGTGAAAAATATCTGTATAAGTTAGTTAGCATTAAGTTTGTGCATCTGTGGAATATATTTCCTTTATATAAAGTTTAACTTAGCTTGTTTGTTTGTGTGCAAATAAAGTAAGCTTACAATGTAAGGGGAAGGACATTAATTTTTTACAAGCACATTCCATACAGCAGTCCAGATTCAAAGGCTGGATTTATCTTTCTTGTCTATGCGATTCAGAAGAGAGAGCCACTGATGCCATTTCTTGCAGCATGTCCCTCACTCAGATTTTGTTTCCCCTAGTGGATGTTGAGAAAATGAATGTATGAGAAGCTGCAATAAATCAGGTCACAGATTATTTTGTACTTATGTAGGGTTCCCATGTACATTCAATTCATTTTAGTTCTGGCATGTATGCAGTTGACTGAGGGGAAGTTTTCAAAAAACAAGTAGAAGCTGATACAGTAGAGACTAAATATGACTTGATCTCACACTATCTCTCTTTGAGAGACAGATGTATTTCAGTTCTCAGCTCAGCACCAGTGAAGTTATGCTGATGTAAAACAAGGGGATGAACAAGTGAGTCAGGCTCAAGTAGCGTCACAATGCAGGAGATCATGGGAGAATTGAATGGAGAATTAGGATGATGATCAGATTTATGCTTATTGCATTTTTTCTAATTCAAAGTCATTGAATAACAGATTTTGACATTCAGCTTTTGGGCATGCTGTGGATATGTTAGTAATTGTCTGAGTTCTTTCCTTGTTCTTATCTGTGCCTTGCCTTTCTGTCCTGTCAGCCTTTCTTTTATGATGTGGCTCCCTCAGAAACTCAGCTGTAGTTCTGCTTTTTTCCCTGCACTTCTGCCACAAGAGAACCTGCCTCAGAAGGCAGGAGGGATGAAGAAGATTGTTCCTGGCAGAGAACAGAGGTGAGGGAACAGCTAGCCTGGGCTGGTGAGATGGAGGTGCCTTCCCCTAACTACCAGATCAGAGAGGTGATACAGGTGAGCATTTCAGAGAGGCAGGAACAGCAGCAGAGTGAGAGGATGCAGTAAAGTGATAAGAATTTTTATCTTTGTCTGACAAAGTCCTGAGAGGTTTAAGTCCCTTGATGATTTTTGAAGCCCCTCTAGAGAGCTGTGTGTTACTTTGGGTTTTAACACCTTTGACAGTTTGACAATTTGGCTTCCTCAAAACTGTGTAGAAAGTAGGAAAGAGAAAATTAAACCCAGCCTTCCAACTGTCCTGAATTCTTCCTCCCTTCCCACTCTTTTGCAAGGCAGCACAAGACTGGCACTCTTTCTCTCTTAAGTTCCTTGTGCCTGAATGTTGTAGCATGTAGTTATTTTGTTCCCTGACATGCATCTAAACATTTTTGATTGACTTCTTTACATCTTGATGTAGGGCTAAACCAGTAGGGGCAAATCAACATACACACAGGAACGTGCCCAGTACAGAAATTTGTTTCCCAGTTGTATTTCTCACCACTGAAGAGGCTGCATGTCCACGTTCAGGGATGTGGCTCCCATGGTTGTGGTGCTGTTCTTGTGACCAGAGGTGTGCAATGACAGTGGTTCTCCTGTACATCATGCGTAAGATGGTGCCAGACATGGAGTTATAAGTTCAAAGCAAACTGAGCTGCACACCAGGCACGCAAAAGGTGGGTAATTATTTTCTTGTAAACCCATTATCTGTTGTTTGCCACATAAATATTGCCCAGCTGTCTATCTTGGGGATAGCAGCAAGACAGCAGCAGGATTTAACACAGGGGGCAGGTGCGTCCTTTGGCAGAATTCCCAAACGTGAGCTCATTGTGACCCCTGATGTGCTGTGTCTGTGTCAAGCTCTCTGAAATCTATTTTGCAACGAGCTTGCTACAAATTGATTAGATTCAACTGGGTTTATTGGTTGAGCTTGTGAGATTCTTAACAATAGGTATCGTCACACTGAATTTTATAAACTATGGCTTTATTTGAGCAGCTGTTACAAGACAACTGTTGGAAACCACCGCATCTGGTTTTGTGTGCAGGGCCTGATGCTACCCAAAATCCAAGCCTGTATCCTGCCTAGCAGGTGGCATCCCCTACATGTCCTAATGACACCAGGCCCAGGAGTGACCACTGAATTAAAAAGAAAATTCTATTGTACAGTGAGCCTGTGCACATTACTACTTTTGGCCGTCCTTCAAGGAGTCCACAGAGTCCTACACCTGAGAGATAGACCCTTTTTCATTACCGTGACACAGCAGTGAAAATATTTTGTTGTCTGCAACTATCTTCTTAGCCAGGAGAAAAGCACAGCTATTTTCTTCCAGTTTTTAACTCCACCTGATTTGCACATAGATTTGACCTTTCTCCTGGCCCTTTCCCTTAGAGAAAGCTTGCAGATTTGAGCCCACCCTGGCCAAAAAATGGCTTAATGATTTTCAAGCTCCTTCTGCCTCAAACCTACCAGCATGATGCTGTTTACATTTCATGTATAGAGGTGCAGCACCCAAAAATACCCCAAACCATCCAAACAAAAAAAAACCTCCAAAATACCCCACATTATCATTGTCTCTTCCCTGAATGTTCTTAGAGCTCTCACTGCAAAAAACCTCCTACTGTTTTAGAGCCAAAAGAGGCTCGAATTTGACCTGTCCTTTTTTTCACAGACTGATGGTGGCTGGTGACTTGGTGATTTCCCCACACAGGACTAGTTTTCCCTTGTCTGCATGGCAATTTCATACCACAGCAAAGGAAATAAAAGGCATTTTAAAAAGGAAGAGAACATAGTTTCAACAAGAATTGCCCTAGGGGTAGGTGTAATCGTGAAACCTGGTACTTTTGAATGAAACACTCCTATCCCTTAAGAGGACTGAACCCTGGAAAGAGAAACTTGCATTTAACAGTTGTTATAATGTGCAAAAGGAGTAACAGCAATGCAATTGATTCATTTAACTGATTTAACTAATTTAACAGCCACATTAATCACAAGGGGGAACAGGGGGGAGGCTGAAATTTGCAATCAAGAAGTGCAACAGTGAGAGCAGAGGATCTGGAAACAAGCTTGAAAGGGTAATACTGTGGGTGTGCCAATCAGGCAGGCAAGCCAAAAGTCAAAAACCAGAGCTGGCCTTTTCAATCTCCTCACCACCTCAAGGAACATTTGAGCCAGAAATTTTATTACAGTGCACTTTTCTCCTCTTTTTAAGAGGACAGAAAGACAACAGCTAACTCGTTAACTATTCTGCATAAACATATCCAGAAATGTCAAAAAGTGATAAGCACTTCAAATTTATTGCTCTGGTACTTGAACGATGAAAATACTGAAGGAGAAGGAGAAGGAAGTGGATTACTGAACAGTGTTTGTAGAGTTGCTGCCACCCAGTGTCAAGTGAAAGTATACATATACTTAGAAAGGCCACAAAGATAGAATTTCAACCGAAGGCTTAGAAAAGGCAGTTTAAAGCAGTAAAAACCCTTAACCAGACATGCTTAATGTCACACTGCTGGGGTTTTACCTTCTGCCTTCCAGTAAAGGAGCTGCTTCTTTCATTACAAATCAAAGTTTATTTGTCATCAGATAAGCATCATGACTCAAAGAGAGATAAGAGCATCAGGTTTCAGCTGTGCTGGACAGAACTTGCAGGGTTCAGGTCACTGATGCCATATTCCCACCCTCTGGCACTTCTGGGTGCAGGTGCTTCTCCACTGAAAACTGCCTCTTTTCAGGAATATCTGAACTATACTCCCACTCCCTGTGCTAGCCTGGAGGTGCACAAAGAACCCTCCTCTTTCGCCAGAGCACTGAAGGGCTGAGCAGCACACTCTAGCAGGGGTCAACACATCTGCCCAGCCCTGGGAAGAGGTAGAAGGGTGTTTCCCTGCCCCTATGACCAGCACCTGACTTTGCCTATCAGAGTTCAGCACTGCCTGCATCTCTGCTTTTGCTTTCTTCAAGGGTTGTACCAGAGTCACACAATTTTTCACACTGAGATAGAAGAATGTTAGGTTTTCATTACAAAAAAGGTTAGACTGAGCCATAGAGGAAAGTCACTTGTCAAAGAAAATGAGGATATTTTCTCAAAATGCTTTGCTACTCCTTCACAAACCCACAGCTTTAAGAGAGAACTGATTGTAATTCTTAGCAAGGCATGAATTTCAATGGTCAGTACGACAAAGCCATCCACAGAACAAAATCCTGAAAATAACAGTTTACAGGTCTTTTGCAGCAAACACATTTGTGTGAGTACATTATCACCTGGCTGCTACTAGGATAATGGGAATTAGAAGGCAGGGAAGCCAAGCTGCTGGGATTACTGCCTGAAACCATCAGCCTGGCCAAAACATGCCACTTGTATGTAACACTGAAGACCTCCCATTCCTCCAGCAAGGAAAAAAATCAAGTTCTATCTCTACGTACAAAGTCTGGAATGACTGTGGTACCTTACAGAAGATGTGCAGGGAACCTTGCCAACTCTAACTTCAAGCACAAAGTTTAGAAGTATTTATGCAATTAGACACTTGAAGTGAAAACTAGCCCTGGGCTTCCAGAGGTGTAGCACAGAGCAGTGACAATCCCAGCTCAGCTACCCTTTTGCACTCTTCCTAAGCAAGGCAGCATGATGAGAGACCATTGTTTGCCAAAGGGGACTCCTGCCTGAGAAACTGCATATTCCAATTTACAAGACTGAAACTCAAAGGTCTCTAGAAAAATGTTCCTCTTCACTGCTCACAAGAGCCAAATTTGGTTTTAACTTCCCATACATCTGGATATCAAAGAGCTCAGCCAACACAACACTGCATTGTCTACACAGTGAGATAGCAAAGCTGTGCAGTGATAATGACACTGCATCAACAGAAAGCTCACAGCTCTTCTACCACAACTGCCAGAGAAGGTTCCAGATGCCTGCTTTCCTGAGACTTCAAATTTTTCTAATACAAAAAGCTAATCAAACACCTGTACTTTACTCGCTCCCTTGCTAAGCTATACTGGACACCTAAGCAGTAGCTGGGGTAATGTAACCTACCCCTGCCCCAAAACCAACTCAAAGAGAGCCTTCAGGATGTTATCCAGCTGCAGGTTGAGAAGAACATTACCTAGGGAAGTTCTTCCAACAAGTCTCAGCAGCACAGCACTCTCTCTCTCACAAGTATATACATTCATAAACACAGCTTAGTGTGTTCAGTAAGTCATCAAGAACAGCAGCTCTTCAACAGCGACTAGGGACAAAAAATGCATTGTGGCCAAGAGTATTTGAGAACTAGGCAAAGACTTAAAAATATAAAGGCTTAATACATTTATTAGTAACTGCTGGTATGTACTGTAGAATAGACTACAATCTTCGTACACAAGGAATTCATGGCAAGTACTGGCCAAGCATTGCAAAGCACAGGTTAAACAGAAAGCTAAAACAGCATGCACAGCCTCCACAGGCTCATTAAACTGCTCTGAGCATGTAAATCCATCTCACACTTGTCCAATCAACCTGCTTTCAGTCCTATTTAAATGCTACGAGAACCAAAATTAAGGATTTAGAAAAGCACTGGAGACAGCAGCTGTTTGCAAGTAGCAGAGGTAGGAGGCAAGTCCAGCTGACAGTTCCCTCCTTGCTCAGGGGTTAATTCCACCCCACTGTGAGCAAAGCTGGCAAGCAGAGAACTCAGTTTTCATCTCTTACTGCAAAGCAAACAGCAGATGCATATAGAACACATCATACTTCAGACACATCTTTTTTTTTTCCTGAATGGGCCATAAAAGCAAACAAGTAACCTGATGTGACCCAAGTGGTTACAGCACTCCCTCATATCCTCACTTGCTCACGGAACAAGCTAACAAGAAGTTACTACATGTTCATATAGCTCTATACTTGCCAATAACAAAACACCAATTAATTGCAAAGCCAGCTGGCCAGTAACCTTCCCCTTCAGCTCTAGTTTTTATTACTTCTCTCAGTGTATTCCCATTTACCTTTTACCCTTCAGAGCACCAGCAAACACTACCATGACAATGGTGTTGCACACGCCATGAGGTACAACCAGGCCCTCAGACCACATGCTGACATTCCCTGTGG